>CM046380.1:14738238-14763754 GCA_025413485.1 Ficus microcarpa | reverse complement strand
AGTCAAATTATTATCCAAATCCAATTTAATAGCGTTTGGCTATCTAAATTTTTTCAGATAGATTGGATCGTTATTGTTGGATGCTTTGGATGATTCCATATTGTGCTCACCCCTATTAATCACATTAGTTTAAAAAAAAAAAAAGAAATCAATTAAATGTTTATATCACAGAAGATTACGGCCTCAATTAAAAAAAAAAAAATCAATCATATTGATAGGTCCTCTTTTTTTTCTTTTTTCTTTTTTTTTTATGACTCATTTCGTATAGCTCATTATCCATCGTACTCGGCAACCACATAACAAAAAAGTGGTAGAAATGGACAAGAAGAGAGAGAGAGCAAGTGATAGAGAGCAACTTTTTCCCGACCAATAAAAAGAAACCAACTTTCTAACCAACCCCACACAAGTCACTTCCCATTTATTTCAACTAGGGGGAGTTTGGTGCATTAGCTCAACTTCATTCAACTTAAATTTTTTTTTGTCTTTTTCCCAAAAGGTTTGTGTCTTTTTCTTAAAAAGTTTTTTGTCTTTTCTGAAAATTCAAAAAAATTTACTATCACAACTAAAATATTTCAACTCAAACTAACGAACCAAACGGACCTGTTTGACAAAAGAGAGAGAATAGGACAGAAGGCGAAAAAATATAAAAGAACAGTGATTGCACGAAATCCGATTTTAATTTAGAGTTTGAATCACTTTATTTTTAATTATAAAAGTAAAAAAACTATTCACCATCATATTGATCTTTCTATATATAAGATACAAAGATCAATATGATGGTGATATTTTCCTAAAAAAATAAATTAATGATGGTGATATTACATGTATTATTTTTATGTTCTCGTTCCTTCCTCTTTAACGTCTCTGACAAAAACAACCCACTTTTATATTATTCCTTCTCAATCTCTCTTAGCTTTTTCCTTTCTTCCACTTTCTTTCCCGACTAAACATAGTACTAAGGAAATTCCTATTTCATGAAATCCGTTTTAACGCCTTGTGCGCCCTAGTTTTAAAGTCGTGATATCATATCCCCGATTTATATTGTGTTGACAAAAATAAAATAAGTGTACTATTGTAGAATAATTATGTCAATTGGGTTTTCTGAATTTTGTGTTGATTTGTAATTTTTGTAAAGAGAGATAATTCATAAAAAATATAGATAGTATATGATAAATATAATATTTACTGATTCATTTGTAAATAACTTAATTTTGTTTTGGGAGAAAATATTCGGATTTCCATAATACGTGAGTTTTTTTAAAGAGTAAATATCTTATCATGTCGTAGGATTCGCCTACAACTCAGTTGGAGTTTAAAACCATTAGGTTTGGGTGACCTTTTTTTTTTTTTTTTTTTTTTTTTTTAATTTATAATTTAGATCAAATAGTTTTGTTTCCCTAAAAATAGATATCACTTGGTAAATAAATTTATTTTCACTGGGTAAATACTAGTAAATCCATTTCTAAAAAATAATGCTACTATATCATGTACTTACTAACAAATACTAGTATTTACTTGTAAGTACTAAGATCTGCTAATTAATATTTTATTTATTTGATAAATTGACAAATTTTGAAATTTTGGTAAATAATATTATTTACTAGTGAATTCTAAGATGTACTATTAGTTTTGTTTATTTACATTGATAATTTTTGAATTTTAATTCAACGTAAACACTAGTTAATACTATATTTACCTAGTATTTACTTATAAATATTTTGATTTACCAAATAAATTGATAATTTTTAAAACATCGTTAATTATTAGTAAATACTAAGATTTACTAATAAATTTTTTGATTTACTTGAAAAATTGATAATTTTCAAAACATCATAAATGTTGAGTGGTTACTGGTATAACTTAACTATAATATTATAATTTACTCCATCTAAAAGTGAATAGTTTAAATACTCACTCCGTAGTTTAAAAAATTAATTCATTAATATTGATAAATACTAAGATTTACTAATAAATATTAATATTTACTTTGTTAGTAAACCGGTAAATATATTAGTTTACGAAGTAAATCTAGTACATGAAAATAAATTATTTACAGATTTTTTTTTTCAATTATTTTAGAATAGCGGAGTTATTATTAATTAATAATAGCCCCTAAATTTATTGAAAATTGTAAACCACCCAAAACCACTGCCCAAAAACTCGTCTTTCCCGGAGAAGACAGAGAGTCCAGCGAGTCGCAACCGCCGAAGAAGCCATCGCGGGGTCGTCGGAGATCTGATGCCGGTGGCGACGAGGACGGACTGCGACTTTAACGCGATTTCCCCCACTTGATTTCCACTGATTTTAGTTGCGATTTTCCTCACGATTTTAACCGGAGAAACCAAGACCACCGGCGCTCTCCAGTCTCGAACCAACCCACACCCAGAGCCAACAGCAACCCAATCCCCGGAGAAACCATGGCGGGGCCTGGTTCTGAGCAGGAGGAAAGGTCAGGCCGTCGCCGGAAAAGAAAAGAATATGTTGCGCGGAGATCTGACGGAGGTGAATTTCTGGGCGATGTCGACGTCGGGCAGAGAAAATTCGTGAAGACAGTGGCCGGAGGAGAGGCTCTCGACGGCAACGGAGATGGTGAACTGCGAGCTTGCTCGCAACGTGGACTAGGACGGCGACCGAAATGGCGATCAGTTTTAGATTCAGAGGAGAGACTTAGATGAATGTGAGGGGTATTTTTGGTTTTTAAATTATTAATTTATGCTAAGTATGTTATTTCGTATCAATAATTTAGATTATGCTATTATTTTAAAATCATGCGTTATAATATGTTATTTTGTTATTTCTCTCTTTAAATATATTAAATGTAAATTAGATGTTGATTTTTTGAAGGAAAAATATTAGATGTTGTTCTAGCGTGGGCAGAAGAGTAATTGCACGCTAATATGTAAAGTAATTATCAATATCGTTGATCAAATAATATGTGTCATTTTTGTTCAAAAATCTTATAGTTGAGTTTTCATTAATGTTTCATAAATCGGGCAGGATCCAAGATCATAGGGCATATTATTACTTATATAATTGAACGGAAATTTTTGTAATTAATCCGTCGCTTAATGAAATAATGTTTCGATCAATAAGAAAATATCAATATATATGTATATGTACCCACAAACAATTCACTTTTGGTTTTTATATACACAATTTTATATCCAATGATTTTACCATATTAAAATAGTATGCCTTTTATTTTGAATTGTTGCATCTTTATATATAAATCTAAAATTTCAATTTTTGTTAAATTCTTATATATATATATATATATTCTCTGTTAACATTATAAATTTTGATTATAAAAAGAATTAAAAAAAAAAAAAGGAAACTAACAATAATATAAGGAAATTAAAAAAAAAAAAAAAACTAACCTTTAAAGGAAATAAGAGGAAAGAAATAACACATAGCTTTAGCATGGTTCTCCACGAACTTTACACAGGAGAAGAGAAAAAATTTACTTGTAAGGAGCATTATAAATGAGCTTCAGATGTTCTAAATTACATATATATATATATAATCAGTTATGATACCTAAACTATCAAATCTACTAAGTTAAACCTCCATTTGGTGTTACAGTTGGAATTAAAATTTTTAAATTGAGTTAAAGATAAGTTAAATTGAGAGTTAGAGTTAAGCATTTGATAAAAAATTTGAGTTAAAAAGTTTAACTTGAGTTGAGTGTTTAGATGTAAAAATTGAGTTGCATTGAGAAACGTAATTGAGTAGAATTATATTATGTATTGAAATAGATGATATATATATATATATATTTTTTTTTACATATGAATTTGGTTCTTATGAGTTGAATGATTGGTACTGTAGTCCCATAAAAAATATTTTGACATGGGTTATTTTTAAGTGGCTCAAAATTTTGGAGGTTGAACTCCCATTTTATCGTTTTCGCCCCCTCAAATAACATGCCATTGTAGGTTGTGAAGGGACAAATAGAAAAAATAAAATAAAATCAGATAAAAAACACACATCAACAGCATATATAAAATTAATGGTGAATCTTGTTTATATATCCATAACATACAATAACAAGAATTATATAGTTGGTAAATAAAAGTGCTAATAGAAAAACATGGATTTCTCCCATTAATCTACTTTAAACAGTAAAAATTGTAATAATTTCAAGTTGATTTATACCATAGAAATCGTTGATATCTGTCTGACATATCATCGGCCAATACTTCTCTCAACTGATTCATTGCACCTCTCGTCGATGCATCCTGCTGCCTTCTCATACTTGGACTTGCATCATGGGCCCCATCGGCTAACACGACATCCGCATTAACATCAACATGTCCACCTACAGGTATACCATCTGCCGCATACTCTTCAAGAATAGGATCCCTAACCTGTACCATCCTAATGAAATTATGAACGATCGCACACACCACTGGAATCATTACTTGTTTCTTCATGGGATAATTGTTGATGCCTTTAAGTATTTTAGATCTAGCCTTCCATACACCAAAAGTTCGCTTAATGCAATTCTGCAATATGAGTGCGTGTAGTTAAATGCTTCCCTCTGGGTGCCCCGTCTGCCGCGACGTTTCCGATATTTGGGAAAATGATACGTCTCTCGTCAAAACGGACTCAGGAAACAATCCTTATTTACGTATCCTGAATCGGCTATGTAAATTTTTCCTACATAGTTATTTAAGTCATTATCATAACTATTTTATAATTTCTTGCTTATTTATAAATAGTCATAATGATATAGAGGATCTTACCAGGTGGCGGCATTGAAAATCCGTGAAATGCTAGTGCCTCTTCTATCATTCTTTCATCATGACAAGATCCCTCATAGACAGTCAACATATATGTAAACTTCATATCTAATGAGCAGGCGACCAGTACATTCTGTGAGTGCACAGTTTTTTTATTAATCCAAGCTTCAGAATTCTCCTTGTGTGCTACACATGGTACGTGTGTTCCATTTATAGTGCCAATACAATTCTGCATAAGTCAGATAAAAATGTTGATTATGGTGAATAATGCATTAATACCACATATTAAACCACAAAAATTTAATTTCTCATTTATTTATAATTTTGAATATGCACATTGGATGCAATGACATCAATTACTTACATCAAACCAGGGCCTATATTTGTTGGAATGCTCCTAAATCAAAAGTTGAACCTCTATGTAGTCGGGTGGTCTAATGAACTCATCTTTCAAAGCATAAATAGCCCTTAACACTTTAAAGAACCACCGTGAAGTTGTCTCTCTAGAATGTTGAAACAAATAAGAAATATGCTTGTTTGTTGTGCCTTGCAAACAAATGGATAAAAAAATGAACAACTGCTCGTCGACATTCACGTTACAAGTCGGCCTTAATAATTCCCTACTCCCTAATATGTGACTTAGTACTCTGAATGTATCTGATTTCATGCTGATCAAATCTTGAAAAATTTATCCATGTCCATGTATTATCTTTTTCACACGCTTGCTGCCAGTTAGTCTTGAATTATGCATTGGTTGTGGAGCTTGTCATCTGTTACACGTACTAACAGCCATGACAACGATTGTTGCCGCAAGAAAACTGTCATCGTCGCTTAACTCATTTTCTAAGCTTTGGTCATCCTCTTCATGTTCCGATGCAGAGCTAAATTGATTCATTTGAGAATTGACTAATAACACAAATTTGATTGTGTACCTATTTTATATCAATTGTTTCCAAAAAAAAAATGTTTAATTAGTCCTTTTATAAATAAATTAAACGTCTAATTACTCATTTCGAATTCGCGATAAACTAATTTTGTTCTTGCAAATGGTTAAGAACATAACCTGAAATAAACAAATATTATTTACTCAATCGATAAAATCACATATCGATGACAAAAGCTAATGGAAAAATAAAAAAAAAATAATGGGAAAAAAATGTTTGGAATCCATGTTATGTCTAAAATAAATGAGTAGTAGGAAAAAAAAATGACAAATGCAACTAACTTCAATCGTTAGATGGCGACTGAGATTTTAACAACGGATGTAATTATGCCTCGACTATCTTTATTGGGAAGTTGATGGAAGGTATGCTGCACCCGTGGATGAGCCTCAAAGTAGTGCCACATAATCGTCTGCTGATTAAGTGGAATACCCATCTCGGTCATAATATTCATGCATGTGAACAAGTGATCCAGTTGGCTTGATTGGTCGTTACTGGTACCCGATTGCGAGTGAATATGAAAATGACTGACTATTTCCTACATAGCTGAGTAAGTCATCTTGTGTGTTACCTCTCTTTGCTTTCTCTTACCAGAACTGCCCTGACCGTGATGGGCCAGCTTCGTCACCCGCTTTTCGGTTGATGCCCTGTCGCTGACTGTTGGTCAGAGTTAGTTCCACATCCAGAATTGGTTGGGTGCCAGAGTTGTCCATAGATACTTCGGCCTCCACATACGCATTACTTCCATTTCACATTGTAACTGACCCGAATCTTAAGGCGCCTGTAGTATGATTTTTTTCAAAAACGTTGTAATACAACTCTTTGTTGCGGAGTCCCTCGTGGCGAAAATGATTACACTCCTTGTGAACTAGCAAACGAAAATTTATCAACATACTTGTCTACTAGTGGCGTTCTTAAAGAATTAAATTAGATCGTCACAGATAGATAATGCAATTACTTGGATAAAGCTCTGCCAAGCATCATCCACGCAAATGACTCTATCGGTAGACGGATCATATCCAAGGTCAGTCCGTACTTGCAATGCCTTCCGTCCCCTATATATTTTCTTTATCCTTTTTTTTTAATATATATATAATGTTAATCCATAATTAGGTACTCCAACATATTCAGAATTAAATTGGGCGGCCCATTGTTCAAGAATTTGAATAGAGGGATGTTTACCGTCACTATTAGACAAAAACTCATCCAATTTTTTAAGAAATTTTTTTTCCTTCACGTTATCCCAAAAGTACATCTCATCTGATGATTTGCGAGACATTTCTTTAACAAATCCAAAAGTAAAACAGGAAAACATACTTTATAATTGTAACATAAAGAGGACAATTTGGCTCAGTATAAATTGATTGGCATTTTTTATCTAAAGTATGTCAAAGACCCGATACAAATGCAGCTACCACAACGTAAAAACCATAGGTTAGGAGTTAACAAAGTTCATGACTATTAGAACCGACAACTCAACCCCTTATCAACTAAAATAAGGTCATATACCAGTAACTGGTAATATATATCAAAAGCAAGACTTATCGGTCAGATAAAATTACAATATATGTTAATGGGCTTTTTACATCATAGCCAAATGGAGGGGAAAAGTGCACATAAACAGCAACATAGCATGAAAAAATTGTCCAAAACTTGTAAAAGACAAAAAAACTCCCTGATGAATCGGTCGCAATACAGCTAAGTCAACCAAATCAAGTGAGGACAAATGGAACAACTTCAGGAGGGTTACCATGAGTGACAATGACAACACCCTTAAGAGATCAAAAAAATAAAATTGATTAAATCATTGAATTAGGACGATGCAACAACAACTAATGGCACGGGTCCATCTTTATCATGCCAAACTGAAATCCATGAAATTAAACATATCGTGTGATCCGGTCAGCAACGAAGGGAACTGACCAAACAAAAAAAAAATGGAATAGAGTAACTCCAAAACAAACCGAAGATTTGAAAAACTGAACAGAAACTTGAATCCAAAACACAAAATGAAGAACCCTAGAAATAGTTTACCAATCGAAACAACAATGCCATCTATAACCAACCATGGAACATGATTAAAGGACAGAAGTGGACCATTATCAACACAGATGGCCTTACATTAACCACTATCTCACCAAAGACACCTGAACCATCACATTCAAACATGACAACACATATGTGTCAAGACAAACAATTAAACACACGGCCAACCAACAACCCCTCAGCACAAACTGGCGAATGCAAATCAAGAGGGAAATGTAACAGCTAATTCACCCCATCAGCACAACATTAAATAGATTTTTCAATGTAACCAAGACCATAGAAACGAAATAGGAAAAATTCACAAAAGCTCCACACAAATCCGGATTGAAATCCACAAACACATATGAGATTGTATCCAATTTATTTGAGTAATAAGTGAAGAAATTAAACTAGGGTTACCAAGTTTGAGTTGGAGGATAAGTACACAGTGGTTGACTTCAAGGCAGGAAGCAACGGCTCGGGGAGTTGATTTCTGAACTCAGAAACAGTGAGTAATGAGCCCTCTAGTTTGATTTTGCTTTGTGGACCCCAGTCAACACCGCATGTGACACCAATGATACCTAATCCAAGAGGCCGTTGAACAGACTCGGTAGTATCGGAACCTTCCCGTCTTTCTAAGATTCAAAGCCCAAACCAGTGAAACCCTAGAAATGAAATTAGGGAGTTTACATTTTAGAGAGGGGTGAGTTAAAGTTTGGGGGGGTTCCAATGGGTGAAAGAAAAGGGATGATTTCGGATTTGCCGATTTAGATATATGGAAGCAAAAACCCCTGATTTCACACACCACAGAATCCACCAAAGGGAAGAGATGGAAGAGAAATTAGTTGAATAATGGAGCTTACATAGGAATTTGTCTCTCGTGAAAATGCTACATACAGTCAGAACCAGAGCATTCAGGGAATCGAAATCATTCGATTTGAAAACCCAGACCACAAAGAGGAAGAAAGGGGATCAAAACTGATGCACCAAATGGGAGAATGGAAGGACAACAAAAAATGATGGCACTATGAAGCACCGAATGGGCAAGGGGTGGGAGAACAGTGAACCAAGGCACTGTGAAGCAACAGATGAGCGAGGGTTGGGAGCATAGTCTGTGAAGCAGTAGATGGGGTTGAAAATAAATAAAACTTACATTCAAATTAATGCTAAGAGTGGCTATATACAAAATTTTAACTTTCCTTAATAGAATCTATTGGCCAAATTGGTCTGATCAACACTACCAAGGCTTGCTTCAACAGATCGTCCTTGTGATTTGAGTGCTGTCACTCCGGTATCTATCGTACCCAATCTCGTCGCTGTCGAAACTTGTTGCATTCCACTGCCTCTGGGAGGATTTTTAATTTTTGCCTTTTGTTTTGTTTTCTGTAGAGATAAGCTAGACACTTGAGATTGTTTGCTACTTTTATGTTTTATTTGTTTTGATTAAGTTGAGGGATCTCAGCGTTTTAAATTATTTATTGCTTTTTGGTGGCGAACAGTTTGAAGCATGGGTCTATTTTGTTCCTGTTAGGGTCTAGTGGACAGAGCCAATCCTGTCATTACGGGAACACTCAATTAATCACAATCAGCCTATTGTCACAATAAATACTATATATTAGGCATAAAATAAATAACCATAAATCAAATAATGACATGGTGATAGCCTTGTTTAACATAGTCTTGTCACAATAAATACTAAATTAGTCATGAAATAAATAACCATAAATCAAATAATGACATGATGATTGGCTTGTTTAACATACTCCAAGTTCTTTTAGTTTGCCTTCACTTCAACTAACCTACTCCAAGCTAGGTTGCTCGCGTTCGGTCAGAGACATACTCCGATCGTATTCCTCCTTCAGCTCTTCCTCAGACTTTGTCCGGATCTTCAAATGCATGATGGCAACATGTTGATAACTATTTTATGTCTATTGAGTGCATTAAGAAAAATTGCAATAAATAGTATTTTTACGAAAATAATTGAAGTAAATAGCAATGTTTTAAAGTATTTGAATTAAATAGAAATTTTACTTGTTGAATAGAAAATTTATATGTAAACAGATAATATACAGCTAGATAGATAACGTATTTCAAAAAGTAAATAATATAACTCATCTAGTATATTTATCCTTTATTGTTAGAGTACCGTTTTAAAATGAAAATTTTAAATTGGAGTTGATTGTTAGGATCTAGTGGATAGGCAAACCAATCCTGTGATTACAGGAACACTCAATTAATCACAATAAGACTATTGTCACAACAAAAAATAATTTAAGCACAAAATAAATAACCATAAATCGAATAATCGACATAGTGGTAGGATGGTTTACCATAGTCAAAAAAACCTAAAGGGAAAAACCATAGGTGCTAATCATGCTAGCAAAGTAGGACTTTTATTAAGCTTCAAATTTGTCAAATATAGCAAATTCCTTTCCGTCCAACTAACATACTCCAAGTCTTCAGTTTGCCATCGCTCCAACTAATCTACGCCAAGCTATGTTGCTCGCCTTTGGACCTCGACATACTCCGAGCGTGTTCCTCCTTTAGCTTCTCCTTAGACTTTGTCCGGATCTTCAAATGCATGATGGCAACATTTTGATAGCTATTATGTCTACCGAGTACATCAAAGAGAAACCGTAGAAAATAGTATTTTTTATGAAAATAATTAAAACAAATAACAGGTTTTAAAATATTTGAAATAAATAGAAAATTTACTAGTTAAATAGAAATTTTATTATGTAAACGTTAAATTTATTACTAGGTAAATAACATATATTTTTAAAATGTAAATAAATCATTTACATGGTCTTTTATTTACTTTAAATATTTTTAGAACTGGTTATTTACTTCTAGTATTTTTGTGAAAATGATATTTCTTTCTCCCAATATTAAAATATAATCATTCAGGCCACTTGTACCTCCAGAGAAAGAAATGATTTCTATTTGTTACTATTCGTCAGCTGCAAACAAACATAGCCTCTCGTTCTGCTCTCTCCTTCCTTCTTAGTCTCAAGAATAAAATGGCGATGGAGGAAAATCATAAACAAAGCAATTTATCAGTTCAAGTTTGTGAAGAAAATAGCCTCAACAATGAAAGCCAAAGAAATCATGAACAGGGTACTACGAGAAACGAAATTCTTGTGGAAGTAAAGAAGCAATTATGGTTAGCAGGACCACTGGTGGTTGTAAGCGTATTGCAGTACTGTTTACGGATGATATTGATAATGTTTGTCGGTCGTCTTGGCGAATTGTTGCTTTCCGGTGCTTCCATGGCTGCCTCTTTTGCGTCAGTCACAGGTTTCAGCTTGTTGGTGAGTTGGACTCTTTCCGTAGTATTGGCCTTTTAAACACCAAGTTTCTGTTTTCAGTTAAATAGCTTCTTTATTTTTTGATCAACAAATTCACCGAAGATAGAAAAACCATATCGAAATGAGTCAATCAGAAATGGTTTCACTTTGTTTTGTATGGTTGCCTTGGATTTGGGTCGGACAACAATCTTTCATTCTCTTACTACGCTCCTTAATCCTTTTTTTTTTTTTAATTATTTTTTTAAAATATTTGTTTTCTTCCCTGCCTCTTGATCCGGAATATTGGAAGGAGCATCGAACGGCAACTGTAGAATTTTTTTTGTTCTTTTTGTTTTGTTTTGTTTTTTGTTTTGTTTTGTTTTTTGTTTTGTTTTTGTTTTTTTTTTGGTCCAAATGGTTGGGAATGGCCAGTGCATTGGAGACCTTATGTGGGCAGTCATATGGAGCAGAGCAATACCTTTTGTTGGGCATACATATGCAGTGAGCCATGTTTGTTCTTTTAATTGTAAGCATACCTCTGGCTGTTAGTTGGGCAAACACAGAACCTATACTAAGAGCAGTAGGTCAAGATGCGGATATAGCAGCATAATCTGGACGATATGCCCGTTTCATGATCCCGAGCATATTCGTCTATGGTCTTCCTCGGTGCCTTGTCAAGTTCTTACAATCCCAAAATATTGTTTTTCCAATGGTGGCTTGCTCTGGAATTGTAACTTTGCTTCATATCTTTTGGTGTTGGGTGCTAGTATTCAAATCGGGACTCGGAAGCGGGGGAGCTGCCTTGGCAATCTCCATATCGTACTGGACCAATGTGCTATTGTTCGCCCTTTATGTGAAGTTCTCTTCTTCATGTGCAAGATCTTGGACAGGATTATCCAAGGAGGCTTTTAAAAGCATTCCTAGTTTTCTTAGACTCGCCATTCCTTCGCCCTTTATGTTTAGAATTTTTGTCACGGTCTTCTGCTCATAATCCCAATGACTTTTTTCGTGTGACATTGAACAGTTTGGAAATGTGGTCGTTCGAAACGATGGTTCTTTTGTCTGGTCTACTTCCTAATCCAAAGTTAGAAACCTCTGTGCTTTCTATCATGTTAGGTTTCAACTTCGATATCAAAGTGATACACCTCAAAACTTGAAAAGAGTGAGTTTTAATACCGATCATAAATCTTCATATTCTACTCACAAATTCCAAGTTTTTGTTGCCAGCTTAAACACGGCTTCAATGGTGTGGATGATTTCTTTTGGACTCAGTGGTGCAGTGAGGTGAGTCAAGTAATACAAAATATATAAGCTTAATTTTATTTTTCACACAAAAAATTGTGCTACAAGCAATCTCATTAAGGGTTTTCCAGAATGTGAGCATGATGTACCTTAGCTAGGAGTGTATGCAATTTATACAGACTATTTTTCTCTGGTTAACAGCACTCGAGTCTCGAATGAATTAGGAGCAGGGCGCCCAAAAGCAGCTCGTTTAGCTGTTTGCGTTGTAGTGGCCATGGCTATGATGCCCTAGAAATTCATAAACTTGATTCATGAACTATTATTATGGATTTCCTTCATCAATACACTTTTAATGAATTATTTTGATGAATACCAAATTTCAAGATCATGAATGATTATATATGTATTATCAATGTGATGATGTCGATGATTTAACAATGTTGATTTTCTTTATTTAAATGAGAATATATATATATATATAATGTTAATCACATTTGCTTTTTCAATTGAGATTTTGTGAAAATATTGTGTGTAAAAATTCATTATATATATATAAATGAATAATCATAATTTTGTAAATTAAAGAAGTGAATTTTATGTCATGCCAAGATTTATCTATTAAATTAAATTTAATAATTCTACTAACATCCCAAGAAAAAAGAAAAAGAAAAAGAAAAAAAAGCTTAAGGGGAGTGCTCGTGCACCTGCCCCTCCCCTTGCTCAGTAGGCAGCGGCCCGCTGAGTAATGTAGGCAGCAAGTAAGCTGTCTGTCTGTTGCCAATAAACTGGCATAGATTAAAAAAAAAATTTTTTTTTCTCTTTTCTTTAGAAAATAGGTTGAACAAGAGAAGGGGTTTTTGAGAATCCAAAATCCAACCCCTAAACAAGTAAAATAAAGATGACAAGACAAGAAAGAAAAGTTGATTATAATGTAAAATGATGGACTACTTAAATAACTGCTCACTAAAACTACTTTGAAATACATGAAAAACCACCAAAACAACCTCCCAACTTGTGCTCTTCAGCTGAGCACGTTTTTTGAGAGATTAAAATCCAAAAATAGAGTCCGCATGTGCGTTGACTTTCGCGACCTCAACAAAGCCGGTCCCAAGGATGATTTCCCTTTGCCACACATTGACATCTTGGTTGACAACAAAGCGGCAAAGCAACAGAGGAGAAGAAGAAAGAACACACTTACATTACTGTATGATCTTGAGGAACTGATGAACTCGCCTTAGGTCTTGAGTGTAATACTCGATTTTTCTATGTTACTATTTCCTTTTTAGAGGAATTAAATGCATGCCGTATCGGCATTTATGAAAAAGTTCACTTTAGGACTTTATTGTGTGTTATGAGCTCTTATAGCTTTATAAGGCTCAAATATGCTTGTTTTGATTGATAAATGGTCTTTTCGGATGAAAAGAGATGAAATTTACATGATTCTAGGAAAGTCAAAGGGTTGACCAAAAAAGTCAACTTTGACCCGAAAAAGTCAAAGTTTGACCAAAATGGTCAAAACCCTAACAATACAATTTTGTGACATACAGTATGGGAAAAATACTGCGAAAACCCATTTTTTCGGATAAGATGACGTAAATGAGAACTAAAACTACCGTAGAAAAATCAAGCACGCAAAGTTAGGGTACAGGGCAAAAGGGTTTGAGAAAATAAAGAAAAAATTTTTCAGCCCGATTTTTCACAGATAAAATTTTTATGACAGAATAAAATATTAATACTGTGTATTAGTAAAGCACAGTATTAAATTTATCTATGTTAAGTTTAAATTACACTGCTTTTTGAAAAAGTAGCCAAACAAGCTTTTATGATTTATGACATCATAATTTTTTTATTTATGACATCATCACCTTTTTGAGAACTAATCCACACAAGACAAGTGTCTTGTTCTAGACAATTCTTGCTTGTTCCCCAAAGCTTAATGGCTGGCCACCTAGGGGGTGTTTTGTGAAAGATTTTAAAAATTTTGGGGTCAAAATTCTAAGTTTCAAAAGTCCCACATTGCCTATAAATAGGGGTGCCTTCTACCCTTTTTAAATCAGAAAATCTAGTGAAATTCTGCCCATTTTCAGCCAAGAAAACCGAGAGGGAAAGAGTGGAAGAGAAACAAAAAAAATTTTCTTGAACCAAGGTAGTGTTGTGTTCGGTTTTGTGTGAGAAAGCAAGAGGGAGAGTGGAAAAAAATTTTCCAGCCATTTTCTGGGCTGTTACCGTGGGCAGAGAGCAGGGAACAAGAGAGAACAAAGTCAGAAAATTGAGGGAAAACTCTATGGGAGAGTTCGGGTTTCAACCGAGCAAGCTTAGAGTGAGTTTTCAAGGTCATTTCTCCTCATAGGGAGCCCACGATTTTGTGCAGGAAACCAAGGGAAAAATTTTCAGATTTTTGGTGCAATTAGGTGGTGTGGCTGTGCATTAGAGGGAGACAAGTTTGAGGTTCAAAAAGCCAAGTTTTGGTGTCATTTTGGTGAGGTAGAACCGGTTGTGGGAGCTAAGGGTCAAGGGTGAGAATTGGTTCAAATCCTAAAGCCAAACCCTACCTATTTAAGATAATTTTTTTAAAAGCCCTAATCTTATTTCAATCAAGTTTTTAAGTTGAGATTTAAATGTATTTGTTTCAAGCCAATGTTTGTAAGAGCATAAGCTCATTAATTTATTTTATGCCCATTAGTTGCTCTAGTGCTTGATAAGGTAGCTTAAGGGTGGTTTTGTTTATTTATGTCATTATTTATGCTTATGTTGGTTTGGTATGCTAGGATTGCATGCTAGAATTTTTACATGAGGTTACATGTCCCCATAGCATGATTGAGTATGTGATTGTATGTTAGAAATTTATGTGGTATGATGTTGGATGATTGGAATGGTTTATGCTATGTTAGACCATGCAACCCTAGGCTAAGGTTCGGATTTCATGGGCTGCATGGACGTGTTGGGTTTGCATGTTGGGACATGCGGGAAGTTAGAAACGCTGCATGCTTTGTAAGTAAGCTCCCGATGTGATCGGTCGAGATAGAACCCACGAATTAGGACGTAAACCGGTTTAAGTAGACAAGGCTGCCAGTTCGGGTTCCAAACTGGACAGTCTCAGGAAAGTGGTCATTGCAGGTCCTTAGAGGCTGAATAGGCAAAAACGTAAAACATGAAAGTTTTAGAACAGGGTTTTTCCTAGGGGTTAACATGAACCGTTTCTCAAAATGAGGTTCCAAAGGCCTCCGTTTTTACGAAAAATCGAAGGTGGTCTGTCCAGACTCCGTTTTCACGACCAACCTAATTCAATTTAAAACTGGTACTAATATAAGCAGAATCAGAATTTTTGTAAAACATGAAAGTTTTAGATCTCTTCGAGAGCTAGAACTTTCATGAAGACAAATTTTTCCAATTCCAAATGGATTTTTAAATATAATCTGAACTCTAAAAACTGTGTAGGGAGCAAGAAATTCCTGCACAGGATTTTCTAGAACCAGTTTAGGAAAACTGTTTTTCTAGCTAAAAACACTGTTTTGAACATGGAAATTGTTCCAAAGGCAGTTTCTAACCTTCAAACATTTTATAAAACCATGTTTCAAGAATTAAGAATTTTTAAGGAAAATTAAAGAAGTTTTCGGCTTGTATGCCAAAACTCTTTTTGAGGATAAAGAAAAGATAATTTTCTTAAGCAAGTTCTAGAACAAGTTAAGACCGATGGTAATCGGGGGAATTACACCCGAATTATCGGGCTTAGCCCCAAAGCTCAAAGTTGACCTAAAGGGAGGGTTGACTTTAGTAACCTTAGAGGTTAACTTCGGTTAACCTAGCATGAAATAGGATAACGGTACGTTCGAGGTTAGGTGTTAGCCTAACCCTTTACGCTCGCACATGTGATTGGCATGAAAGGTTATCCAACATAACCTCACATAAAATGTTTTATGATAGGGGGGACATATAACTAAAGCATTGCATGAATGTTGGTGGATACCCAACATATTATAGTCATAGGCTAAAAATCTTACCTAGTCATTCGATTAAGCAGGAGGTAACCTGCAGCTGAGCCCCAAGGTGGAACAGTAAAACGTCAGGCACAGACAAGGTAAGTACAACGCTGCCTACAACATAGGCTATTAGTTGTATACTTACCTAGAGGTAATTGGTATGCTATGTGCTATGTGTTATGATCAAATGCTATGTAATATATATAATATGTCTATGTTATGAAGTGCATTAAGTAAGCAACTTATGCTTACGAAAAAAATGATTAAAGTGACATTAATTATTATGTTCACGAAATGGGATCATGTATGACACGTCTAAGAATGACAAGATGGAAAATAGGAAAAGGTGATAAGTCGCCTGTGTCGTACCACCCGCACCAGGTCGGGTTGGACTGTGGATTGAGTTGGACTTGGTTTGGCCGCCCCAACCAATTCATAGTTGCGCGCCAGGTACGAACACTCATGTTAAGGGCCCCTAAGTAGAATAAGAAATGAAGAGATAAAAAAGCATAATACGAACATAATTGGTTCATGCATGCTATATGTATTCATGTGTTATGTCATGAAACGAAGTATAAGTTATGTGTCGCGGTATAGAAGTTGTACTTGCTGAGCGAAAGCTCATTGTTTTAAGTTTATGTTGTAGATAAGCAACCTGCCAGCTGATGATGATGCAAGGTAGAGTGGCGTGGCCGGGCACTGTGAATAGTGGGAAACAGAAACCGCTACGCGTTTTGATAATGGAATTATGTAATGTGTAATTATGGCTACTTAGTAGTATGCACAATTAGTACTATGGTTTATATTTTATGTTTCGTATTGTATATACGCCTTATAAAAAAAAAAATTTCCACTGTGTTTCATGTATTTAGTAAATAAGTTTGTATAAGTTATCGATGTATGTATGTACGTATGTATGGTAACGGCCTGTGCTAGGTGGGTCGTTACATTGAGAGAGCAGAGCGACCCTTACCCTTAGGACGAGGGGAACTAACAATTCAGAGACCTGAATGTCTCGCGAAGTTAGTGGACCGACCATTCAATTTTTTAACTCACAACAAGACTTGGTTATAAAATGATTTGAAGGTAAACCAAAAACCACTTTTTTCTCTTTCATAAAAACCATACAAGCAAAGAAAAGTTTCTTCTCTTCCTCTCGTCATTGTGGACGAAATTTGTAGCTAAGGGAAGCCAAAAATATACTTTATCTCCTTCCACCCATTCCCAAGATCATTTTCTTACAAGGAGGAAGAGCCATTCCAAGTGTTTTTCAAGGTAAAAACCTATATATTTGCACTTGTTTCCTAGAAGGAAAAATTGATGTTTTAAAAATGCTTTTAAAGTGATGTTTTATTTCCATTCTAGCCCCTACATCACGGATTCAATAGTGGTTCAATGCCTTCAAGAGGAGCTAAGAACCCACTACTTTTCTAAGAGGTAAATGATTTGTAAACTAGTAGTTTACCAAGTTCTTAATAACTTTCATTTCAAAATGTGTTCTTACAAATAGGAAAATCTTGGCATGGTAAATGGTTAAAATGTGGTTTTACTACCTAGTGAGATAATATATGTGCTGGCCATGATTTAAGGTGGTTAGAAAACATGATTTGTGTATGAAATATAAAGAAAAGTATGTTTATGTGATTTTTATGGTTATATGACATGAAATAAGTATTGATGTATGAAAATAGGATATTATAACTTATTGATATATTATTTCCTCTGTTTAATGGAAACATGAATGATAAGGAAAATATTTTGACATCACAAATAGGCTAGAATAAAAATTAATGACCATAAAGTAACAAAAATAATATTTTTGACAAAAATGTTAATAAATTAGCAAATGGCATTTTAAGTGGGATTTTTATAATCATGTAGAATGATAGAATATTACTCTTGACATAAGCCAAAAGAAAAGCTCAAGTTTGATCAGAAATAAAAATGTCAAAATGACGATTTTACCCCCAAGGGGTAAAATCGTATTTCACCAGCCTAAAGACTTTATTTGAACCCAAAACTTTTCAGTCTTGAATAGAGACTTAAAATAGACCTTGTGTCAAATTTTGGTTATAAATGGATAAGAAATGACCAAAACGCCATTTTGGGGTCGAAACGTAAATATAGAAAAATTTATGGTAAAAATATAAATAATAAAAACTTATAAAAAAAATGAGTTCTGATCCTATAAGAACACTTTATAAGGATATTAAGTATAAAAAAAATGTGAGCCAAAGGGTATTAGGAACTAATCGGGGCTAAATAAGGACTAAAATGCAAAAATAAATAAATAACGGGTCAAATTATAAAATATGCTCAGACTTTAATTAGACAGCATCTTTGTCACCCTTAAAGCAATATATTAAGCTAAATAAATACAAAAAATAATATGGTTTATGTTGTAATCAAATGTATGACCTTAAATGACACATAGGGAATTAAATGTATTACTTTTATTTGATTGTATTTAGAAATGTAATAAGTTAAGTAAACTATTATGAGAGCTTATGGGCACCGTAAATATTATTCTAAGGCAGGGACAAACTTTTAAAAGCCATTCAATTAGTCTGGATTAAAAAGGGTATGTCTAATGGCAAAATTGTAATTTTGTCCAATTAAGGGGCAAAATGGTAATTTAATGGGAAGAATGTTTTGGACAGTAGGTAGAGGTTTTCTAAACTTATAAAACTGCAAGAAAGATTATTAAAAGCTAAGATCAAAAGATTTAACAGGTTTAAGCTTAAAAGTGCTTGAATCACTGAAATAGAGATAAGTTGGTAAAGTAGTACCCATTGACTCGGTGACGAGAAATGAACCCGCCACTAAATTTGTTGAAATGCCATGTAATTGTTGACTAAAACTTGATAAAGACAACAAAGTGTAATCGGCCTTAACAGGTTTAAAACAATAATAAGACCTAATTACAAGTAAATTGGTTGTAATAGACCCAATAAACACACAACCCATAAAGATAACCTAATATGATATTGGAAAACAATGGTTATCCACGGTTACCTAATGAACCCAAATATAAATAAAGGGGAATTAAGTAAAATAATGGATAAGAAATTAAGTATTAAATAATTAACTCACTAATGGGTTAATAATTAATTAATTTAATATTTAAAATTAATTTATTATTAATTAAGAAATTAATTTATGATAATCATGTAATTAATAATTAAGAATGTTATTATTAAATAAAAAAAACTTAGAAACAAATTAATAATTAAATTAAAATTAATTATTAATTAAGAGAACATATGTCCATAATTGAAAATGATTCAAAAACCTTACTCTAATTGTCGGATGCCAATTTAAAATTAGGATACCTCATCGACTTGAGGGTAGAGCCCAAAACAATCAATGCGGATACACAGTTATGCGATTTTCTGTAAGTACAAACCTTACCTATAGAATGAAATAAAATGTTTTTCGTTATTAATGTTCTATGTTTTCTATTACTTGCCTTGATGAAGTGATAAGCTTATGAGTCATATGTATTGCGTTAATTAAGCATTTAATGTGCATAATTTCTCTCACATTGATATGATCGATATGCCTCACAGACATGTATGCAGTAATGATAGATGCATAGTGACATGTAAATCTACACATTGTCACAAATAATAAGAATGAGGCTAACGAAAAATAAGATTAAGTGTCGTACCAACCTTCAATTAGTGAGAGAATATGATAAGAACGAAAATTATAAGATATGACCTTGAAAGTTGTTGAAGGGTCACTCCCCTAACTGTCTACTGGTTGCGCACATATGAGTACGACATAAGGGCTCTTATGTATACAATATATGCATATAATAAAGTATAAATTGAACACACATAGATCATATGCATTTTTGAACATTCATGATGTTACATGTGATTATATGATTTTATGAAAATGATTTGTGAGATGTTGTTTGTACTTGCTGAGCGAAGCTCATATATGTGTTTCGTGCTGTAGGTAACGCGGGTAAGCACTCCGTTACATAGATGTTTTATGGACTAGCAAAGCTATATGGAGGCGATGAAGGATGGGAGTGAGATATCCCCATGAATTAAATTTCCGCATTTAGATTTCTTAAATTATTTTATATCAACTTTATTTATAACTATGTTCCAATGTTTTAGTACTACTAAACTGTATGAGTATTTTACTAGAAAAAGACTTTATACTTTTTCTTTTTAATTTACATGAAGTTATAACTTTTTAAAATATTATCTAAATATAAATTTGAATAGGATATTTATTAGCTAAAGGTTTTCAATTTCCTCAGTTAAAAATTTTAGTAATTTTAACTTTTGTAGTATGAATATGATTTTGAAAAAAATTTATGTATTTTTTGAACCCAACATAAATAAGTGTTAAGACTAAATTAAATAAGAATAAATGAGCTAGTTAACGGTCCGAAAAGTTGGATCGTTACAATGACCATTACAGAGGGTACATTAGTTGGATTAGTCCTCTTACTCATGCGCAACGTTTGGGGATACGTTTATAGAAATGACATAGAAGTGGTGAAATATGTAGTGCTAATGTTGCCAATTCTTGCAGCATCCAACTTTGTAGAGGGATTGCAGTGTGTTCTTTCAGGTTTTACCATTTTCTCTCTCTTAATTTTTGCAAGCTCAAAAGGAAAATTGATTAAAACACAAGGCCTTAAAGTCTAGTTTTCATAGATGTTTTGGAGTTGGACCATACGAATTGATAAATACAACATTTAAAGCTAACTCTTGCTTAAATTATGGAGACATCATTTTATTGAGACATTTTTGATCAACACCATTGACTTTTCAGAAAGTTACAGAGATATCCCCTCTGTTAGTTAGGCTCGACAAAATAGTACATTTTGACAATACAATCCTTTAAACTGACAAAAATACCCATTCCACCAAAGAACAATTCCAATTGCGGACAGGGCCAAAAATGATTTTTTTTTCACCCCTGCTTGACCTACAAAATAATGTGACATGATCCTAACAAACTCACATCCATGTTTTGCACTACAATGGTAAACCAAAAAAAATAAATAAAACAACAAAAGATTTTGTGATCACCCGCGATGATGGCGGCATAATGATTGTATGCTCTCATGCTCCCAACCCAAATAGCAACACAACCATCCTTTCATTTCAAAGGATGCATACACTTAATTTTTTTAAAAATAAGTGAATAATTTATATCATGGTGTCTTTTTTTTTTTTTTTTTTCCCAAGAACTATCAAATACGTACAAATAAAAAAGAATCATAAAACACATGATTATAATCTAACAATAGATTATGAAGATATTCTATGACTTAAAAATGCTATAAATTTATCATTTACAATAAGATTGAAAATTTCTTTCTCGATATAACCAAACTATCATTCTTTTCTCTTCATTTTAAGTTCTGTTTATTTCCTTTTGGAATGGACACTGAGGTTTGATTAAAAAATAAAGCTTTTAGTGGAAGCTTATGTAGGGATAATTGATTTTGAGTTTAGGCAGAATAAGAAAATTGTAAAAAAATTTAAAGGAAAACTTCATTGAAAAATAAAGTTTCTCTGGAGCCAATAGCACTGTAACGACTCCTCACGGACCATTACAGTTGACTTCTTATTTAACCATTCATCTCTTATAAAATTACGGAAAATATTACATTTGAAATAAAAATCTTTACATAACGGAAAAACTTTAATTAGATAATTTTAGAAAACTCCAGAAATTTTTTTTATTAACTATATCAAAATTAAACTTCATAATTAATTTATATATATATATTTAAAAACCCAATTCATAAAATAAAATTTAAGCCCATATGAAACATCCAATTAAATAATAATAAATTAAAGTCTTAAAACTTTATTTGAAATCAAAAATATCCATCTCATGATCGTTCCTCCCATTTTCCTATAACATTTCGTCTCGTTATTCGCTCCAAGCTCCTCCAATACTATATCTTACCATTTCCTTTATCTGCAACATAAATTAACTTATATAAGTAAGGGCTTAGTAAGACACTTAAATATCACAAATGTAAATAAACATTTTTCTTTTATCATCATAAAAATAAATATCATTAAAAACTTTTAACTTTTAAAACTGTCATATATTGGGCCTGGCGTTGTACCATCATAGCGTGTTAGTCACAAAAGGATTGTGGTAGCAAATCTCAAACCAACGATGACAAAAGTCTGCTCATCGGCCAACATCATCATCATCATCATCAAGGGTGTGCAACGCCATTTTAAAACATAAAATACATATACATACTATATATATACTTTTCATAAAAACGTCATCATAGGAGAAGTGTTATTTAAGAACATCATAATATCATCATCAACATCAAAACATATACTTCTCAAATCTTTAATTCATGTTGCAGGTGAGAGTGTACTTACATAAACGCTTTACTTAACCTTTTCAAATTTTTCCGATGATGACACGCGATTAAGGTCTCGAGTGCTCGCCTTTAGAACCATTCATGCCATGAGTAATAAATATAATAAATCAACAAAAGCTCATAATAATTCATCAAACATATCCATCATATCATAACAGCGCTTAAAATGCCTATTTCATCATTCAATAACATCACAACACAAAAATTGAACAATTTTATGAAATTTCAAATCTTGACCAAATCTGTCAGCCAGACCTTTGTCCCTTCAAAAATTCATAAAAATTCATACAGGGCTCCAAATGATCTTAAACTAATTTTAAATAGAAGTAGGCATCTAGATCTTTTTAACTCATAAAAAATGAAGACTATTTGGACCCTCAAAAATAGTTTTTAATTTGATTTCTAAAATTTTACCGAAATTGGCAGCCGGACCCTGCCTATTCGAAAAATCACAAAAATTTACATATGTCTCCAAATGACCTAAACTGATTCTAAATGAAAGTAGATATCTAGAGTTTTCTAACAATTATCAAATTTATTAAAAACGGAGACCGTTTGGATCCTCAAAAATAGTTTTGAAAATGAACTGCTAAAACTGTATAAAATCTGGCAGCTGGACCTATGTCTCTTTGAAAAATCATAAAAATTCACATATATCTCCAAATGATATGAAACTAATTTCAAATGAAAATAGACATCTAGGGCTTTCTAACAATACAAATTCGTTAAAAATGAAGGCTGTTTGCTTCCTTAAAAGCGGTTTTGAAAATTTATCATAAAATCTGAAAATTCCAATTGCAGTGGTCAAATCCGAAAATCATTAAAAATATATATATATATATATATAAATTATCGTCACAATGTATATGATTCATACACACACACACAAAACAGCCCTAAGACATGTTTCTAACATATAAAATTATTCAATCACCATACCAATGAAATCATAAATCAATAAATTGAAAACCCTAATTTCGTCTTGTTCACAAAATCAACCATATCGCCATTCTTTTGATCATCATTCGATAAATATTTCTCATCATCTCCTCAAACTCACAAGAAGACACTCATCAAGAAAATCATCCAACCCTTCAAAGAATCCCAAACTAAAACTGTAGCGCCCCGACCTACATAGGGCCATTACCATACTTACTTAAACTACATCTCGATTTTAATAATTTAAACTTACTTGAAAATTAGAGAATAATTTTTTTAAAAAAACATATATAAACAGACTAGTCTATATAAGTAAACTTTTCGTGCATACACATTGAAATAAAAAGACATACATACTCCTTACAAATAACTCAAGTCTTCAAATGTCATATATACAATATAACACAATTTATTCTAATATATATATATATATATATATATTAGCTCAAAAGAGCTTGCGGAAAAACTTACGTAGTGGCATCCCACACTACTCTTCACTTGTTGCATCGTTTGCATGGCCCACCAATTAAGCTGCAGGCTTTTTACCTACAGTATGAAATATACTAGTGAGCTTACGCTCAGCAAGTACAAACTTAATCTCACAAAGCATACAAATATCATGCAACTTATACATGAACCAATTATGGTCAATCATGAATTTCTTATGCTCCATTATAGACTTATTATGAACTTATTATTTTGCTTAACATGTGGGCCCCTTATGTACGTACCAAATGCGCGCAATCCACAGAAAGTTTTAGATTTTGAAAAACCCTACAAATTTTGTTCTTTTCTTAAAACCAGTTTTGCCTTTAACATACTCTTTTTCCTTGTTGAACTTGTCTGGCCACGCACAGGATCTGAGCATGACCAGGTTCAGATTTTTATAAAAACAGGGCCTTTGAAGCTTTATTTTTAAAAATTGTTTGCGTTGCCCCCTAGGATTTTTCATTTTCTACAACTTTGTAGTTTTAACATTTTCCAAATTTGGCCTATAAAGGCCTTAAAATCCCATTTTCAGATTACTGCTCAGTTTTACCCGAAAACTGGCAGTTTTCCCCGAAAACTGACAGTTTTCCATTTGGTTGAATTTTACTTAAAATTAAGTGCACTTTACCTCAAACGGTCGCAACCGTGAGCCTATGACAAGCATGTAGCGTTTTACGTATGGTTTCCATCATCATGCATTGATTTCTTATCCTTACAAACCCAAATGGTATCTCATACCAAATTAGGGTTTTGGGGTTAATTCTAACCCTCATTTCATCATACATCAGCATCATCATTTTCATTCATACCATACAATACTTCTTCTTGAGCGTGTGGGGACATATAATAGGCATACACACATACCACCATCTTTCTAAAGCATAGCATCAAAAACATGCTTAACTCATAAATCAAGACCATCTAAACCTAAATCAAACACATACTAAGCATAATAAACTATTGCATGAAAAATAGAAAAGGTGAGCTTATGCTCTTACAAACCCATGCTTGAAATACATTTAAATCCATAATTAAAACTTAATAGGAGGCTTAGGGGATTAAGAGGATTACCTCTAGGTCTTGAGTGGTGGATCTACTCCTTGGATTGGAAAATTTTCTTCCTCACCTAACCTATACACAACTGGCCACTAAATTTTTTTTTTCTTTCCTTTTTGGCTTTGGCTCCTAGGGTGAGAGGGAGAGAGTTGAGTTGGAAATGAGCCAGAGTTTTATGGTGGAACTAAATAAAAATGGTCCAACATCCTCCCCATCATCACCTATTTATAAGTGAAAATTAATTTCTTTTTAGAATTATTTTTATTCCTAAAATTGCATATCTAGCCCTAAAGCAAAATATTGGCTTTAGAGTCCCTCGAGGTGGCCGGCCATTATGGCTCCTTGGAGGCCAAGTAATCTTTCAATAGTTATCCATTTAATTAACCAATCAAAAACTTCCACACAATTCTTCCAATTTTCCAAA
>CM046380.1:14713138-14738138 GCA_025413485.1 Ficus microcarpa | reverse complement strand
AATCCCAAAATTCACATATTTATCCATGGTAAGGTGTCCTCCTATTAGGGCTCCGTTTGGCTTTCCTCCTAATATGCAGTCCATTTTCATACTAATGCAGATATTACAAATACTGTTTTCGACTAATAACAGTACTGTTATACTAGATTACAGTGCAGAATTCATCTGCACTTAATTGGGTTGCGTATAAATTTTTCTTAGGACTTGGTGCTACTTAGTTCTTATTACTCTAAATATTGTGCTTTATTTTTCTAAAATGGTCCCATACCTTATTCTTACATTTTCATCTGTGATGACGGTTTTTCACAGTATAATTTTCACATTGTTTGCTATACTGCAGTTCCGTCATAATCATGTCTTGAATCATTCTGGTCAAACTTTGACCGGAATAAAATCATAAATTCTTATTCTACCTTTTTCCTCAAAAGGCCTCATACTTGGCTAAACAAACTATTATTGAGCCTCATAGTTAATTAAACAAGAACTCAAACATATACTGCAAATAAAATTATAAATTTTACATTGATATTTATAATTTTCATGAAACATTATATAAACATATAGTACGGACTTAAATTTTTTTTTTATATAAAGAAATCATGAGTTTGTAAAAATTTTGGTTATTACAATAACAAATAACAAAATCATCATCATCATCATCAAACAATACCGAAACATACCTTGAAATCCTTTGATTTTCGGTTTGAAAGAATTGGAGGTTTGGTGGAAAATTATTATTATTTTTTTCTCTGATTATGCGTGAAAGAGGGGCAAAGAGCAGACAAAGAGAATGGGAAAGAAAGGGAAAGGGAGGCTAGGAAAGTAAGAGAGAGAGAGAGCATGTAAAAAGATAAACTTTGAAAATTGTAAAGTAATTTGTAATTTAATCCCAAATAAATTTTAGAATTAATTGGGATTGAATTCTTTGGTTTAATTATCTTATAATAGCTGTGGAATGGCTGTTATTAGGGTATGAAAATGTGTGGGAGGAAAAGGAAACAACTAGGTTAACTTTTAGAATTTTCGCATCTCAAATCGCACATGGTAAACTGGTTGGTGACTAGTAGGTATCCAGATAGTATACTGGCCATAACTTCTTACTCTGATATCGGATTTGTACAAATGAGTAGGTGTTAGAAAGCTTATGAAAAGCTCTATAAGCTTATCTAAATTACAGAATAATTTTTGACATTTAAAGATTCATAATTGAGTTGGAATTAACATCATATAAAATAAGTTTTTTTTCGGATAACACACTCTCTTTCTCTTTTTTTTTTTAAACATTAACTTCATCACAAATACTACATACCATATATATATAACCTTCATATATATATATATACAACTAATTATACATAAATATACGTATAGCTAGTAGAATATAATCATAACATATTATATAGACATATACATATCAATTTATATAACATATCATATTATATATACTAAAAAAATTTGTCACATAAATTCATCAAATCATCATAAGGAAAATTTATCAATTTGGCATGAATTTTGTTCTAGCACATCAAGTCCTCGTCACGTCACCTGTGAAAATAACTCAACATAACATTAGAATTAAGAAGTTGCTATCTCATCACATTACCCATTTTAATTCCAATGTTAATTTTCTAATATTATTATTAGTTAGCGTTTAGGGCGTAACAATCCCTCTTACCTAATATCCCACTTGGCCAAGGGTGCCTCCGCCATGAACTAGGTTCGAATGCGCATTCCATGCTGGGGGCCGGAGAGCAAAAGTGCACGTTGGTGCCTAGTCTATCCTAAGGATATTGTGGGTCAGTTGGTACCGGGGGATGCCACACCACTAGCACTTGTTACGATAACTTCGTTAATTTTTAGGTAGAATAACCAAACTACCCAAAACAATCTCAGTCGTTTATCTAATTGCAAACATCACAAAATCTCTTATTTTATCAGCTACTTATCATGTGCTTAATGCAACTAAGTAGTGAATTTCATTTGAGGGAATGCTGGAGGTTGTGGTTGGCAGAAGATTGGAGCATATGTGAATCTTGGATCCTACTACTTCATCGGAATTCCGTCCGCTGTGGTTTTCGTTTTCGTGTTGCACATTGGCGCAAAGGTTTCCTCTTCATGCCTACGCTTAAATTTTGACAAGCAACGGTGTTACTTTCTAAGCCAACTTGCTTATTGCCCCCCCCCCCCCCCCCCTTCTTTTTTTTTTTTTTTTCCCGGATCAGGGTTTGTGGTTGGGGATGATATGCGCGCTAATCATACAAATGTTTTCTCTACTAACAATCACAATAAAAACCAACTGCGAGCAAGAAGTAACATCCCTCTAGTTCTGCTTGTTTGGACCTCCTTTTCTTTAGTTTTGTTATCCGACTTGATATTTTCATGTTGTAATTCAGGCCAAAAAGGCTGCAGAGAGAGTATGTGATTCCAGAGCTCCTGTTGATGCAATCTCATGAGGCTTAGCTAGCTGTGGCCGATACAAATTACAGAGAATCTTCATAAGAAATTTGGAATAATAGCACAATAATAAACTGCCTTTGGGGATTAGTTTTAACAAATCCCATTTAACAAATGTTGCATGGCAGGGAAGAAGATGAAACTTTTCTTTTATTGCAAACTAATGTTTTTTTTTTAATGAAATAAAATGATAGATATTAAACTATGTCAAATGCAAAATAAATATTTATTCAAATAATATAAAATTAGGATGAGTTGGTAGAAGACTAATGTTTTGCCAAAATGTTCACTATTTGTCATCATCGTTAATTCCGTGACATGCATATATCATTTCCATTAAAACTCTAATGGAAGAAGTATTTTTGTTAATTCTTAGATTGGAGGGAACAGGTAAATCAGAATAAACAATGTCACATATTGAAGATCATGGGGCATATCACAGAGACTATATCTAATGAGAAATTTTTAATTAATCCTTTTTTCAATTTAAAAGTAACCATGTACACAAGTTAACTCTTCTGGATAGAATCCAAAAGTTGGGAATGGATATGGGTACCTGGCCCAAATGCGCATTTTATGGATGCAAGGCAGGGTGGGACAGGTTGGCCCTAACCCAGCCCGTTTACAGCTACCTTAAATTAAAAAAACAAACAAACTCTTGCAACTTTTATTTTTTCCATTTTTTCCTCTCATTCTAAATCTCTACTCATAATCCAAACTCTGTCAAATTTAAATCAACCTCATCAAACAACCATTAATTGTTATAATATTACAGAAGCATTAATTGTATAAACAGACACCTTTTTATTGTTTGCATGTAGTTTTTGTTTGATTTCTTTAAGCTTAACCATTTTCGTCTTTCTATTTTTAGTGGATTGTATTGTCTAATTCATGCATGTTTTGAGAGTGTACGTTATTATTTCCGTATCAATTGTTTTCAATATTTGATTTCTAAGTATTTTCTCTCTAAGTGCAATAAAACTAATCTAAATTTGAAATAATTTATAAACATATCTAAATTGGCTCTAATGCTTACTTTTAGAATCTAGTGTTTTTTGTGGTTTCTACTCGTATATTTTTAAAAGTTGTTCTATTTTTTATCGATGGATTAGCTATATTTTATTTGAAATCTTATTTTTTTTTCTAAAATTATATTGTCAATTCTTGGTCAAGTTATATGGTGGAAAAAAATATATGCGAGTATCTAGTACTGAAGTATTGTGGTTGCCCAATCATTTTCAAAGCTTATAAGTTTAAAATTCTCTACCTTCAAGTTTTAATATTAACTTATCAAAAATATTAAGATGAAAATAAAATATTCTTTCTCAACACTTCAATAAAGAACAAAACAGAAATTAAAATTAAAAAAAAAAAAAAAAAAGAATCGATAGGTATTATTTATTTCTAGATATTTTCAAGTACAATTTCAGACATAATTTTGATAGTCATTGTTAACAGGATTGTCCGATAGCATGATTCTTTATATGTAAAAAATTTTAGATGTTGAAAGAAAAAAAAAAAAAAAAAGACTTAAAACAATTTCCTTTACTTAATAAAAAAATGAGTAGAAAAAAGAAAAGAAAAAGAAATGTAATCGGATTAAACAGGACCGGGTGGGTATCCACTGACTCGTGTGGGTTTGACCCGACCCCCTGCACAGCAAATGGAGTGGGTGCCACTCCATCTCACCCACCAGTCTTGTCTCATTTGCCTCCCTACTAGCTAAAAGCCAAATTGGCAGCATATATATAAAATCACCAAGTTTGGCTGGCTGTCGCACCCAATCTCAACGCATTGAAACTTGTTGCAACCCACCATAATTGAAAAGAATTTTAATTTTGCTTTTTGTTTTGTTTTCTGTAGAGGAGCTTGAGATTGTTTCTTCCTCTATTTATTTATTTATTTATTATTATTATTTTTTTTTTGGAGATTAGTTTGAAGCATGGGTTTGTTTGTTCCTTTTATCTTTTTTCAGCGGAGAATTTTTTTTTTTTTTTTTTTAATTTCACTTGACTTGCTTTGCTTTGCTTTGTTTTGTTTTTTTTTTTTTTTTTCCAGTAACAAGTTTAGATTTGTTCTTCGTTTGATTTTTGTTAATTATTTTTACTTTTTATCTTTAATAATTCGTCGAAAGAAATGTAAAAATTTAACATAATTCCAAATCTAAGGATAAAAATGTGAAACAGTTTTGAAATTGAGGGGAATATTTTTTTGCCGTTGAAATAGAAAGTACAAAAATGTCAACCTTCATCCTTATGAAAGATAAAACCGTGACATTAACATTTCTCAAAGATTATATGAAGGTTGGTTTTTAGTTATTTTTCTTCATGATTAGCGTGCATGTACGGAACTACGAAAAATACAGAATCTAGCCCCAAAGTAACTGTGCATTGCGATCACACATTCACCTGATAATGCATTTCAATACAAGAGGATGTACATTTAGTTCTCCATATATATATATATATATATATATTGTATTTTAATGTAACTTTTAATTTTAACAATATATCAACTCAAAACGATAATCATCCATTCCCTTTAATTATTTACTTTCACAAATCTGATCGTATTCTCTCTTATCAATATATATTAAAATGAATATTCAAATACAATGATTAAAAAGGATATCTAAACATATTTTAGAATACAATATCAAGTGAATGTATGATCCAAACGAATCATAAATAAATCTTGAGCTATTTCAAAAAACTTGAGGTTTTGTCGTTTACCTGTCCATAAAAAGAAAGCATTTCAAGTTCTTACTTCCGAAGAATAAAATGGAGATGGAGGAAGATCATAAACCAAATTCAAACAATTCATCCATTCAAGTTTGTGAAGAAAATAGGCTCAACGATGAAAGCGAAAGAAATCATGAAGAGGGTATTAAGAGAAAGCAAATTCTTGTGGAAGTAAAGAAGCAGTTATGGTTAGCAGGACCACTGATGTCTGTGAGTGTGTTGCAGTGCTGCTTACAGGCAATACCGATAATGTTTGCAGGCCATCTCAGCGAATTATTGCTTTCCGGTGTTTCCATGGCCACCTCTTCACAACAGTCGCCGGGTTCAGCTTGTTGGTGAGTTAGGTTCCCTCTTTCACATTGATCTTTAAGCATCAAGTTTGTGTTGTTCATTAAATAGCTTCTTTATTTGTCACTATCCACATACTCACCAATGATAGGGAAAAAAAAAATATGGAAGACAGTCCAATTAATAGTAGCCATGGATTTAGTGGCAAGATATTTGGGACTTTTTTTAAATACAGGTATTTGGGTCATACTACAGTCGTTAAATATTTTCTTTTTGTTCCGTTTTTCCACCCTCAATTTGGAATATTGGAAGGAACCGTTGGACGCCTTATTTTGTTTAGGCATAAGATTTACTACATGTCTTCCATAAAATAAAATCAAATAAAAGATTTACTCCAAGTCGTATTGTCCACACGCTTACTTTGAAATAAATTCTCTTCCTTGGATAAAAATTAGGATCATTCTCATCTATATCTCTTAATTTAAGAGTTATTCCTACTTTGCCCTCAAATTTTAAAAACTCTCATTTTACACTATGAATTTTGAATTTAACCCCATTGTACCCTGTTTATCAAAATTTTAGTTAAAAATGGGTGAAAAAAAAATATAAGAATTAATCTTTTTAAGCTCATTCTGTTAGGATTTATACTAAAAAAAAGAGGAAAAAGTCCACATAACTGCACATTACTCACTTTTTTCTATCTGATTTTTACTGAAATTCTAATAAAAGAGGCAAAGGGGGGTTAAATTCAAAGTTCACGAGACAATGAAATTTTTTAAAGTTTATGGGGAGAGTGACTGTGACTCTAAAATTTGAGGGGCATAGATGAGAATGATTCATAAAATTATACAAAAAAAATTAGTGCATGTTTGACTGCAATTTCAAAGAAGCTTTTATCATTTTCATTACTAGTTTTGTACATCCTAACTATTTGTTTACTCCATTTATATATAATATATTTATATATTGGATTGTCTAAATGGATGGGAATGGCCAGTGCATTGGAGACCTTATGTGGGCAGTCATATGGGCAGAGCAATACCATATGATGGGGCTACATATGCAGCGAGCCATGTTTAGTTTGTTCTTTTAATTGTCAGCATACTTCTTGCTGTTATTTGGGCAAACACAGAACCTATTCTACTTGCAGTAGGTCAGGATACGGATATAGCTGCAGAAGCTGGTCGATATGCTCGTGTCACAATCCCAAGCCTTTTTGCCTACGGTCCTCTTCAGTGCCTCGTCAAGTTATTACAAACCCAAAACACTGTTTTCCCAATGGTGGTTTGCTCTTGAATTGTAACTTTGTTTCATATCCTTTGGTGTTGTGTGCTAGTGTTCAAATCTGGACTCGGAAACAGGGGAGCGACCTTGGGAAACTGCATATCGTATTGGACCAACGTGCTATTATTTGCTCTTTATGTGAAGTTCTCTTCTTCATGTGCAAAACATGGACAGGATTTTCCGAGGAGGCCTCCAAAAATATTCCCAATTTTCTTAGACTTACCATTCCTTCAGCCTTAATGGTCTGGTAAGTTCTCCTTTAAGAACTTGTGTGTCAGAGTCTAATGCTCGTAATCCTAATGCTTTTTTAGTATGATATTGATCAGTTTGGAAATTTGGTCGTTCGAAGTGATGGTTCTTTTATCTGGTCTACTTCCTAATCCAAAGTTACAAACCTCTGTGCTTTCTATCATGTTAGTTTCCAACTTTGATATCAAATTGATACTACTCAAAACTTTTCTAATGAGGATCGTAAATCTTCAAATTCTACTCTCAATTCTAACTTTATTGCCAGCTTAAATACAGCTACAATAGTGTGGATAATCCATTTCGGAAGTCGTGCAGTGAGGTGAGTTGTTTAATTTTTGTACCGGAAAATTTTGTCACAAGCAATCTCATTAGAATGTGAGCATAACATACCTTTGTTACTAGTGTTTGACATTCATACTATTGATGCAAAAACATGCGCATAACGTCCTTCATTCCATAATTTTAAAATGTATTTCTTTTTTCTTTTTGTTCTCTGGTTAACAGCACTCGAGTCTCAAATGAATTAGGAGCAGGTCATCCAGTAGCGGTTCGTTTAGCAGTTTAATTTGTGTTGTAGTGGCCATGGTAATTACAGAGGGTATATTGGTGGGATTAGTCCTAGTACTCATACGTAACGTTTGGGGCTATGCTTATAGCAATGAGATAGAAGTGGTGAAATTTGTAGTAATCATGTGCCTATGCTTGCTATAAATTTTTCAACTCTAGGTTTTGCTTAAATTACAGAGACATCCCCTTACAGAGACATTTTAGGTTAACACTCCTTAACTTTTCAAAAAGTTACAAAGATAACCCAACCGTTAGTCAAACATTACAAAAAAAGTGCATTTAACTATTCAATCCTTTAAAATGACAAAAATACCCCCTTCACCAAAAAGACAATGATGCTTTTACCCCTGTTTGACCTACAAAATACTTCTAAGTGATCTTGACAAACTGACAGCCATAATTTCTACTCTAATTGTAGAGGAAAAGAGATCTTGTATGCCAGCAATTAAATCAACGACTGAGATTGTTTTGGACAGTTTGGTCATTCTACGTAAAAAAAATTAATGAAGCTAGCATCACAGGTGATAGTGGTGTTAATATTGTTCTTCTCACTAGTGAATATTCTATCAAGTACCAATCACGTGCTTAATATAACTAAGCTTGCGTTTGGTTCATCGGTTGAAGATGAAAATTTTAAATTAGAGTTGGTTGACTTCTTAAAAACTAGTTATAATTTTTGTTGACTTTTCAAAAAAAGATAAAATCTAAAATAAAAATGTATAGTTTAGGTGGACTTCAATTGAAATGCCAAACGAAGCATAAATAGTGAGTTTTATTTCAGGTAATGCTAGAGGGTGTGGTTGGCAAAAGAATGGAGCGTTTGTGAATTTTGGATCCCACTATTTAGTTGGAATTCCGTCCGCTGTGATTTTCGCTTTGGTGTTGCACATTGGTGGAAAGATTTCCTCTTCAGGCCTTTGCTCATATTACATGCTTAATTTTTACCCGAAAGAATGTGATTTTCTATGCTACCTGTTTATTATCTTATTTATTTCTGAATAGGGTCTGTGGTTGGGGGTGACATGCGCGCTAATTGTACAATTGTCGTCTCTTCAAACAATAACCATAAAAACCGATTGGGAGAAAGAAGTAACATCTCTCTCTTTCTGTGCGTAATTTAGACTCCTTTCCATTAAGCTTCTTCATCTGATTCAATGCTTTTCTTTTGGTAGTCAAAAAGGCTAAAGAGAGGGTATATGATTCCATAGTTCCAGTTGATGCAGTCTCATGAGTCTTATCTAGCTAGCTGTGACTGAAAGCAGAGAACCTCTATCACATATTGGTGTAAGAACACAATTTTGGAAAATCCCAAAATCTATAGAATCAGGGGTAATTTTGCATGCTTGAAACATTGGGAAAAAAAAATGTATTGTCATTATGCTTTGTACAGAGTAGGATCAATGTCCCATTTCTTTAAGAAAGTAAGTACAGGAGCATATAAGTTTTACTCGTTTGGGTCACCATCTCCAAATATCTATTGTTTAACTCGAATACAATGTGTTTGGTTGGTTGTAAAATACACACACTCTCTCTGGCTTGTCAAAATTAGCTTTTTGAAGTGCTGTGGAAATTGAGTAACAAAATGGAGAATTGCATCTACACATAGATGAGAACCTGAAAGAGAAATTGGGATTCCATCAGCGAAGCTTGAAATAGCAAGTAGTGGCATTTTGGAGGCCATAGAATTTGGGCCGGCTCAACACTAGTTGAGGTCTGAGGCGAAAATTATTCATGATAACAAAAAATAACAGGACAGAAGAAACAATTTTTTTTTTTTTTGGTGTAAATATTATAGAATATAAAAAGAGAAGTAACTAATAAGTTGTTTAATGGGCAAAAAAGAAAGTATGTAGTAAATTCCTCATGAATATATAAGACTTATAGGTGATAGATAAATTTTCGTTGACTAAAAAAAACACTCATGATGCAGGTAGTTTTTAATGACAGTAAAAAAGTTATAAGAGGAGAAACATTATAAAATAAAAATAATATATTTGAACAAGAAAAAAGGAAACAAAAGGAACATCAATGAAGTTTACTAACTTTGTTATATGGGTTAACTAAAGAAAATCCAGTTTTTTTTTTTTTTTAATTTTATTTTTTTATTGTACACTATTTAGACAAAATACATTAATTTATATGAATACAACAAATTGTAATAAAGACTATTTATCTACTTAAGAGTTGATCACATAAGTTGCTTAGAGTTTGAGCAAAAATAGTACATAAATATATGTATACATTGAAATGTTTCATCTCAATCTTAATCATGGTTCTTGATCTGAAGTTTATTTATTTATTTATTTATTTTTATTAATATTTTTTAAGGTGGTTGAAGTGTATGTCAAGGTGATCCTTTCCCTCCATTTCTTTTTTGTCTAGCGGAAGACTTTTTAAGCAGGCTTTTGCAGCAAAAAGTGATGGAAGGCCAACTCACCAGTAAAAATTGTTGATTAGACAACGATTATTAACTGTCGTCTAAAGATAACAAGATAGTTAGATAATCGTCGTGTAATCCACCATCATGGAAAGCTTTAAGATTCCACCGCGGTTAAGTGGTTAGGCGATATTCTATGACGGTTAACACCGTCGTCGAATAGAGAAATAAGGCGGTAAAAGTTTTAATATGAAGACCTTACATAACGGTTTTTACCAAAACCGTCATGTAAATCTAACCTTAGACGATATTTTGTTAGCACATCATCGTGTAAAGTGGGGTTTACATGACAGTTTTGATGAAAAACTAACATGTAAAGTCCAACATTAATTAAAAAAAATCACACTTTTTGGTGATTTCCCATGGGTGGCCTAACCCGTGTGTTATCCAATTCATAGTCCAAAATAGGATTGACAAAATAATAATTACATTGTGTCAATAAAAATACCATCCACTACATTTCAAGTTTACATATCATATTTAATGAATTGCATTACAAATTTAAACTATTCTCCTCAAATGGCATACATATCTATCATTGGTATAAAATGCTTTGCTTTCTAATCCATTAGCATTGGAGATTACGTCCTTCACAAAACCTAAAACAAAATAACCATATTCAATGCTACCCTCTTGGTGAGGATAGGGATGATCCAAGATTTTTGTTTTATAGTTTCATCTCTTTTTAATCCCTTTTCTGACTATAAACTTCCAATCTATTAGAGCCCTAGCAAGTTTGCAAAATTCAAAAAAATTAAGATGAATACCATTAAGATGAAATCACAATTTAGCATATGAAAATTTTCTTACATATTTAAACATGGACTCATTTCATTAGAGTTGCCGTTCGTTTACCATTGGCATTGGGATTAAATGGGTCTCTTCTTCGTAGTCTTCCCTTTTAACATACTCCAACTCTATTTTATGTCATTTTTTATTGCAACGCTCACCTATATTTATTACAACATAAATACACAAAACCAACAAATAATTGATCAAATTCAATCTAATCAAATTTACATTCACCAAGAAAACAACAAATTCAAGCATACTATACAAAATCTAAATTATTAAAACATCACTTTTTTACCTGTCTATTAAATAATCAAACACATAATCATTCCAATTCAATCTAATCAAATTCACATTTACCAAGAAAACAAAAAATTCAAGCATACTACACTTAATCTATGTAATTAAAACACCACTTTTTTGGTTGTATATTAAATAATTCTCCAAATTGCCCCTGCAAATGCAAGATTGTCCTAAAAAAATATGTATAAAAACACTAGAAACAAATTCCATATTATTAACTAAATGAAATTCTATTTTGACATTTCATTGAGCATGTGGCGAGTGGAAAAAAAATGCACAGAATATAGTCTATAAATATCTTAAACTGTCAAAAAAATACACATAATATATTTTACAAAGAGCAACAAAAAAAAAATTGAACAATAGCAAATACATAAATTGCACTCCAAGAAAGTTACTAAAAAATTGTGTATTTGTATTTTTGATAGAAAACAAGAAATTGAGCAAAAGAGTCCCCTTGTTTTTCTCATAAGCAAAAGAGTCATGGCCTTGCCGGGAAGAGAGGGCAGTGGCAGTGGAAAAAGGGGAGAGAGTGGAAGGCGATGGCCTTGCTGGGAAGAGAGGATGTCGGTGGCGTTGGTGGCAAAAGGAGAAAGAAGGGAGGGCCGCGATGAGGCAAGTGGGAGAATGAGAGAGAAGGGAAGTCGGGGACAGCATTGATGAGAGAAAGAGAGAGAAGGTACGGCAGCGCGGTTGTTGGGAGGAGAGGGTGGTTGTGGCGATGAGAGGGAAGAGAAACAATTGTGTGGGCTAGAGGGAGAGAGAGGGGAAGGTGGTGGTGGCAAGAAGGAGGAGGAAAGAGAGATGAAAATGAGAAGGTGCGGGGGGGAGGGCATGAGGAAAATGAGTTTAGTATAGGGTTTATGCGCAGATTTCAATGCCTAAATTCAAATTTTAAAATTTTTTTTTGTCTAAATGTTTACACGATGGTTCCCTGTAGAAACCATCGTGTTATGTTGTGATACGATGATGGTTTTCAAACAAACCATTGTTGTATCTTAATATACCATGACAGTTTCTGATGGAAACGGTCATGTAATTGCATTTTTTTAAAACTTTTTCCTCTTCTTTTTTCCTGTCATCCCACGACCTACTACCCCATGTGTTATTTAAATAGTGACATAAACTACCATAATATTGATTCCTATTCTAACTGTTGTCCTCAAACAAATATTAATGTTATATATATATCAAGCAACATAACAAAATAAACTCCAATATATAGCGAATTAAAATAAAATGATAATCAAAAGGAGTCAATTAACAATAATGATATACAAATGACAAAATGTTTAAGTTTTACTCTCTATTTTTCTTTGCTTTCTCAACATGTGTCCACTCAATATCAGGTTGAAACAAGTGAGAAACATCATCATCGAAATCATCAATTTCCTGAATCGATGGCAATCTCTTCATGAATGATGGAATGTCAGTGCAATCTTCCTTATCTTTTTTACCATCACGAATCGTTCTTTGCTTCATCAGCACAACTAAGGACAATTCTAAATTATAGGGATTTGTTGTATAAATTATTTGGATTGCTTGTGATGCCATAATGAGCGGATCATTTTTGTATCCCAGTCGTCTAAAGTCCACCACTATGATACCATAATCCTGACATAATTATTGTCAGCCCACTTGCATTTAAAAGGTGTTACTTGCAACCCGCAATAATCAAGTTCCCAAATATCTTCAATGAAACTGAAGTAATTCATGGCCCCATATACCGGATTCTTATCCTTTGCGGATGAAATTTACATAGCCTCAACAAACCATTATTTTAAATGGGATATGTCTCATCTCTTTTACAAGTGTAGAATATATAACTATTGACAAGGTATGATGTATACCATGTAACTATTGACAACGGTCCTCTAGCTAGCTTCATTAAGTCTTGTGAAATGCCAGCCTTTTTAAAGACATGTCTTTGTATCCACTCTCAAAAGGTTCGATTGTGTTTATCTTGCAACCACTTTTCATTTCTTCCTTTCCTTTAGGTGAACCTCAATAAAAGGCTCTACTTCCTTAGTATTATGTAAAGTATAAAGACAAGCTTTCTCCCATTCACCTCAATTTATGAAAGAAGGAAGCCGATGGATAGTCCTTTCGAGTCATTGTTTGTAGTTTTTGGCAGGAATGCTGACGGATAGTCCTTTCGAGTCATTGTTTGTAGCCTTTGGCAACCTTATTGCTTCTGCATTAGACAAATACTTAGAGCAAAATTCGACCGATTCCTCCGCTAAATAGCTTTCTACTATACATCCATCTGACCTATTTCAGTTCTTGATATAACTCTTCAAAACCTTTGTACACCTTTCAAAAGAATACATCTATCTCAAATACACCGGTCCACATAGCTTAACTTTCCAAACTAAGTGAACCGTTAAATGAATCATTATGTCAAGAAAGGATGGTGAAAAATACTTCTTAAGCATGCACAATGTCTTTACCAACTCCGATTGTAGCGAATTTAGCATAAGTGGATCAATTACCTTGAAGCATATCAAATTGAAAAATGAGCATAATTTGGTACTTGCGAATCTCACGTCCTTCATTAAAACTCCTCACAAGATAAGTGATAATAATTGTTGCATCAAAATATGACAATCATGCGTTTTCATTCTAATGAGCCTCAAACATTCATCGACACCAACCTTTTGAAGTTGAAAGAATACTCGTTGGGCACCTTAATAGAAACGAGCCATTCACAAAGCTTTTTTTTTTTTTTTTCCCCTCTTGTTTAGAGAATGTGTACTTTGTGGAAGGTAAATATGTGGCATTCCCTCTTTTCGTGGGAAGCAAGTCTAATCTTCAATTCTTTAAGATCCAATTGTGCTTTTTCACCATTTTTGGTTTTGTTCGAAATGTCAAGCAACGTGTCCATTAACGATTCGCAAACATTTTTCTTAATATGTGTAATAACTAGCCTTTTTACGAAATTATGATTTCCTTTTTTAGGAATTAAAGTCGTACCATGTAGGTATTTATGAAATGCCTGATTTGATTTTATCAAATTTTTATGTGAGTCCTTATAGCTTTACAGGACTCAGTAATAGATTGCTTAGCTAAGTATATGATCTTTTGAGGAAAAAGAGCATAACAAAAGTTTATGATTTTATTCCGGTCAAAATTTGACCAGAATGACCTAAGGCATGATTTTGACGGTACTATAGTATAAGCAAGCAATATGGAAATTATACTGAGAAAAACCGTCATTATGGGTAAATTAGTAAGAATAAGAGTCAAGACTACTATTGAAAAATCAAGCACATTATTTAGGACATTAAGGGCTAAGTAGCCTTAAGTCATAAGAAAAATTAATATGCAGTCCAATGATACGCAGATGAATTCTGGACTGTAGTCCAATAAAACAGTACTGTTATTAGTAAAAGCAGTATTGGTAATATCTGCATTAGTATGAAAATGGACTGCATTTTGGAGGAAAGCCAAACGAAACCCTAATGGGAGGACACCTTATTCATGATAAATGTGGGATTTTTGAATTAAAAAGTTTGAGAATAGTTATGCATTAATTATGTGCAAAATAGCTCTATGTTGGCCAGCCAGCTCAAAGGGTATATGGGCAATTATTTTTTTTGTAGGGTTAGATATGCAAATTAAGGAATAAAAATAAATCTAAAAAGAAATAATTTTTCACCTACAAATAGATGATGGTGGGGTGAGTTTTTGGGTCATTTTATTTAATTCTACCCCAAAATTTTGGCTCATTTTCACCTTATCCTCCCTTACCCCTTAGCAGCCGAAATGAATAGAGAGAAAAAAGAAAGTGAGAGGGTTGGTTTTTGGTGGAAGGAAGCAAGGAGGAAAATTTTTGGAACCAAAGCCTAGATCCAACTTCAAGGTGTTAAGGTAATCCTTCTAAAATCCCGAAGCCTCTCAATTACGTTTTGATTCAAAAATCTAAATGTATTTCATGTTGGTATGTAAGAACATAAGCTCATTTTTATTCTTCATGCAATATCTTAGATTTGCTTAGATTTGTGCTTGATTAGGATTAGTGGTTTAGATTTATGTTTTGGTGCATGGTTATGATTTTTGTTTGTTAGATAGCATGTGGTATGTGTGATTGCCTATTAGATATTTACAATATGTCCCCACGCACTCAAGAATGATGTTGCATGGATGAGAAGTGATTTGGTAATGTAGGTTGTATGTAGGATTCAAGGAAACCCTAAAAACCCAAGTTTGGTGAAGGTTCACCATATGGGCATGAATGATTGAATGAATGGAAATATATGCATGGCAATGAAAATAGTATGTAACGCACTACATGATTGATGTAGGCTCACAATTTTAACCATTCGAGTTAGTATGTGCATGATTTTACGTAAGAAACAACAAAAATAGAAACTGCCAGTTTCAGATCAAGACTGGGCAGCAACTTGGAAACATGATTTTGAGGCCTTTAGAGGCCGAATTTGAGAAAAGTTAAAACTATAAAGTTGTAGAAAATGGAAAATCCTAGGGGCTACATGGATGGTTGTCAAAAATAAAGCTCCAATGGCCTCTGTTTTTACAAAAATCCGAACCTGGTCATGCCCAGACCCTGTGCATGGCCAGGCAAGTTCAATAAGGAAAATCGGTAAGTTAAAGGTAGAACTAGGTTTTGAGTAAAGAAGTTGTAGAATTTTTCGAGATCTAAAACTTTCGTGAAGAAAACTTTTTCAAATTCCAAATGAATTTTAAGATAAAACTGAATTCTAGAAACTGTACAGGAAACAGGAAATTCCTGCATAAGCTTTTCAAAACAGTGCATGAATAGGCAATTCTGCACATGCAATGATCACCAAACTAATTGACTATTTTTCAAAGACAATTTTTAGGATTGTACAAGTTTTATGATCCATGTTCAAAAATAAATAATAATAATAAATACATGGGCTAAAATTATTAAAAAAAAAAACATATTTACATAGTGATGACCATTAGTAATCAGATAGGATACCCAAACCATTAGGTTAGGCCTAACACCCATGGTTACCAATGGTAACCTCATGGGATATTACTGTAAAAAAGTAATTGGGCCTTGGTAATCCAATAAGAATAATTGGGCCTAAAACCCATGGTTACCCATAGTAACCTAATAGGATATAACTTTTAAAATTGGACCTTAGTAACCCAATAAGACTTTGGTCTAGATATAACTTGGGCTTGTACCAAGGGTTACCCAAAGTAACATAGTAAGATACTATTAAGTTGGTTAGGACATAAGCCCTAAGGTTACATTTAGTAACCAAATGAGTTATCATGAGTATGTGTAGGGGACATATAATTAAGGTTACTCATGGATATTGGTTAGGATACCAACATTTTATGTTTATCATTTATGATAAGATAGGACGATACTTACCTTACGTCTTTTTAAAAAGCAGGAAGTAACCTGTTGTTGCGACCTGAATTGGAGCAACAAAACCTAGGACGTATCATAACAGGTAAGTACAACTCCGCTTATAGCATAGGTAAATTGTTTTACTGCTTTGTATGTTTTTCAAAGCTCATGCACTCATGTATGTGATGCATATGATTTATGTTATATTATTATGGCATGCTATTATGGTATCATGAAGCATGCCACTAATGATAAATCTGTAACGACCTGCCTAGCACAGGCCGTTACCTTACTTACATACTTACTTGACTTCTCGCACTTACTAGATCAGCGAAAAACAGCGGAAATTTTTTTTTTATACGAGGTATATAACTAGAAAATGTATAAAATGTGTCTTAAACGAAAACATTTAACATAATATAAATACTTAAAGAACAAAACGCGTAGCGGTGTCGAACTCCCACATTTCACAGTATGCCCCGCCACGCTCCTCCATCTTGTATCACATATTGCTGACAGGCTGCTTACCTACAGCTTAGACGTAAGGCAGTGAGCTTTCGCTTAGCAAGTACAACTATCTATTCCGCGTCAAACATAGACATAGCCTAATCATACTCATCCTAACTTAACTTAACATAGTGTAACATATCATCTTATAACATCATTCATCATAACATAGCATAGCATTGCATATCGTATGCATGATCCAGTTATACTCGTATTATGCTTTCTTTACTCATTCTTAATTTACTTTCATGCTTATCTTACTTATCTTTCTTATCTTTCTTGTGGGCCCTTATATGAGTATCCGTACCCGGCGCGCAACTATGGAGTGGTTGGGGCAGTCAGTCCAAGTCCAACTCAAACCATAGTCCAACCCGACCTCGGACGGATGGTACGACACAGGCAAGCTCGCTTGCCATCTTGCTTTCTTTTCCTTATCTCATTAGTCTTATAAGAATTAATGAGCATGCATCGTGATGTCACATATTCTTAATTCATACTCATACCATTATCTTGCTTAACATACATTCTTACCTTATGTACATCATATCAAGATCATACTTCAACATTTAACATAACATAACAATGTTGTATATAATATGGCAATCAACATAACATAATAGCATATCACATAGCAGCGCATAACATACAATTGACATACACTCATAGCATACATCTAACATACTTAGGCAAGTACCAATTAAAGCCTATGCTGTAGGCGGAGTTGTATTTATCTCTTTTGCTAGGTCCCACAAGTTGCTGTTCCTCCTCCGAGTATAGTTGCAGGTTTCTCCCTGCTTGAAAAAAGACATAGGTAAGGATCTACTTAACGCTTGTGGAATGTGGGTGAACTAACCAACATGCCTGCATAGTCCTAGTTGTATGTCCCCAATATTTGATGTCCTACTTGTCTTTGTCCAAGACTCATTGGGCTATTATCAATAACCCTAAACTTTAGCCCATTTCCATATTTTCAGTGTCCCTTAGGGTTATATCGGGTAACCCTTAAGGTAGTCGATCTAAATTATTCGAGGTCAACTGTGGTCAAATGAAGTCAAAGTCAACACCTCGGTTGATAACTCTAGAAATTAGAGTTATCTTAGGCACTTTTAGACTTAGATGAACTTGGTTTAGAGAGTATTTGTGTTTTTGTTAGCATATTTTCCTTTGTTTTAGGTTTGTGTGATTTTTCTTATCTTGTTTGTTTGTTTGGTTGAAATCATGACAAATGTGAAGAAAAATAGGATTATTTGAGGGCTGATGTGCGTTTTCATTCTTTTGTGACTTGTAGGAGAGTATAAACCGAAAATGCTGTAGAAAATGTTGCAGCATTCCTTACAGCATTTTGTAGCAGAAGCAGTCAAGAAACTGAGCCGAAAATGCTGCAGCAATTCTTATAGCATTTTAGTCCAGCTGGCAATTTTTCTGATAAAGTAAAAAAATAGATGACAGCTCATATGGTGGGAGCCACTTCTTTGCCTCAGCTGGAAACTTCACACGTGGGCACTGGTTGTTGCCCTAGAGGGTTAGTGTTTAGCATTGGAAAAGGGGAGCCGACAAGCAAGAAGGGGGGCGAAGAACAGAGAGAAAAAAAAAAAAGATACCATTATTGGGCAAGAGAGAAAAAGAGAGCTGAGAGAGATTTTTCTGCCATTTTTTACACCTATTTTAGAGAGCAAGCAGAGGAGGAGAAGAAGAAAGACAAGAAGAACCATCTGTAGCCATTTTCGGAGTTTTTCTTCTTCACACTCTTGCTTTGATTTATTTTCTGATTTTCTTTCTTTGTTGAACAATAGTTGACGTTTTTCACTTTGATTTTGTAATCCGAAACATGAGCTAAATTTCTTTAGCTGGGATTGTTGATGAATCCGAAATTGTGAAGATGATTTGAATGTTTTGTTGAAATGTTGGGCGGATTTGTTCTGTTCATCTGAGTGTCTTGAATGATAATTTCTATTGTTGATTGGCCATCAATATATAGGGAACTAGGCTTGTTTAATTCTGGAAAGGTTAAATTGAGCTATAAATAACTTGGATGATGCAAGTTCAATATGCTTTTTAACGTTTATATTGATTTGTGAATGGTATAGGAATATATTTTTTATCTTGTATAATCCATTGAAATTGGTGCTTGATATTGTGTTCTGAGAACTAGATTCACATAGGAATATGTTGAAAAAGGTTTAATGAATTTTAATCATATTGAATTCGGAAGAATTTTATGATAAAATCGAATTTCGGTTAACAGGGCAGATTTTGCTGCAGCATTTCTTACAGCATTCGGGTCTGACTTGCAATTTAGGGGAATTTGGCAATCCTAGTTTACTTCTCATTCTTGATTACAAACTTTTAACTGAATCTTGTTCTTTTTGTCTATTTTAGTGCCTTTTCATTATACCCATTTTATTTCATTAGTGTATTGCATTTTTTCTAATTTTAATTTCCAAATTCAAATTGATTTGTGCTTTATTTCTTTTACAATTCATTTTAGTGATTCAATCCCTGTGAAGACGATACTCAACTCACATTCTATATTACTTGTGCGATTACGTACACTTGCGTAGGCTTATATACAATAAACAATCTCGAACAGATTTTTGGCGCCGTTGCCGGGGATTGAAGTCATTAAAATATTAGTAGAAGTTATTTTGTTTTTCTTATTTTTGCTTTCTCTTATTTGTTTGAGTGGCTGTGTTTTCAGGAATTGGTATTCTCTGCATGAATAATCAGCGAAATCAAGAGTTGTTGCCCTTGGACCCAGAAATTGAAAGAACATTTCGAGTAAGGAGAAGGGAGCAACAAGGTCTAGCAGGAGTGGAAGAAATACAAGAAAGAGTGGCTGTCAATATGGCTAATGATGGGCAGCAAGTGGATGTCAACAATCTATTGCCTCAACCAGCTTTGATTGATGATAGAGACAGGGCTATTCGGGAGTATACTGTACCCATTCTACATGGGCTCAATCCGGGCATCATTCGGCCAGAAATACATGTTGGGATCTATAGGTGCCCTAAGGATAGAAAATCTTAGGGATTTTCTGTAAATATGACATTTTGATATTAATAAGAGGAAATTATTCATGTTTAATAAGTTGTGTCCTATTTACTTTCATTTGTTGATTGTATAATTATTTTGAGCAAACATAAAATACTCCTAGGCTGTTGGTAATATATCGAATTACCATATGTATACGGGGTATGCATAGAAGACGTGGTAATTTGATAACAGTCTAAATAAATAGTCCGCAATCAACGGAATAAGATTTGGGGATCTTATTCATGATAAGATTGTAAAGGTTGTCTACTTCCTTGGAGGGATGGTTTGTCTTGACCATCGGATAGGTTCCGAGTAGAAACTTTAATGTATACCAGTATTGAGGTATGACATTGGATTGGACCTAAAGTGTTAATTGATTCGGTTTAATAATTCCGTTTATAAGAATCAATGATACTTTGATTATCATCCTGCATTAATCTTAATCCTGAAATGATTACTTGAGTTCGCATCCATGACTTATGTACTTTGATGCACTAAAGGTGAGACACTGTTAATTCATGGTCAACATACTTGTGTTTTGGGTGCATGACTTATGGATGGAGAAATCAAGATTCATAGATACGGAATCCATAGCTATCTTAATGATAGTAAATGTTATCTACTTAAAGGTATTATTCGGGGATTGAAAGATAGAATAACAAGATCTTGGCCATCGGTTTACTTTGTGTTCTCTGGTGGTTTTCCAATTGTATGGTTTTACAATTGGTGGTTCTTTCAATGGAGAATAATTGAACTTTAAGTTAAAATGATTGAAAAGGTAAAACGGAAAAAGTCCTTAATTCAATCATGGATAACATATGGGGATTAAGCAAGCGATGAATAAATCATGGAAGAAGCACTACGTGAGAGAGCTTTCGTAATACGGTATGTAAACAGGAGTTCAGCTTCAAACTTTTAGTGGAATAGTTTTGAAGTTGATAATTGATGGATAATTAATCTGGGATTAATTTTTCACAATTATAGGAGCCTCTTTACATATTTCCATCGGGTCCCTCTATTAGCTCATATAGTTCCACGAAGCGTCTCGGGATTTGTTCCTAATGAGATCGGTAAATTGTAAATGGAATTTTGTAATGTCTATTAAGACATGGTACTCTCTAACATGCAATCCAGAAAGGATTGGACATGTGAAATTTGTAGACAAATGATTTGTCAACATGTGATTGGTTAATTTGAATTTTGAAAATAAGATTGTATTTGAATTTTGGAAAACAAAATTTTTCTCTCCTAATTAAAAGTGGTGCACGTTTTTTAATTGTATGGAGGGAAGAAAATTTTGTTTCAAAATTATTTAAATATATTCCTAACGTTTAATTATTAATTGGTTTAAATAATGGAGATTATTTCATGAATTTTTCTTTCCTAATTAAAGAGGTGCATGGTTTTTGTGAGGAAAGAAAATTTGAAATATTTCATTAATTTAAATTAATTAATATGGATAATGTTTATGGAAAATATTTATTCAAATATGTGAATCCTATTTAAATTCGAAAAGGTTTAAAAGAAGTTTGAATCTAGATAGGACTAGGATCTTTTGACTAGTCTAGATTCTTGATTTAAAATTTAAACCACCAATCAAGATTTCTCTCACTTTGTGGCCGAATTTTAAAGGGGATTTCCTCTTGAAATTTGTTTTTAGGTTCAATGAATCTAGCCCTAAAGTTGTATGATCTTTTGGTTCAAGATTTATCTGGAAAATAATTATTAATTATTTTTCAAGTAGGAGATAAATTTTGAAAAGGATTGTAATACTATATAAAGGCTAGGAGTTCTTGAAAAACCAATTTTTGATAATTTTAAAGAAAAAAAAAACGTTTTTTTAATAAAAAAAAAAAAATTTCTTTTTTCTTCCACATCAAAAATTCGGCTTTCTTGTGAGAGAGAAAAAGAAAGAAAATTCAATTGAATCAAAACTGCGAGAAAGGTTAAACCGAGTGATTATTTTCATAGGAGGTTAACCGGTTTCTGTTTTGTAGTTTTGAAGAAAGAAGTTGGATCAAATTCTCAACGAGGATCATCGGAATTGAGAAGGAGGGATCTAGACTTCGGAAAGAAATACCGGTCGCTTGGATTCATAGAACGTGTGCCCACACACACTTTGAGACGTGGAACTCGAGAATAGTAGAGAAGACACGTTGGTCAAACGCTCTAGCAATTCCGGAATCCAAGAAATAAGGTACGCTTGATCATGAATTAATTTATTGTTATATGCATCATGAGCTTCTTTTCCGGAAACGGCATAAAATTTTTAAAACTTCCGCTGCGCCGTAACTCCAATACCGGATCCAATTTTTCCAACAATACAAGCGCCGCAATTTGAACTCAAGCCGGTTATGTTCCAAATGTTGCAAACCGTGGGCCAATTCAGTGGAATGGCAACTGAGGATCCTCACATGCACCTTCGGCTATTTATGGAAGTGTGTGATTCTTTTAAGCTACCAGGGGTGTCTGATGAAGCATTGAGGCTGAAATTGTTCCCTTATTCCTTGAGGGATCGAGCTTGAGCATGGCTTAATTCATTGCCGCCGGATTCAATTGCAACATGGAATGACTTGGCAGAAAAATTCCTCATGAAGTACTTTCCTCCGACCAAGAATGCCAAGCTCAGGAACGACATTACTTCATTCCAACAATCAGAGGGAGAATCTTTGTACGAGGCATGGGAGAGATTCAAGGAGTTGCTGCGAAAATGCCCTTACCATGGGATTCCCCATTGGATTCAGATGGAAACTTTCTACAATGGGCTCAATGGGCAAACACGTACAATTGTTGATGCGGCGGCTAATGGTGCTCTTTTGGCAAAATCATACAATAAAGCTTACGAGATTTTGGAGAGGATGGCAACCAACAATTATCAGTGGCCCACCGAGAGGCTCAATGCTCGAAAGGCCGCAGGACTTCATGAAGTAGATGCTATCACCGCACTTTCTGCTCAAGTTTCGAGTTTGACGAATATGATCAAGAATATGAACATGTCGGCGGGTGTTAATTCGGTGCAATCTGTTGGCGTCACTTGTGTCTATTGTGGAGAGGAACACTTGTATGAGGATTGCCCGTCTAATCTAGTCTCTGCTTGTTATGTGGGTAATTTCAACCGGAACAACTCTTATTCGGCACCGTACAATCAGGATTTGAGACAACATCCCAACTTTTCATGGAGTAATCAAGGGGCCAATTCTAGTGGAGCAAACTCTTATCATCGACCTTCTCACCCACTGGGTTTTCCATCTCAGCAACCAAGAACACAAACTATGGATTCATCTAGCTCATTGAAGAATTTGATCAAAGAGTATATAGCGAAGAATGATGCTAGAGTTCAGAGTCATGATGCAACATTGAGGAGCTTGGAGAATCAAATTGGACAGATTGCAAACGCCTTGAATGTTAGGCCGCAAGGTTCTCTCCCAAGTAATATAGAAGATCCAAGGAGGGAAGGGAAAGAACATTGCAAGGCAATCTTATTAAGGAATGGAAGGGAGATCGAGCGAAGGGAGAAGTCAAAAGCTGTATGGAACGAGCCCACTTCAATCCAAGAAAAAGACGAGCAGCATCAACAAGAAGAAATTCTGGTAAAAAATCAATCAGCAGACTTTGCTGCAGAAAATGCTACAGCATTTACACAGCATTCTGAAGCAGCAGAAAGCAGCGAAATTAGACCTCCTCCACCATTTCCTCAGCGGTTTCAAAAGCAGCGAAAGGATGGTCAATTTCGTAAATTTCTGGATGTCTTGAAGCAGCTTCACATCAACATACCTCTTGTTGAAGCCTTGGAGCAAATGCCTCATTATGCCAAGTTCATGAAAGACTTGGTCACTAAGAAGCGTCGACTTGGAGAATTTGAGACGGTGGCTTTGACGGAAGAATGTAGTGCTATGTTGCAGAACAAACTCCCTCCTAAGTTGAAGGATCCGGGGAGTTTCACAATCCCATGTTCAATTGGAACCCACTACTTTGGTAAGGCCTTGTGTGATTTGGGAGCAAGTATTAACTTGATGCCAATGTCCATTTTCAAAAAGTTGGGAATCGGAGAAACTCGGCCCACTACAGTATCCCTGCAGCTTGCGGATAGATCTATTGCTCTTCCTGAAGGAAAGATCGAGGATGTTCTTGTAAAGGTCGACAAATTCATTTTTCCTGCTGATTTCATAATCCTTGATTATGAAGCGGATCGAGAAGTGCCGATAATTTTGGGAAGACCATTTCTTGCTACAGGCCATACTTTGATTGATGTGCAAAAAGGCGAGTTAACTATGAGGGTGCAAGATGAGCAGGTAACTTTTAATGTGTTCAAGGCGATGAAGTTTCCTAATGAGATGGAGAAGTGCTCTTCCATATCTGTCATTGATTCCTTAGTGGCTGAAGAGCTTGAAACAAATGACCATTGGGAGTTGATGCAACTTCCCTCGTCCGTAGAATCAGTTGAAGTTGAAAATGAAGTTGTTGAGCAGCTAGCTTGGTTAAACGCCAATACCATGATACCTAGACCTCCAAGGAAGTTTGAGTCACTGGATCTAGCAAACCGTGAACACCAACCACCCAAGTCATCAAGAGAAGAGCCACCAGTCCTAGAATTGAAGCCTTTACCACCTCACCTGAGATATGCATATTTGGGAGAATCTTCAACTCTTCCGGTGATCATTTCGGCTGAGTTGACAGAAGATCAGGAGGAGAGGTTGCTTAACATCTTGAGGGAATTCCAAGGCGCCATCGGGTGGACAATAGCAGATATAAAGGGTATAAGTCCCTCATTTTGTATGCACAAGATTCTCTTGGAGGATGATAAGCAAGGTTCCATAGAGGGTCAGAGAAGAATGAATCCAATCATGAAGAAGGTTGTCAAGAAGGAGATCATCAAGTGGTTGGATGCTGGGATAATTTACCCGATTTCTGATAGCTCTTGGGTAAGCCCGGTTCAGTGTGTTCCCAAGAAAGGGGGAATTATTGTTGTGGAGAACGACAACAACGAATTGATTC
>CM046380.1:14701038-14713038 GCA_025413485.1 Ficus microcarpa | reverse complement strand
CTACAAGGACAGTAACGGGTTGGCGGATTTGCATGGATTACCGGAAGTTAAACAAGGCCACAAGGAAGGATCACTTCCCACTCCCTTTCATTGATCAGATGCTTGATAGATTAGCTGGGAAGGAGTACTATTGTTTTTTGGATGGTTATTCTGGCTATAATCAGATTGCAATAGCTCCCGAAAATCAACACAAGACCACATTCATGTGCCCGTTTGGTACATTTGCTTTTAGAAGGATGCCATTCGGTCTTTGCAATGCTCCTGCTACTTTTCAGCGATGCATGATGGCGATTTTTACTAACATGGTGGAGCAATTTGTGGAGGTGTTTATAGATGATTTCTCGGTCTTTGGAGAAAGTTTTGAAGATTGCCTCACAAATTTGGCAAAGGTTTTGCAGCGATGTGAAGAGACCAATCTAGTCCTAAATTGGGAGAAATGTCATTTTATGGTCAAAGAGGGCATAGTGTTGGGACACTGAGTTTCAAAGAATGGCCTTGAAGTTGATAAAGCCAAGATTGCCATAATAGAAAAGCTCCCTCCACCATCAAATGTAAAAGGGATTCGGAGTTTTCTTGGTCATGCAGGGTTTTACAGAAGATTTATTAGAGATTTCTCCAAGATTTCTAAGCCTCTTTGCAGCCTATTGGAGAAAGACAGCCAATTCATCTTTGACGAAGCATGTTTTTCAGCCTTTTCAGAGTTAAAACGGAAGCTCATCTCCGCGCCAATCATTGTAGCACCAGATTGGTCATTGCCTTTTGAAGTAATGTGTGATGCAAGCGATTGGGCTGTGGGGGCTGTTCTAGGGCAGCGCAAAAGCAGGGTATTTCATCCCATTTACTCTGCTAGCAAGACTCTTTCAGGAGCTCAATTGAACTACACAGTAACAGAGAAGGAGTTGTTGGCTGTTGTCTTTGCGTTTGACAAATTTCGAGCCTATCTGATAGGAGCAAGGGTCACGGTTTTTACAGACCATTCGGCTATAAAATACTTGGTGGAGAAGAAGGATGCTAAGCCAAGGTTAATTAGATGGGTGCTTTTGCTTTAAGAGTTTGACATGGAGATCAAGGATAGGAAGGGCTCGGAGAATCAAGTGGCTGACCATTTGTCTCGGTTGGAAAAAGCTGAGAAGAGCACAGATTTAGAAGCTATTAAGGAGGTCTTCCCCGATGAGCAGCTCCTTGTTATTAATCGAGTCTCAACTATGGTGCCATGGTATGCGGATTTGGTGAACTACCTAGTTAGTGGGTTGATGCCTCCTGATTTGAATGCCCATCAACGAAAGAAGTTCTTGCATGAGGTAAAATTTTACTATTGGGATGAGCCATACTTGTTCAGGAAATGTGTAGATCAAATTCTAAGGCGGTGTATTCCTGAGGAAGAAATAGAAGATATGTTGCTTCAATGTCACAATTCACCCTATGGAGGGCATTTTCAAGGTGATAGGACTGCAGCAAAAGTCCTGCAATCCGGCTTTTATTGGTCAAGCTTGTTTCGGGATGCTCGTGATCTTGTATCAAGGTGTGATAGATGTCAAAGAGTTGATAGTATCTCAAGAAGACATGAAATGTCTCTAACCGACATCATTGAAGTGGAGTTATTTGATGTGTGGGGGATCGACTTCATGGGTCCCTTTGTTCCATCTTTTGGCAATCTTTACATACTTGTGGCAGTAGATTACATCTCAAAGTGGGTAGAGGCCGCTGCCTTTCCTACAAATGATTCGAAGGTGGTGATGCAGTTTATGAAGAAGCAAATTTTTACAAGATTTGGCACCCCAAGTGCAGTAATCAGCGATGAAGGGACGCATTTTTGCAACAAGTACTTTGAAGCGTTGCTAGCAAAGTATAATGTTCGCCATAGAGTTGCTACAAGCTATCACCCACAGACCAATGGGCAAGCCGAAGCATCTAACAAGCAAATCAAGTCCATTTTGGAGAAGACTGTAAGCCTACTAGAAAGGACTGGTCCAAAAGGTTGGATGATGCATTATAGGCCTATAGGACGGCTTTCAAACTCCAATTGGAATGTCTCCTTACCAACTGGTGTTTGGGAAAGCATGTCATTTACCTTTTGGAGATGGACACAAGGCTTATTAGGCACTTCAGCATTGAATATGGACATGAGTGCAGCTGGAGAAAAGAGATTGATGCAACTCAATGAATTAGATGAATTTCGGTTACGAGCATATGAGAATTCCAAGCTCTACAAGGAGAAGGTCAAACGGTGGCATGACAAGAGAATCATGAGCAGAACTTTCGAGCCGAGGCAGCAAGTTCTTTTATTTAATTCAAGATTGAAGCTCTTCCCAGGAAAGTTAAAGTCTCGTTGGTCAGGTCCGTTCACAATTGCTACTGTATTTCCTTATGGAGCAGTAGAATTGCAAGATGACAAGTCTGGAAGGAAGTTCTTAGTGAATGGACAGAGAGTCAAGAATTATTGGGGAGGTCCTGTTGAACGTTCTAAGACCTCCATCACTCTCACAGAAGCTTGAAAAAGGGAAGTAGTCAGGCTGATGACTTAAAAACAAGCGCTCTTGGAAGACAACCCAATTTTTGTCATTTTCATTTTATTTTATTTTGGTTTATTTTAATTTGTTTGAGTTCTTGATGTAGTAATTATTAAGAAATTGGAGCTGATTTGATAATATTTTTCTATGCAGAAATCGGCCTAGGAGTAAGCCTTACAGAGCAATCTGTACAAAAATGCTGCAGGAAATGCTACAGCAAAACCCACAACAAAGTTGGACGGAGCAATCTGTATGGAAATGCTACGGGAAATGCTACAGCAAAACCTGCAGCAAAGTTCGAGCTGAAACTGGGGAGCAATCTGTGTAAAAATGCTGCAGGAAATGCTACAGCAAAACCTGCAGCAAAGTTCGAGCTGAAACTGAGGAGCAATCTGTGTAAAAATGCTGCAGGAAATGCTACAGCAAAGCTGCAGCAAAGTCGGGCAGATCTGGGAAGCGCTCTGTATATGAATGCTATAGGAAATGTTACAGCAAAGCTGCAGCAAAAAATATATATATATTTATATACATAATATATATTATATATAATATAGTCTATATTATATATTTTCGATATTTATACATTATAATAAATATATACTTTTTTATATAAAAATATATATATATAGATTCATATATATATGCGTATACATATATATAGATATTATTTAATATTATTTAACAATGGTAATATATATATATATATTTATATTTGTTTTTTTTATTAGTTTTCGGTAACCTTACTTTCTCTTCTTTTCTTTTCTTTTCTTTTCTTTTCTTTTCTTCCCTAGTTGCGCCGTTTCCCCCTGCCATTCATTTCTCCGACCCCAGCAGCAGTCGTGCTCAGCCATCTCCGAGCTCGAACCACTGCCCAAGCCACCTCCCTCCACCCATTTCCCCGCAAACCCAGCAGCTCTTCCTCCGCCCCGCATTTCCCCGCAAACCCAGTCCACCGAGCCTCCGCCATTTTCTCCCAGCCACCGCTCAGCTACTGTCCACCAAACCACTGTCTCCGTCCAGCGTTCCCCCCAGTAGCCCGAATCACTCCATCGCGCCAGCACTTCGCACCAACCTCGCCATTTCCCTCATTTCCACCTTCTCCACAAACCCACTGCTCACCCCTCACAGCCTCCCCTGCGCCATCAACCTCCGTCCGAGCCTAGCCAGAGCCTCCACAGAATCACACCGCCCTCGTCCAGCCAGCACTCGAACTCACCCTCACAGACCCCCATTTCCCAACTACCCCCATTTCTCTGCCATTTCGCCCTCCCCCAGCCGAGGTCACCCACGCCCTTCGCCCGAACACTCAAAGCCGAGCCTCCACCCCCCCTCCATTTCACTCAGCCGCACCATTTCGAAACTCAGAGCCGCACCTCCACAAACCCAGCGACCCACAGAACTAACTGTGCCCCCATCAGCCCGAGTCACTTCACCAGGTCAGACCCTCCGCCCGAAGCAACCCCCAGCTACGCCGATCCTCTACCGAACATTCCTCTGCTTTTCTCCCTCCGCTGCGCCGTCACAGCTCCTGCAAAAGAGTCACAGCCATCACAAAAGAGCCAGTCACGTAGCTGCGTAAATGCCTCGCACCAAGAAGCTCGCGCGCAAGTAAACAGGCCGACAACCCGCGAGCACCACCACCAGTTACCGCACATTTCGGATGGAGGAAGATAAAAAGAGGTATCAATCACAAATTTCTGACCGAACATTATGTGCGGAAAAAGACTTTTTGTTGCAGAGCACCCCTACAATGGATTACGAAGAGTTTGTCCATTCCGTCATCGCCACGCATAACTGGAGGCAGTTTTGTGCCCATCCTGGCGACGCGGTGGTCCCTGTTGTACGAGAATTTTACGCCCATTTAGCAGGGGAAGGGCAACGGAGTGTTTATGTTCGTGGTGTGGACGTGCCTATCGATGAGGACACCATCAACCATTTTTACGGACTTGCCGATATTGATGATCTTCATACCGAATATGCTGCTAGAGTTTCGACTGACTGGTTGAATCTCGCGTTGGAGCGGGTATGCGTGGCCGGCACTACTTGGACGGTGTTGTCTCAAGGCAAATTAACCGTCCCCAGGGCCAATCTTACACCCCGGTGTAAAGTTTGGTATCACTTCTTGAAGACGCGCCTGATGCCCTCCACCCACCTACAAACGGTGTCCAAGGGACGTATTCTCCTCCTCGATTCAATTATTTCGGGGCGGCCCATCGACGTTGGCAGCATTATCTTCAAAAAGCTCGGAGCTTGTGCCTCCAAGAAATGTGGTAGCCTTTGGTTTCCGTCTCTCATCACTAGTCTCTGTGCTAGACATGGTGTGCCCATGTTTGACACAGAAGAGCGGGTATTATCCTCAAAGGGAGCGATTTCCAAAACTACCATAGAACAATTGCTGAAAGCCAAAATGGCCGCAGATCCGGCGCAACAGCCGTGCGATCAGGAGGGCGCAGAGGGTCAAGCTCCTCAGGCACATGCGAGCAGTACTGCTGCGGCATCAAGCAGCCGAGCTCCAACCCAAGCCGACCTCGCCATCTCCCTGCAATTGCTCGAACAGCGAATGAGCCTAGCTGAGGTTCAACAATATCAGACAATGGAGATGCTGCAACAAATGCATGCACAGCAGCAGCAATTCTGGGAATATGCCAAGCAACGAGATCTGACTCTGAAGAAATCTTTACAGAAAAACTTCACTAAGCCTATCTTTCCATTTCCTGAGTTCCCGGATCGCGTGCTAGAGGACATTGCTGCTGATGTTGTACCCGACGAGGTTGAAGAAGAGGATGCGAACGAGTCTGAAGATTGAAGGGACGCTCCAACCGCCATTAAATCAGGGAGTTCCTAACTTTTTCTTCATCGTTTTTATGCAAGGTTTTGTTTTGTTCTATTTTGTGTTGTTTTGTTCAAAGCAGTGAGGACACTGCTTAATTTAAGTTTAGGGGTATTAGTGAGTTTTGTCTTAGTTTTTGTTAATATGGTGTTGTTTTGCGTTTCTCTGTTTATGTTGTTTGTGTGGGCTGCTTTCTTTGGTATATATTCTTTATAAAAAAAAAAAAAAAAAATTTCGGTTAGAAATTGCTTTCTTTGCTTTCGGTATGTCTTTATTATTTGTTTGAAATTGCTCTATTTTTGCTGCTGAGTTGTTGGCTTGAAGATGTTCGGTGAAGATTACTAGTGTTTTGAAAATTTTCAACTTATGGATTGAATGAGCTTGAATTGGGTATTGGTAATGTCTGTTATCTGTTTGCTCTTTGAGTGAGACTATTCTTTTCCACAATAGACTATACCTTTGTATTTCCGAGGAAAGCCTAGGGAACTCCAAGTCATCGTGAAAATTTAGAATTTGAGAACAGGTTGTATCGAACCCTTGAGGCTAAGCTTTAGGAAGTGAAATAGACTGGGAATAGTTGGTGTGCTTTTCATGTAAAGAGTTGGGTGTACAAAAAAAAAAGCAAAAAAAAAAAAAACAAAACAACTCCACTATTTTGAGCGGCCTAGTAACCAGGAGTAACATGAGCCCCATGTGTACTTTTGCGTCAAACAGTGGTTTATAATATGAGTTTGCTATAGCAATTCTGAAGTGTGACGTTACTGAGTAACCGGGTGTCTTCATCACCAATGTTGGCATTCGCATAAAAAAGTAACGGTCACATGACGAATTGAAAAAAAAAAACGAAAAAAAAAATAATAATAATAATAGAAAAGAAAGTTATGATTTAATAAATTAATGTGTGCATACACATGCACCCAACTCAACAAGCAGTGGAATATGTATATCCTTAAATTTTACCCAGCTAATGATAGTGGAGAGGAAGTCATGAATCCAGCCTGCTAGATTATAAACTACGCTTGACGATCGTGATAGGAGGGACATAGGTGATCTGAAGATGCTTAGATATAGTCTTGCACACACGCATCTATAGAGGAACCTCACTTGGGAGCAAGTTTATAAAAGATAGAACTGATATTTGATGAAAGCTGAATCTTGAAATGAGTTGGAAATTAAGAAGCTCTTTTGAGAATGGAGACTCAACTTGTTTAGCAGCTTGAGCATTTTTCCTGTATGTGTTTTGCGTTTTCTTTGTGTGTGTTGTGTTTTGTGTGTTTATTTTGGCATTACTCGAGGGCGAGCAATGTTTTAAGTTTGGGGGTGTGATAACTCTAGAAATTAGAGTTATCTTAGGCACTTTTAGACTTAGATGAACTTGGTTTAGAGAGTATTTGTGTTTTTGTTAGCATATTTTCCTTTGTTTTAGGTTTGTGTGATTTTTCTTATCTTGTTTGTTTGTTTGTTTGGTTGAAATCATGGCTGATGTGCGTTTTCATTCTTTTGTGACTTGTAGGAGAATATAAACCGAAAATGCTGCAAAAAATGCTGCAGCATTCCTTACAGCATTTTGTAGCAGAAGCAGTCAAGAAACTGAGCCGAAAATGCTGCAGCAATTCTTGTAGCATTTTAGTCCAGCTGGCAATTTTTCTGATAAAGTAAAAAAATAGATGACAGCTTATATGGTGGGGGCCACTTCTTTGCCTCAGCTGGAAACTTCACACGTGGGCACTGGTTGTTGCCCTAGAGAGTTAGTGTTTAGCATTGGAAAAAGGGAGCCGACAAGCAAGAAGGGGGGCGAAGAACAGAGAGAAAAAAAAAGATACCATTATTGGGCAAGAGAGAAAAAGAGAGCTGAAAGAGATTTTTCTGCCATTTTTTACGCCTATTTTGGAGAGCAAGCAGAGGAGGAGAAGAAGAAAGACAAGAAGAACCATCTGTAGCCATTTTCGGAGTTTTTCTTCTTCACACTCTTGCTTTGATTTATTTTCTGATTTTCTTTCTTTGTTGAACAATGGTTGACGTTTTTCACTTTGATTTTGTAATCCGAAACATGAGCTAAATTTCTTTAGCTGGGATTGTTGATGAACCCGAAATTGTGAAGATGATTTGAATGTTTTGTTGAAATGTTGGGCGAATTTGTTCTGTTCATCTGAGTGTCTTGAATGATAATTTCTATTGTTGATTGGCCATCAATATATAGGGAACTAGGCTTGTTTAATTCTGGAAAGGTTAAATTGAGCTAGAAATAACTTGGATGATGCAAGTTCAATATACTTTTTAAAATTTATATTGATTTGTGAATGGTATAGGAATATATTGTTTATCTTGTATAACCCATTGAAATTGGTACTTGATATTGTGTTCTGAGAACTAGATTCACATAAGAATATGTTGAAAAAGGTTTAATGAATTTTAATCATATTGAATTCGGAAGAATTTTATGATAAAATCGAATTTCGGTTAACAGGGCAGATTTTGCTGCAGCATTTCTTACAGCATTCGGGTCTGACTTGCAATTTAGGGGGATTTGGCAATCCTAGTTTACTTCTCATTCTTGATTACAAACTCTTGACTGAATCTTGTTCTTTTTGTCTATTTTAGTGCCTTTTCATTATACCCATTTTATTTCATTAGTGTATTGCATTTTTTCTAATTTTAATTTCCAAATTCAAATTGATTTGTGCTTTATTTCTTTTACAATTCATTTTAGTGATTCAATCCCTGTGGAAACAATACTCAACTCACATTCTATATTACTTGTGCGATTACGTACACTTGCGTAGGCTTATATACACTAAAGAATCGCGAACCTCGGTCAACGGTAGTCAACTGTGGTCAAGGTCAACTATGGTCAACCTTGGTCAACGGCGGTCAAAGTTGACTATAGTCAATAGCAGTCAAAGTCAACTATGGTCAACTCTGGTCAACCATGGTCAACTTTCTATGGTCACTCTTAGGCTTTGGGGCTAAGCCCAGTAACTTGGATACTATTTCTGGTTACGGTCCGTAGTTGGCTTGTTTACCAATTTTATCTTGAAAATTCTATTTTCTCACTTTTGGAAATTTTGAATACTTTAAATTCAAAATTCTTTAATCTTTTTGTAAAAATTCATATTTTCAAAATGGATCTTTATAAAAATTATTTAGGGCTGAAAACTATTGAAAACTGCCATTGGAATAGTTTTCATAATTAAAAACAGTGGTTTTAAGAGAAATACAGTTTTTATGAACTATTTTAGAAAATTCTGTGCAGAAATTTTCTATTCCCTGCACATCCTTTGTAAAACAGTGTCAGTTTAAAGATCCACTTCGAATTTGGAAAACTTGTCTTCACAAAAGTTTTAGCTCTCGAAAAATTCTAAAACTTTCGTGTTTTAAGAAAAATCCATTTCTGCTTGTATCCTTGTCAGTTTTCGTTTGAAGCTGGCTGGTCGTGTAAACTAGGTCTGGGCAGACCAATATCGGATTTTTATAAAAACGGAGGCCATTGGAGCCTCATTTTGGAAAACGGTCCTCGTTGCCCCATAGCAAAAACCCTGTTCTACAACTTTCAAGTTTTACGTTTCACCCAATTCGGCCTCTAAAGGCCTTAAATTTCCACTTTCCCGAAACTGGCCAGTTTTGAATCCGAACTGGCAGTTTCGATTGTTAGGTCCGGTTTACGTCCTAATTCGCGAAGTCTAACTCAACCGACCACTTCGGGAGCTTATATAGCAAATATGCAGCGTTTCTAACGTCCCACATATTCAAACATGCTAACCCAACGTGCCCATACAGCCCCTAACCGACTGCCTAATTCTTGGGCTGCATGGTTTCTAACTTTGCATCTCATTCAAACAAGCACCAAGCATTCAAGCTTAAGCTAACACCCTAGCTTGGGCTGCCTAGGGCAGGTCATACCAAAATTAGGGGACATACAATTTCATTCACCATCTAGCATGCAACCTAGCATACATCAAGCACAAACCAAGCAAGCAATTAACAAAATTAAGCCAACCACCCTTAATCACCTAACCAAGCACACACTAGCTAAACTAAGGCAAGAAATTTAAATTGGACTTATGTCCTTACAAACTCCAACTTGAAATACAAATAAATCTCAAATTGGAAGCTCAATTGAAAGATTAGGGCTCAAGGGATTACCTTAGATCAAAGTTAGGGTTTGGGTACCAAACTTCTTCCCTCCTCCTTCGGTTGCAACCAACCGGCCTCCACACCAATTTAGAGCACCAAAATTTTTCTTTTGATCTTGTGGTTGATTCAAGCACCTCCGGCCACACCTTAGACACCTTGACCTCAATTTTTCCTCTTTCCTTTCTCTATTCCCGACAACCGGCCACTAGGCCAATAGGTCTCCAAAAATTCCCAAATTTTTTTCTTGGTTTCCCCAATCCGAACACCCCTTAAGCAAAACCCTATGGAAATTTTTGTTTTTCTCCTCTCCCTTTCTCTTCCTTAGCTGCGGATTTTCAAGAAGAAAATTGGCAAGAGTTTGGCCAAATTTTTCTTTCAAAATGAATAGCACCTTTACCTATTTATAGAGGTGGAGAAACTCTTGGAAATTATGAAAAAACCCCATGAAAACTAATATTTACACTAATAGGGGGGTGAGGTGGCCGGCTAAGGTGGTTCTAGGGAATTCTAAAAATTCTTTCCAAGCTTGATTAAATATTTATGATGTCATTAATCAAGGGTTAGGTGATGTCACTCCCCTTTGGGCCTTGTTTAGCTATTTCCTTCAAAAAAGCAGTCCATTTTTGAGCTACACAGATATTTCTAATACTGTGTTCACTTATACACAGTATTTTTATACTATACTGCAGTCCAAAATTTATCTGTGTAAAAATGTACAGTATAAAATTTTTCTTATTTTTTCGAGCCCTTTCTACCTTTAATCTCTACTAGGTGTGCTTGATTTTCTAAGGTGGTTTTTAAGGCCTATTCATGTTATCTTAACCGAAAAAACAGTTTTCGCAGTATCTTTTCCATACTGCGTTTCATCATACTGTAAAGTCAATTCGTTGACCACTCTTGGTCAAATTTTGACTTTTTCGGTCAAAGTTGACTTTTTGGTCAAACCTATGACCTTCATGAAATTATGCACTTTTTCATCTTTTTTGACTTAAAAGGTCGTTTGCTAACCTTAACATTCTATTTTGAGTCTTATTGACCCATAAGAATTCACAAAATCGAACAAAAGCTCTACATCAAGCTTTTTCATAAATACCTTCATGGCATAAAAATTAATTTCTTAAAAAGAAAATATTAACATGAAGGATCTAGGTATTACAAAATCACATGGTAAGAATAAGATCAAGTTTCAAGTAAGAAACTGTTTTCAAGTATAGAATGAGTTCCCAAGTATGAAATGGTTTTTCAAATATGTTTCAAAACAAGAACAAGTTTTTAAATATAATGGCAAGCAAGTTGCCTTGTGTCGTACCGACCCGCTCTAGGTCAGGTTTGGTTCATGATTTGAGTTGAATTGGACTGGCCGCCCTAACCACTCCATGGTTGCGCGCCACGATACATACACACATGTTATGTAAAGGGCCCAGAAAGATGCTAACATAAGGAAGTATAAAGAATTTGATAAGAAAGCATAAATGGATCGTGCATATCTTTGTCAAGATTGTTTTACGGATAATAAGTTGTACTTATTGAGTGAAAGCTGATTACTTACGTTTATGCTGTAGGTAAGCAGCCTATCAGTAGTAATATATGATACATGACTATGGATGATGGCACTGCAAACTGAAATTTGGAATAGATACCGCCACACGTTTTGAGAGTTCATCATATTATTTAATACTTAGTAAGAATTGTGTGATATGTTATAAAGGTTCGAATCACGTTTCTTAATTAAGTATGTACTTGTATATATATATATTTATATAAGTATAAGGTTTAAAAAAAATTTAGTACTTTTCCATGAATGAGTAAGATAAGTATTTAATGGAATAAGTAAGGTAACAGCCCTACGTATGTGTGGTGTTATAATATACATAACATCTAAGTAATGACAAATGAAAAGTGACTTCCAATATGGAAGTTCGTAGAAGATTGACCTCTTTTGCCAAGGTCCATCGAATATCGAATCCTTGTTACTTTATTTTCTTTTCCCAAGCATGACTTTCAAATCTTTAACAATCTCAATTACATCTTCACCCATCAAAACCTGAGGAGGGATTCTTTCTTGTGTATTACCATCGAAAGCCTTTTTTTATTTGCTGTATTGATGAGTTTTTGATAAGAATCTCCTATGACCAAGGTAAATAGTTTTCTTTCCATTCTTTAACCAGATGGAAGATGTTTCTTTCACACAAATGGGACAACCTATATAACTCTTTACAAAATGACCAGATAGGTTTTCATAAGTGGGAAAGTCAATGATTGTCCATATCAACATTGCATGAAGTGTGAATGTCTCTTGATGATAAGAATCTCTAATTTCGATCCCCTTGTCCCACAAGCTCTTTAGATCATCGATTAGTGGTGTCAAGTACACATCAATGTCATTTCTAGGTTGTTGTGGATTGGAGATCAATAAAGTCAACATCAAGAACTTCTGTTTCATGCTCAATTTCAAAGGGAGATCGTAGTTGACAAGTATGACAGGCCAACTACTATACTTACTACTCATATTACCATTGTTCATTC
>CM046380.1:14675938-14700938 GCA_025413485.1 Ficus microcarpa | reverse complement strand
GGCCTTGTCGGCCTCTTCTACGCCGTGGGTTGAAATAGGTGGTTTCTCCAAATTACAATTAAGGCTCGGTTAGCAGTCTGGTTCCCGAAACAGTCTACATTGTAATTTTTCTACTTGTATTTTTAAAAACGTAAAATGTCTCATGTGGCCTTAGTTCCAAAATTAACTATGTCACATAATGTCTGAATGTCTTTAAATCCTTACTTAACACATTACTACTTCTTACATGAACCTTGGAGCTGCGATGCTAATTAACACACAGTTTCTGTACGGTATGTCTTGTTTGCACTTCGGCATTATGTTAAGCTCTTGAAATTCTATGCAATTTGAAGAAAAAAAAATAATTTCATTTAGATTTGAAATAAAAAAAATTATATAATTTTAAAAATTTGAGTTTACTGTAAACATTTAGACATATGAATAGTGAAAACTAATTTTGAGTTAAAAAAAAAATTTTGGAGATATATTTAGAGAAGTCTCTCAAATATGCACCCAACATGAAAATCCCCAAATTCATGAAAGCAAACATTAAACTAACATCGTGGGAAACATGATCTAATGTCTTGCGAAAGTCAAAAGCCGCTTTTCGGTCAGATATCCCAATGTCTTGGGAATCATTGAACTAGCTAGTTGAACTAAAGGTCTAAAGCTATAGTACTCAACCCCGAGCATCATGCTTTATCAAAATAAAAAGGAAAAAAAAAAACACGATCATTATGTAGATTCGGCTCATACATCCTTTATTTGAATATACATACATACATATGTATCTATAGATTAATATTTTTATCTTTCTCACAATACCATGCCATACATATAACTAACTTAGTATTTAGACCTCGTAGGAGTGAATGAGTTGGCATGGACAGCAATTTTAGGATCTCACTAATCAGGAGATCGGAGGTTTGAATCCCTCCCTAACTTAGGAAAGTGTAGAACCTGCCTACAAGAGAGCAAAAAATGAAAAATAATGTGACCACCACTAAATCTTTATTTTTAGCCAAAGAAAAAACATAGTATTTTAATTGATGTAATACCATATACTAATTGTAAAACATTTCATATAGTTAACTAACATAGTATTTTAATTAATTTAATATGATATTTTAATTATTTAAAATTTTAAATTACTGTGTTATATTATTATTTGAGGTGAAATGAACAAATGGATAGAAGAGTAAATATTATGAACTTATCTTTAACTTCAAATAATAGTGGTTTTTTAGTTATCATAAATAATTTGATAAAAATAATTTCTCTTTTTTGGTAAACTAACCAATAGATTTTGTAGATCTTTGTAAAATTTGGAAAGTCTTATAAATTGTTGAAAATTTAAATTTTTAATAATATAAAAAAAACAACATAATAGATAAGATTTGCTATTTAAAAAAAAAGCATAATAGATAAGATTGCTTTAGTTTTGTCATAATAACATCCATTTGGAGACAAGATCTGGGTCTAATTTTCAAATGTTTTCATTTTTTTAAAACTTTTTTCTCAACTTAAAAATATTTTTCATTTTTTACGTCTCCTAATGTCAAAAATAAACTCAAACTTTAAAAGTTCTTAATTTTATTATTTCAAGTCTGAATGAGATTATCATTTTTTTTATATAAATTTTATAGAATTTAAGGGAAACGAAACAATAGCCATATTGATATTTTTTTCTGAGCATATTTAAATTTTTTTACATTTTTTGACTACAAACAATTATTAATATTTTTAACTAAACACACAGTTCAAATATCTTTGAAATTACTTCTCTAAAATCTCCCTAAAGCAGATTATAGTTTTTGTTGGTATTAAAAGAAAAAACTTGACTCTCTTACTTCTGAGGAAAAAAAAAAAACTTGATTATTTATTGCCCAATTGGATAATGTCCAACTCTAGACAGGGAGGAAAAAAAAAAAAAAAAAAGATCCTATTGTGTAGCTGTAAGCGTGTACATTCGTATTAAATGCTATAATAGTTAGCCACGCTACGTATCATTATTGGTGATTTTGACCAATAAAATTTTATTTTTTAGTATAAGATTTTGCAGATCTTTGTAAAATTTTGAGGTTAATTATTTTGTTTTTGGCTAAAATTTGAGAGTACATGATTGAACATGCAATGAATTTATGATTTAATAAATAATTTAGTTCTCACATTTCTTTTATTAAAAACTTCTTTTTACTATTTAAATTTATAAATATATACTATAAATTTAAATTTTAAAAGTTTATAATTTTTGAAACGCAAGCTAAATCCAAATGAGATGATTTTTTAAAAATTGTATAAAATTTTGAGAGAAATAAAACAAGATTCATATTGATTTTTTTTCCCGAACATATTTAAGTTTTCACACTTCTCACTCCAAATAGTTCGTTTTCACCAAACACACATTTTCAAAACTCAACTTATCTCCAACCTGTAAAACACCGTCTCTAAATGTCCCCCCAAACGGGCCCTAAGTTGTTGAATATGTACATTTTGAATTTTGTATGTAGTGTTAAATACACAAACTCTAATCTAACTTTTCATTATCAATTTATGTAATCGCCAGTAAGTTGGTATTGTTTTTAAGGGTTATATGCTAGAATACCATAAATTTGACATTTTTTTAAATTTGTGTCCACCATAATATTAAAGTTGATAATTTTGTCATTTCATAATATTAAAATTGTCAATTTTAATATTAGAATGAACAAAATTATAAAGTTATACTTAAAACATAACTCTCCACCAAATTTTCTCTTTTTTTTTTTTTTTTTTTTTTAAAGTAGATGCTTTTAAATGATAATCATGCCGATAAAATAATAACAATTAACATGTTATGTGAAGTAATACTCAAAGATTGAGATAAGTAGATGTCCCTAACATTTTTTTAATTTATTAAAAAAAAAACTTATAACTTGGAAGTAAAAATAATAAATCACCCGTTTAGCCATCAATAGACCGCATCTCTCACTTTTTAACTAGTTTATACACACACATGCACACACATATATAGTTTCTGTCTGAAATACTACATTTTAGACTCATTTGTTAAACTTTTGCTCCATAGATTTTTAACTTACAAAAATTACAAAAGCTTAAATTTACTGTTGCAATTGCGAGGTTTGAACCTTGATCTAAACGCAACATTTTTATTTGGTGGTGATTCTAATTCAGCTATACACAAGGGCAGATATAGGTGGGAGCAAGTGGTGGCTATCTGAAATTTTTTTCTTTTAAATTTTACTCCAAAATTTGTATGATTATTCTACTTTACCCTCGTTAAAAAATTAAAAACTTTTATATAACTCTCATTAAAATTTTACACTTTTAACTTTAATATATATTGATGTTATTTACTTTATGCCTCTACCAAAATTTTTGTCTGCACGGACTATAAAACTAGTCGAAACAACTACTTTATATTAAATTTAAATCAATGTATCTGGTCGTTGGCGGCATTTCTTGCTTGCCATTATTTATATGTAAGGGTTGCAACTTGCAACCGCCTCTAAAGACTGCGGCCTCCTCGTCCTGCGCTTAAAGGCGGATTCTTTCTCCACGTTCCTTGGCTACTACTAGTCTCTCTGCTCTTCCATTTCCTCTCTTGTCCATTTTCTTGTGTCTAGATTAGTATGGCATTTCTTCTCTCATCCACTCCGAGTAAGTAGCTCTCCTCTTAGGCTCTTTAGCTTTTATCTTTTTGATTATCAGCTTTCTCTACTACAAATATTGAAATAAATAATGAAGATTACACAATGGGTTTTCGAAAACTGTTGTCTAAAATAGCTAAAAAACACGACACAAAATTTAATTTCTGAAAACTATAGTGGAAATGTAAGATTTCATGATGGGTTTGGAAACCATCGTGGAACATAGAGATTCCACAACTCTTAAAAAAAAAAAAAAAAAAAAAAAAAAAAAAAAAAAACCCACTATCTTAAAAAAGAAAAAAGCTAGGGGGAACGACGGCCACCCCCCCCCCCCCCCCTCTTTTAGTGGACAAGTTACACCAATGTGAAATGATAAGAAGTCATTTTTTATCGACAATATTTGTTCTAAAAAAGATGAGACAATCTTGGATTTTCAAAAGTAAAAAAAATGTAAGCAATGAAAATCAGAATCATCCATAATGCCGAATTAAATTTTAAAACAAAAACGAGTAACACCCCAATCTTGAACACAAATATCATATAGGTTTATGAAATGATTATGACTCCTTGTTTAGGCTTAATGACATAACAACATATTTACTATGATAGTCAAACAAAAATCTTCATACAACAATAAACTTGTCTGCTATTTAAGCCTGAGGTCTATTATCTATGAAGATCTAGGATCACGGTTCTTGTCATCCCATCGGTGTGACTAGTGGGCTAACCCAATGACACTTGGATGGGGGATTGAGGACACCAATACTGATCCCCTTCCTTGCAATCTGAAAAAGAAATAAAATTTGAATCTCATATACATGAGTAGTTCTAGACAAAATATCATGAACATAGACATAGACATAGTTGTAAGATTTATACCTCTAGAGATCTTCAACCTCTAGTAAATGAAAGCTGAAAATTTTGAGAGAGCGAGAGTGTGGGGGTGATGGTTTTGAGAGGAAAAGAAAGAAGTTGAAATAACAAAAGTGGGGGCTAATGCTTGATCACTTATTTATAGAAATTCCTTAATCCTCACTTATTATTACACCCTTTGTCAAAAAGACATAACCAAGTGTGAATTTAGCTATTAAAAAAAAAAAGCCACATTAATCCCCCAAAAAAATAAGATTCTACAACTGGGAAACTATGGCTTTAGTTGCCTCCATGCTTCTTACCGTTTGAGCACTATTCATACGCCTTGTCGGCCTCTTCCAGGCCACAAGTTGAAGTCGGTGGTTTCTCTAAATTACAGTTTGTTGGGAAAAAACCACATACTAAACTTTTCTCTCTTTGTGTGATAAAATGGGTTCTTCAAAAGTATATTTTAACAAAGCCAACAAAACAACCAAAGCAATGAAAAATCAAAATAATCAACCGCACAAGAGACACCGATTTTTACATGGAAAACCCTCTAGTGTGAAGGGAAAAACCATTGAATCGTAGTCTGATATTAACTTCCATTATTTCAACAATAATGAGATTGCAAAGTTCTCTTTAGATGCAACTAGAGGCTCATAATTATTAAAATAAAACACAATCTTGGCTAAACAACAAGGTTCATCATCAACAAGAAGGATTTCAACACATAGCATAAAAAGAAATCAATTTTAGGTCTCAAGTGGTATCTGGGAAAAGCACCTTAGAGACACCAATTTAAAAATTGGAACGGTAAAAGAGAAGAGCTCATTACAAAGATTCGTCACATCAAATTTGAACACCAACGGACACCGTTTCACTGCTCAATCGTCTTGCGTAAACCCAAAAAATCCACTTTTTCTCTCTGCTTTCTCCCTCATGTTCTCTGTTTCCTTCACACACCCACACGGCTGCCCCCCTTTTTTTCTTTTACTGCCGCTAACACAAGGCTTGCTCAACAAGCCATTAATCCTTTTTTTTTTTTTTAATCAAAAGCTATTGGGTTTTTGGCCCATTATTGTCCAACCCACAAACATGGGGCAGATAACTCAACAATTCTCCCCCTCTGCGTCATGTAATGGGCTTGACCAAGCCTACTCTTTGCCTGCACGCTTCAAGTTTCTCCTTAGGTAAAGATTTTGTCAACATACTCGATCCATTCTCACTTGTATGAGCTTTCTCCATGTGCATTTGCTTTGTTTCAAGTACATCATGAATCCAATGATACCTAACATCAATATGCTTGGATCTTGAATGGAATGTTGAATTTTTGGAGAGGTAGATGGCACTTTGACTGTCACTATAGACAATGTACTTCTCTTGTTGCAGACCCAATTCTTCAAGAAACTTTTTCAATAATTGCAAAGTACTAGCTTCCATACCGGATAAAGCAAAACATTTATGTAACTTAGACTGTCAAGAGACTGCTCCCCTTGCAAAGGTCATCACCAAAGTGGATTTCCTAGAATCAACATCGCCTGCCTAGTCTGAATCTGTGTACCTAGCTAAAATAGGCTCACTACTGCCAAAGCATAAACACACTTTAAAAGTAACTATCAGATATCTCAATATCCATTGCACTGCTAACCAATGTTTTTTTCCAAGATTAGAAAGAAATCGGTTGACAACTTCAACAGCATGAGCAATATCTGGTCTTGTGCAAACCATGGCATACATCAAATTGCCAATTGCAAACGCATAGGGAACTTTACTCATTTCTTTTTTTTCTTTCTCTCTTGTCGGACATTGCTTAGAAGTAAGCTTAAAGTGTCCTGTGAGTGGAGAACAAAGTGCTTTTGCATTGCTCGTGTTGAACCTTTTAAGAACTTTTTCAATGTAATCTTCTTGAGATAGCCAAAGTTTCCCATTCTTCCTATCATAGGAGATCTTCATGCCAAGTATTTATTTTGCTGATCCCAAGTCTTTCATTGCAAAAGACTTACTTAACTCCTTTTCAAGCTTCTCAATCTTACTAGCATCATGGCCAACAATCAGCATATCATCAACAAATAGTAGAAGGATAATGATAATCATTGGAGTGTTTTTTTATAAACACACAATGGTCAGATGAAGTTCTAGAGTACCCACGAATCACCATAAAAGAATCAAACTTCTTGTACCACTGTCTTGGTGCTTGTTTGAGCCCATATAAACTTTTTGAAAGCTTGCACACAAGATTCTCCTTTCCTTTAACTGTGAATCATTCTGGTTGCTCCATATAAATTTCTTCTTCTAAATCACTGTAAAGAAATATAGTTTTCATATCAAGTTGCTTTATCTCTAAATTCAAGCAGGCAGCTTAACTAAGAACAACTTTGATGGATGCTATCTTCACTACTGGAGAAAATATCTCTTCAAAGTCAACACCTTTCTTCTGACCAAATCCTTTCACAACCAACCGAGCTTTGTACCTTAGTTGTGAACTATTGTTTTTAGTTTTCAACTTGTAAACCCATTTGTTCTTGAGCGCTTTCTTGCCTTTCGGTAACTTCACCAAGTCGTAGGTGTGGTTCTTACACAAGGATTTCATCTCTTCCTGCATGGCTTTAGACCACTCTTTCTTTTGCTCATGAGAAGTGGCTTTTTGGTAAGTTTCAGGTTCTTCACCATCTGTAAGCGTCACATACTTACTTGAACTGTATCTTGAAAGAGGTTGGCACTCTCTAGTAGATCTTCTCAATGAAGGCTCATCTGGTGGCGGTGGCAGTGCTTACTCTACTGGTTCAACTGGCTCAACATCATCAACTAGAGAGACAACATCATCAGCAGGAAGGGCCTTATCATCAACAATATCTCCACCATCTTCTTGCATGTCTCCCTCGTGATCAGTATTCACTACAAGTGGAGAAACTGGTCTTTCCAACTTTATCGGCATAATCACCAAGTTGATCTTCAAGGAACGCAACATCTTTGCTTCTGACAATCTTCCTGTTTACTAGATCCCATAATCTGTACCCAAACTCCTCATGATCATATCCCAAGAAAATACACGATTTTGCCTTATTGTCAAGCTTGGACCTTTAATCCTTTGAAATATGAACAAATGCCTTGCAGCCAAAAACTCTCAAATAACCATAAGAAACATCTTTCTTTGTGCAAACTCTGTTAGGAACATCACCATTCAAGGCAGCTACTAGGGAAAGATTAATCAAGTCGACTGTAGTCCTCATAGCCTCCCTCCAAAAAGACTTAGGAAGCTTAGCGTGAGAAAGCATATATCTTATCCTTTCTTCAATAGTCTTGTTCATTCTTTTTGCCATACCCTTTAGCTGAGGTGTCTTTGCTGGAGTTTTCTCAAGCCTGATTCCATAGGTTTTGTAATACTTTTCAAATGTCGCCCTATATTCACCATGATTATCAGCTCGAACTGATTTCAACTGCTTTCCTATCTCTCTTTCAATATTAGCATGAAATTCTTTAAAGACATCGAACACCTTTAAAGTAGTTGTCGGTTGCTCTTCAACGATATCATGCTAGAAATAGAGTTGACATGAAAATGCTTCCTATATATTTGTCACTAACACGGTCTGAGATTCCTCAGATCATTCCTATTCGTTATAGACATTGTACTTTAGTTTTCAAAGCAGTAGCCTAATCTTTCCTTGAGTGGTCATAAATAAAAGTCACAAAATAGAGTGCACCTCCAAGAGTTTTAGTTTGCATAGAGCAGACATTAGTGTGAATCAAATCAAGAATTTTTGATCTTCTAGATGGAGGGTGTGAATGAAATGCAACTCTATGTTTTTTTCCAGCTAAACAATCAACATAAGTTTTAAGAGGCATACCTTGCAAACTAGGGAGGAATTGCTTTCTAGCAAGAGTTTGTAGTCCTTTCTCGCTAATATGACCAAGCCTCTTATGCCAAATATCAATACTTACATAATTCTGAATAGCATTAATCTCTTCTTTTTTGAGCTTTGCTTGTGTGACTTAAAGCGTATTCATCTTCTTTCCTCTTGTAATCAATAGAGAACCTTTGGTGAGCTTCCATTTACTTTCACCAAAATAATTAATGAAACCTTCGTTGTCCAGTTTGCCTGTAGAGATCAAGTTGAAGTGAATATCTGGTACAGTTCTGACATCTTTGAGTATTAATTTGCTTTCAAGATTGGTCTTCAAGCGAATATCACCAATACCCATAATTTTAAAGGCATCACTGTTTCCCATCTTGACATTGCCAAAAATCACTGATAGAGTAAGAAGTGAAGAAATCAACATGAGCAGAATCATGAAATGAAGCACCAGAATCAATCACCTAATCACTCTCCTGGCATACGAGGCTAACATAACTATCATCACAAATAATGACAACATCACCCTCAGTGGCTACTATATTAGTCACATTCTTATCTCTCTTTCTTTCACCCTGCTCTCTTTTCAAAAGCCTGCACTCTTTCTTCATGTAACTTGGCTTGTAGTAGTGGTAACACTTGAAACTTTTTCTATTTTGGGATTTTCCTCTGGATATATCCTTTTTGCCATGACCTTAAGGATGCCTGCTTTTGCTTCTTCCATGCCTTTCATGTTTTTCAGAAACAAGTACCTCAGAAGATGATTCACCCTTTTTCCTTTCTTCTAGCTTCTTCGTTGAGTAAATTGTCTTTAATCATCTCCATGGCTAGCTTTCCTTTTGGTGCTGAAGTGCTTAGTAACACCACTAATGTTGTCCAGCTTTCAAGCAATGAGCTAAGAAAGTACACAGATGGAAAGAGTATGATTAAACATAACACATGATCGGAACTTGGCTTTGATACCACTTTGTTTGGAAAAAACCACCAATTAAAATTTTCCCTCTTTGTGTGATAAAATGGGTTCTCCAAAAGTAAGTTTCAACAAAGCCAACAAAATAACCAAAGCAATGAAAAATCAAAATAATCAACTACACAAAAAACACTGATATTTAAGTGGAAAACCCTCTAGTGCGATGGGAAAAACTACAGGACCGTAGTCCGATATCAACTTCCACTATATCAACAATAATGCAATTACTAAGTTCTCTCTAGATGTAACTAGAAACTCACAATCATCAAGATAAAACACAATCTTAGCTAAATAACAAGGTTCATCATCAATAAGATGGATTTCAACACATAGCCTAAAAAGAAATCAGTTTTAGTTCTCAAGTAGGTATTTGAGAAAAATACCTTAGAGACACCAATTCAAAATCAGAACTGGTAGATGAGAAGAGCTCATCACAAGGATTTACCATGTCAAATATGAGCACCAATGGATACCATTTCACCGTTCAATTGTCTTGCACAAACCAAAAACTCCACCTTTTTTTTTCTTTCTTTGCTTTCTCCCTCACGCTCTTTGTTTCTTTCACACACCCACACGGCTGCCCCCCTTTTTTTCTTTTTCTGCCGCTAACACAAGGCTTGCTCAACAAGTCATTAATCCCCCTTTTTTTTTTAATCAAAAGCTATTGGGCTTTTGGCCCATTATTGTCCAACCCACAAATACAGGGCGGACAACTCAACACAGTTAAGGCTTAGTTAGCAGTCTAGTTTCCGAAATGGTCTAATTGTAATTTTTGGATTGTATAACGTAAAATGTCTCGTTTGGACTTAGTTCCAAAATTAACTATGTCACATAATGTCTGAATGCCTCTAAATCTTTACTTTACATGTTATTAACTCTTACATGAACCTAGAGACTGTGATGCGAATTAACATACAGTTTCTGCACAGTATATATTGTCTACACTTGGCACAATGTTAAGCTCTTAAAATTCTATGCAATTTAAAGGAAAAAAATCATCTCATGTGGACTTAAAATAACAAAATTATACACTTTTAAAGTTTAAGTTTACTATAAACATTTACACATATGAATAGTGAAAAGTAGTTTTGAGTTAAAAAAAAAAAGACAAAAAATATTTGGAGATATATTTAGAGAAGTCTTTCAAATATGCACCCAACATGAAAATCCCCAAAATCATGAAAGCAAATTACCTACGAAAATCAAAAGCCTATAGAAATAGCAAACATTAAACTAACGTCTTTGGAAACATGATCTAACGTCTTGCGAAAGTCAAAAGCCATTTTTCAGCCAGGTATCCTAATGTTTTGCGAAACATGAAACTAGCTAGTTGAACTAAAGATCAAAACTATAGTACTCAACATCGAGCATCATGTTTTATCAAAATAAAAAAGAAAAAAAAACCATGAGCAATATGCATATTCGGCTCGTACATCCTTTATTTGAATATGTATACTTACATATGTATCTATATAGAAATATTTTTATCTTTCTAACAATACCATGCCATAAATATAACTAACATAGTATTTAAACCCACAGGAATGGATGAGTTAACACGGAAGGCAATTTTAGGCTCTCATTAATTGAGAGGTTAGATGTTCGAATCCCCTGCCAACTTAGGGAAGTGTAAAACCTACTTACAAGCCACCACTAGTTCCTCATTTTTAGCCAAATAAAAAACTAATATAGTATTTTAATTGATGTAATACCATATTCTAATTGTAAAACATTTCAAATAGTTAACCGACATAGTATTTTAATTAATTTAATATGATATTTTAATTATATAATATTTTTAATTGATGTGTGATAATATTATTCGAGGTGGAATTGAACAAATGGATAGAAGGGTGAGTATTATGCCCTTTGGGGCACCTTCATTTTCTAAACGTTTGTTTGAAGTTACATTTGGTTCAAATGCAAGATTTGACAAATATTTTACTCAATAAAAATTTAGGCTTTTGTTATTTTTATTTGGGTTTCAAAAAAGGCATTTATGGGAAAAATATTATTAAAACTAACATCACTTTCGTTTCCTTTCATTAATAGCACTGCCATGTCATTACCATCAATTTAAGTGACTGTAAAAAGTTAGAAATGTCCTCAACTCTAAACCTTACATTTTTGTAGCTTTCCCACCCAGCCCCGCTAAAAAAACCCATATTATATAAGTCATCTCTCTATATCTCATTTTTTTCTCTCGTTTTCCTCTCACTTTAGCCTCACACACTCTCTCTTCACCATTGTTGAAGATTTGAGCTCATCTATTTGACTTTAAATCTAACAAATCTGTCTCCATTGTTGTTCACTTTATTCAACTCACCCTCTTTATCCTCACCATAGTTGAAGAAGGTTGCAACTTATCTCTTGGTCCACTTGTAGCTCTTCCCATTCAGCATTAGCCTCGTTTTAGCTTAGATCAGGTGCAATCTGAGGTAATATTGCTTGTTCTTTGGTTTTATTTGTTTCTATATGCTTTAAATTTTGTGTTTTTAATTATAATCTTAAAAATGACTATGTTAAACTTTTGAGGGTAAGATCTTATAACATTTGTTGTCTCAAATAGCACCTGTGGGTAATAAGATAGATTTCCTCTGTTTTTTTAGTCTCGTACTATAATATTTCTTGTTCTGAAAAGTTTTCAACACTATTAATAGTAAACAACATAATGATCTATTGGTCATCATTATGATGATCAAACCAGTCAATAATATTTTGACCAAATGATAATTATGATATTGACTATTATGGAAAAAAAAATAAATTTGCTTAACATTTGACAGTTTAATCCAAATGGTCATATTCATAATGACCAACAGGTCAATTACATTATGACTTTCTCAGTGCTAATAATGTGATACATATATCTTATTATTGATGTATCAATAAGGGTTTTAAAACATAAATGAGAGTTGTCATACATTATCTATAATGGAAAAATATTTTATTTGCATAATATTTGACAGTTTAACACAAATGGTCATTTTCATAATGATCAACAATTCAATTTCATTATGACCTTCTCAGTGCTAATAGTGTGATACATATATGTTGACACTGACATAATAACATGGGTTATAAAACAGAAATGGGAGTTGGCATACATTGACTATAATGGAAAAATAATTAGATTTGCATAACATTTGATTAGTTCAACCCAGATGGTCATTTTCATAATGACCAACAGCTAAATTTCATGATCACATTTTCAGTGCTAATGATGTGATACTTATGTGTTGACATTAACATAACAATAGGGGTTTTAAAACACAAATGAGAGTTGTTACAAGTTGTCTATAATGGAAAAATAATTAGATTTGTATAACATCTGATGGTTTAACCTAAATTTTCATTTTCATAATGACCAACATGTCAATTTCATTATAACTTTCTCATTACTAATAGTGTGATACATATATGTTGATATTGACAAAACAACATGGGTTCTAAAAGACAAATGGAAATTGTCATATATTGTCTATAATGGAAAAATAATTAGAATTGCATAATATTTGATAGTTTAATTCAAATGATCATTTTCATTGTTGGGGTTAGATTTCGTCTTTCCATTCCACAGTTAACATTCGAACGTTGATCAAACGGATGGTCAGTCCCTAGATAAATCTGCTCTGGGCTAGACCCGAATAATGGACTTACGCTTCATCGTCCATCATTCGAAATTAATTGGGCCGGACCCAATTTATCATATAAGCTCATGCTATTATTTAGCTGATCATACATGATCGAACGTCGAACGAGACATGATCATACAAGCAGCAAGTAAACAGCAAAATACGAACGATGTTTGGACCAAAAGAAAGCCTTGTTTTTACTCATCGTTCATCATTCGATTTTTGATTTTCTACGAAAGGCTTTTCAAGGGGAACTCCCCTTAACTGTCAGACTCATGCTCATCAATGACATGTCAGATTATTCACTATAACTGACGATCTATGAGTATTACATTTCAACCGTTGAGCCCATGATCTTATTTGGTAACTGTCTAGTCGACCGCACGACTGATCTTCTGACACGTGTCCCAGCAGATAGGAACGATAACCGTTCACCAAAATTTCGGGTTCAGACCATGTTCCTTCCTTTATAAATAGAGGAAGACCCCTCCTTCACGGAGAATCGAAAAACCTTTGCCTGAAAACTTATTGTTACTCTGCTGAAATATCTCCAGAAATCATCCTTGTATTGAGAAACCTTCATTAATACAAAACCACTCTCTCAAAGGACGTAGCACCTTCATTGGGCGAACCTCTTTACATCTTGGTGTTCATCGATTTACTGTTATTTTCAGATTTTATCCTTTGATTTAATATTCATTTCATGACATGAATGTTTCAGTTCTTTTGATTGCTTTATGAATTTCATCAACGATTGTCAGGGGCCCAATCTATTGTTTATTCCGTTCAATTTTACTAACTTCTGTTAAAATTTTGACTGTAGAAATCCCCGCATCTACAGTTTGGCACCCACCGTGGGGCCCTTGGCCATCTTACTTCGGAAATTCATAAAGCGACAATGGCAGCAGAACATGAACATCAAGAAGAACTTCCCCAGGGAAGCCCAGTTGGTCATCAGGAAGTTTCAACCTCAGATGCAAATTCCCAGGTTGCAAATCTGATGCGACTGGTTGAAGAGTTAACCAAGAAACATGACAGCCAGCAAAATCAAATGGAGAGCATCGCTGCAGAGAACCAGATTCTCAAGAACCAGTTAATGTCCGTCAACTCTCAGGCCGCCTATTCGTATTACTACCCATACTACGGGTACTCGACAGGGGCGAATACTGAGGGCTGGCAAACATCCGCGTCCCAGCATCATTGAGGTCTGAACAGTGGGGGCTGGCAGCAAACCACCTCATACTATCCTCAAAGGACAAGGAATATTGCACACAGCCCCGTGGCTCCAATACAGCCTTTGACCACGCCAAGGAACACAACCACAGCGGATGAAAGGCAAGCACAGCAGCCACAGCAGCATCAGCCTTATCAGTACCCGCAGCACCAGTACCAGTACCAACACCAGCAGTACCAACAACAACAACAGCAGTAGCAGCAGCAACATCGAGCGAGAGAGTTCGATCCCAGACAGCGCAACACTCCTATCCGGCGTCCGACGCCCGATATACCGCCATCCCCAGAAGCTCCCATGCTATAAGGGATGATGGACGTTGAAGACATGATGAGAAGCATCATGGTTGAGGAATTAATAACGTAAGAAGCCTAGATGGAGCAACGTTTTTCTTCCCAAATACACCGAGCCACCACATCCACACCAGGATTCGACGATCTCGCTCGTGGAGTCAGAGAGACACCACTCTCCAGCCGCATTACCAACACCATTACTCCTAAGTTCAGCAGCGTTTCATTCCCGAAGTTCAACGGAATGTCGAACCCACACGACCATTTATTGCAATACAAACACGTTGTACAGTCAACAAACATTCCGACAGGAATGCTTGATGACATGATGTGTAAGTTATTTGCCCAAAACTTGAAGGGAGCAGCACTGAGGTGGTTCTGTAATCTTCCCCCTGAGTCCATTAACTCGTTCGATGAACTCTCTCTCGAATTCATGAAGAGTTACTCTGTCCACATTAGATCTGGAAAGACGACAAAAGATCTGTGGAGTGTCGTCCAAGGTCCACAAGAGTCACTTCGTGCTTATATCAAGCGCTTTAGCAAGGCAATTTCAGAGATCTCTGGCTTGGACGATGGGACTGCAAGGGAGGCTCTGAAGAAAGGTTTGAGGCATAGATCTTTGTTTAAAAATGAGATTTGTGCCAGATATCCTCCAACGATCCAAGATGCTTTACATCGAGCAAAGGGTTTTATCGAATTAGAGGAGGAGAACGAACGAATTGAGCGAAACTTGGCTCGAACGAGGGAAGAGGTGGCAAAGGCACACGACGATCGAGAGAAGACCTTCAGATGAGAACGCCCAGGACCATCACGACGAACAGAACGCCGTAACGAACGAACAACAAGGCGTGATCACAAGCGTCCCCTCTCACCACCAAAGTATGCCCTTGGCATTAGTCCCTCAGAACTTACTGCTCATCTCAAGCGCCAGGACTTCGTAACTTGGCCGAAGAAGTTGCCTGAGAATCCAGCCAGAGACACGAGCAAATATTGCGAGTTCCACAAAGATCACGGTCACCTCACTGTCGACTGTCGAGCTCTAAGAGCAGAAGTGGCAGAATTGCTGAAGAAAGGCCACCTTCGGGAATTCCTGACAGACAAAGGCAGAGAAACATATGGCCTAGGCAATGAGGCTAAGGAACGAAGGGTTGTGCAGCAGTTGGAAGACACGCCTTCACCTTCTCCAGTTCAGAAAACAATTGGAGTCATATGCGGAGGCTCAATTTACAGCGGCGAGACAATAACAGCTGTCAAATCCCACTGAAGGAAAGCCACAGAACCAATAGCATCAGTGCTCCCAGATGATCCTATCGAGCATTCGATCAGTTTCCATAGTAGCGAAGCAACCAGCTTAAGCCGACCTCATGACGATGCGTTAGTCCTAACATTGAACATGTCGAATTGTGAAGTTAGCCAGATTCTTGTGGATAATGGAAGCTTAGCAGATGTCCTTTTCCTTTCTACATTAAAGGAAATGGAACTTTCTGAATCTGAGATCGAAGGTTCGACGTCTATTTTGACAGGATTTAACGGAGAATCAACCGCGGCTGTTGGTAAGATTAAACTCCCTGTGTTTGCTGCAGGGGTGAATAAGTTAACCGCCTTTTTAGTTCTTGATTATCCATCGGCCTATAACATCATTCTTGGAAGGCCATGGATTCATGCGATAAAGGCTGTACCATCCACGTACCATCAACGCATCAGGTTTCCCACTGGTAAAGGAGTGAAGGAGATAAAGGGGAACTAGGAGGTAGCGAAAACTTGTTACCTTCATTCTTTGAAGATGAAGAGGACCGATCGATTATAGCAATTAGAAGAGAAAGAGAAATCGAACGGTCAAGTACAGCTAGACATGGAAAAACTGGATGAGATCCAGATAGACCCAACTCAACCAGATCGAGTCATCAACATTGGCTCTCTGCTCGGAGACACAATTCGCAACCAACTACTAAGTTTTCTTCATAACAACCAAGACTGCTTTGCATGGTCGCACAAGGACATGCCAGGCATTGACCCGGAAGTAATAACACATCAACTTAACGTCGATCCAAGCCACAAGCCTGTCAAGCAGAAACAAAGGAAGCTGGGTATCGAGCAGAACAAGATAGTCAACGATGAAGTGCGAAAGTTGATCGAGGGTGGATTTATCAAGGAGGTACAGTACCCAGACTGGCTAGCGAACGTTGTAATTGTTAAGAAGAAGAACGGAAAGTGGAGAGTTTGCATTGACTTCACAGATTTGAATAAGGCTTGTCCAAAAGACAGTTTTCCCCTTCCACACATCGATCGTCTAGTTGATGCAACCGCGGGACATAAATTGCTCTTGTTCATGGATGCATTCTCTGGATATAACCAGATCCTCATGCATCCCGACGACCAAGAGAAAACGGCTTTCATTACTGAACGGGGGATTTACTGCTACAAAGTCATGCCTTTCGGGCTAAAAAATGCAGGCGCCACTTACCAGAGACTTGTCAATGCAATATTCGCTGATCAACTTGGTCGAATGATGGAGGTATACATAGACGATATGTTGGTCAAATCATTGAAGGCTGCTGATCACATTGGACACCTATCAGAATGTTTTACAGTACTTAGACAACACAACATGTGTTTGAATCCCTCCAAATGCTCGTTTGGTGTTTCGTCTGGTAAATTCTTGGGTTACATTGTGACGCAGTGAGGAATAAAAGCAAATCTTGACCAGATACGAGCGGTAATGAACATGCCACCACCGAAGAATAAACGAGAGATTCAGAAGTTGACTGGAAGAATAGCAGCTCTAAACAGATTCATCTCTCGCTCGACCGATAAATGCCGGCCCTTTTTCAAGCTTCTTAAAGGTAACAAGAAGTTCGAGTGGAACGAGCAATGCCAACAAGCCTTCGAGGAGCTAAAAAGGTATCTGTCCACCCCTCCAGTCTTATCCAAACCCCAGACAGGAGAAAGTTTGTTTCTCTACCTATCAATCACAGAAGTTGCAGTAAGCGCCGTTCTAGTACGAGATTCAAACGGTGAACAGCCAGTCTACTATGTTAGTAAGTCATTGCTTGATGCGGAGACAAGGTACCCGGTGGTTGAGAAATTAGCCCTTACGCTCGTAACCGCTGCAAGAAAATTGAGGCTATATTTCCAATCACATTCGATCATCATATTGTCAACCTATCCCTTACGAGCCATTCTTCATTGTCCAAACCTTTCTGGACGATTAACAAAGTGGGCAGTAAAGTTAAGCGAATTCGACATCGAATACCGGGTTCGAACCAGTCTTAAATCGCAAGTACTTGCTGATTTTGTAGCTGAACTCACTCCTGATTCTTTCACGCCAAAAACTCAAGTAGAATGCTATTGGACGCTCATGGTGGACGGAGCATCAAATGTTAAAGGATCAGGAGTGGGAGTAATTTGCCAGTCCCCTGATGGCGAGATGATCGAGCAATCATTCAGATTGGGATTCAAAGCTTCGAACAATGAAGCTGAGTACGAAGCCTTAATTGCTGGGCTACGATTAGCTGGAGCACTGGGGGCTCGATGTTTGAAGATTCATAGTAACTTATAACTCGTTGTGAACCAAGTATTGGGAGAATACACAACCAAAGATTCGAGGATGGAAGCCTTACCTTAACGTGGTTCGTTCGTTGTTGCAGCAGTTCGAAGAATACTCGATACAACAAGTGTCGAGAAACCATAACACACAAGCGGACGCCTTGGCTTCTTTCGGATCGACATCAGAACCCAACATACGTCGAAGCATCCCAATCGGCTACATTGAAGAAGCAAGCATTCGGATTGAATCTATAATCTTGGAAATCGAAGCCACTAGAGACTGGCAAACACCTATCACAGAATACTTGAAGGATGGGATTCTACCAGCCGATAAACAGGAAGCTTGGAAGCTCAAGACCAAAGCTGTAAGATTTTCATTGATCAACGATATCCTTTACCGACGTTCGTTCAATGGCCCCTATGCTCGATGCCTCAATAACAAGGAGGCTACTTACGCTCTGAAAGAAGTTCGCGAAGGAGAATATGGAAATCACTCGGGGGGCCGGTCTTTATGCAACAAAGTCAAGCGACATGGCTATTACTGGCCTACAATGCTTCAAGACAGCGAAGACTTTGTCAAACGGTGCGATAAATGCTAAAGACATTCCACAGTATTCCATCAGCCAGCAAAACGATTATCGAGCATCGCTACACCTTATTGGCTCATGAAGTATTCAATGGATATTATGGGCCCATTACCGAGAGCAGGTGGTCAATGCAAATACCTGCTTATGCTTACTGATTATTTCACTAAGTGGGTTGAAGCAGAGGCATTTGCTGAGGTCAAAGATTCGGACGTCGAAGGATTTGTATGGAAGAACATCATTTGCAGATTTGACGTGCCCCAAGAGATCGTAACAGATAATGGATCTCAGTTCATTTCGAGCAACTTCAGAAAATTTTGCCACAACTGGAACATCGAGCTTAGCTTTTCCACCCCGAGTTGTCCACAAGGGAATGGACAAGCTGAAGCAACTAATAAGATGATCGTTCAGAATTTGAAGAAGAAACTCGAAGCTCGGAAGGGGCGATGGGTAGATGAACTTCATGGCGTACTTTGGGCATACAGGACCACTCCAAGAAGAGCGAACGATGAATCTCCTTTCTCGTTGACCTTCGGAGCAGAAGCTGTTGTCCTAGCAGAAATTGGAATCCCTACACTTCAGCATCAACTGGCCTTTGAAAATGAGAGTCAGAATCAAAAGATGCTCAACGACAGTCTGGATGTTCTTGACGAACGACGATATAAGGCTCTGATTCGCATGGCGAACTACCAAAAATCAGTAGCTAAGTACTACAATTCAAAAGTTCGACCGAAAACTTTCAATGAAGGAGATCTCGTTCTTCGCAAGATATTCCAGAACACTGCCGAGCCAAACGCTGGAAAGTTGGGAGCAAACTGGGAGGGTCATTACAGGATCTTGAAGGTTATTCGACCAGACGTCTATCGCTTCGAAACGTTCGACGGAGTAGAAGTCCTTCGCAGCTGGAATTCTCATCACCTTCGTAAGTATTACTTGTGAAAATTTAATCCTCATTTTCTTTTCTCTTACGTAGCCAAATTTTTTATACATATTTGTTTTGGCTATTTTTCGAACAATCTTTTTGTACAATTTATTTGTAAAAGGCCAGATCCTTTGTAGTTGATCGTTCGATCCTACAGGTCTGCGCCTAAGACAATACTTTGCTTTGCCTTCCGAGGCCTGAACTACGTTTGACTTGATCCCAAAACACTGGGTACGTAGGCAGCTCGTGTACGTTTATACAAGTCCAGTCATAAAATCATTCAACTATTTTGTTCAATCGAACTACGAACGGCTTGATCCCTAATCGTTGGGTACGTAGGCAGCTCATCATACTTGAATGAGTTCAGCTATTGATGTTATTCAAAACATTACTTATACTTGGAATTTAATAATTGTTTTGTTTACAGCGATTCTTGATCATTCGACGATTCAATCTACCACTCAACGCTCGAATCATAATTCAGCGTTCGATACACTATCGTTCAATACATTATTGTTCGATACTTTGATGCTCGAGTCATCACTCGAATATTCACACCATCCGTCATCCACACATTATTTCATTATCAAATACTGAAAACATATAAGTAAGAAAAAAATACAAGTTTCCATTGATGAAATTAATGATATCTTCAAATGATGTTCCAAGTTTCCATTAATTACAAAGACTACTCCCGTGCATCGCGGTCTTGAGTAGAATTCTCCAAGACTGGTGGTTCGACATCAACATTAGCTTGAATTGAAGGCTCGACTTCAAGATCAGCTTGGGCAGGAGGTTCGTTGTCTGGAGCATCACTTTGATTCAAGGTTGATTCTGGAACTGATTCCGATGTTCCAACTCCTTCTAGTATCTCATACACCTCAATCTCCTCATCAACCTCAGTTTCAACAAGCAATCCCTGCTTATGTTGCTTTAAAAGATCATATCGAGCCTTAACAGTCGCTCGTTCATAAAAGTCCATAATTTTCTCTACAAGAGAAGCCTTTTCAGCATCAAGCGTTGTTTTCTCGGCTTCGAGGGAAGCTTTATCAATCTCGAGAGCTCTAATCTTTGCTTGAGCTTCTTCGTACCTGTTCGTGATGACCTTCGTTATCTCAACTCCTTCCTTTATGGACTTCAACGTATTCTGAAGCTCAGTGATTAGGACCTTAACGCTCGTCTTGACATCCTTGAACTTTTTGTCGATGTCGTCAAGCTCTCCCTCGCGCTCACTATCTTTCTTCTCGAGCTCTTTGATTTTTCTATGCAGCTCGGCAACTCTGTCAGTAGTTCGATAAAACAGCCCCATCGCTCGAATATTGGTCTACAAGCACATAAAAAGACAAGTGTTAAATAAAGTTCATCGTTCGACTATTTGAATCTGCCAGTTCAAACAAATCATTACCTTTAAGCCATCGCAGAGCAAGTCATCAAAATGGTTATGAATTCGACCACTGTTTATTTTGTCTTCATTCACTTCGGACAAAAGTTGGCGCATGAGCATAATGCTTGCCTCCTTATCATCAAGAAAACTAATGTCTGAAGGCAAGTCCAGTTTCAACTTCTTTAGCCCTTCCTTCGAAGTCTGAGGTTCGTCATCTGTATCGGACATTGCAATCTTCAACTTCTTGCTCCTGTTAGCAAGAATTTTCTTCTTGCCTTTCTCAACCACTTTCCTCTTCTTTGTGGGAGGCTCAGATGGCTTGACAGGGGGCTCAGTTGGCTGGACAGGAGGTTCGACTGGATCGATTGGAGGAAGTTCTGGAGAAGACTCCAAAATAGGGAAAGGAACAGGGTCACTGCTCTGAGTAGCCTTCGCTGCTGCAGTAGCTTTCACAGCTTCTAATGCAGCCTTTGCTGCAGCCCTTCTTTTCGCCATAAGTTTTTCGGAAGATGGAAATTTAACCTCCATCCTGTCTAAAACTGACTTTGCGACCAAAGCTTCTTCGTCAATTAGTGGTTCGATGAACAGCGGAGGGCCAAACAGTCGTCTTAGCGCCCCTCTGACAACGAACGGCCAATCAACCCAGGAAGGAAGACGTTTAACAATACCTATTGGAATGTCTACTAAATCCTTCCACAAGCTCGACGCTTCAAGCCTTTTATGTACGTTGATCTCGTCCCACTCTCGCTTGGGTATGGCAATCAATTTGTTGAATTTTTCTTCAAAGATCAACGCCTTTGGTGGAGGTTTCTTCAGCTCTTTACCTGCAAAAACAACAAACGAAACATTAGATTTCGATACAATGTATCACGTGGGTCCCTTATAGTCGTCGTTCGACACTTACGAAGAATACCCCATAAAGGGTAAAAAGCATTAGCCAATGTTCCCATCGATCGTTCGTTAACAAGCATGAAGAAATAACGATCTTGTCAATACCGATCCGCGTTCTTCACTTGCTTCTTCCTCCTCGAGTACATCGAGTACCTTACTCGATCCTTCGAGTTTTCTTGTGGGTAATAAAGGGCGAGGAGATCATCCACTGCTAGTTCAATCTTCGCTTCATCGCCCAACACGATCAGACCAATGAAAACCCTCATACCGTTCGGCATCAGTTGGGGGATCGCCAACTGATAGTGATGCATAGTTTGAATCAGAAGAGGAGGAAGTGGAAGTCGAAGCCCGCACTCGAAATAGATCGTATACATGCAGATCCACCCTTCTGACACGGTGTCTGCTCGTTCGTTCGGAAGAGGCAAACGAAGTTGAACTTCGTTTGGAAATCCATATTTGCCTCTAATGTCCGATAAATCATCTTCGGTTAATACTGAACGAGGGTTCGACATTCGAAGAAATGACTCGACGCTTAATCTTCATGGCACTTTGGTCAGGCGAGTGATGGGAGGTATAGACAGAACATCAGCCCCTGAAATCATTGCTGTTCAACCTCTCTCCTGCCTTGCACTACTCGATTCGGCACCTTGTCGATTATGGAGAAACTCAGCCTCGAACTTCGAGCGATGAAGTGTTTCTACCAATTCTTCATTATCTAAATCACTGTCTTCCGAATCGGAACTCGTCCATTCGATAGCAACGTCCTCAATGATTTGTTTTATTTTATCCATGAATCACAAACTATGTTTTGAACAAACGATGGAGGGATTTAGGATCTAACAAATCCTACTAAGTGAAAATCCTATGAAGATGACTATGAATACGAAGAACAGTAAACTAAACCCGGAAAAAAGAACCCAGAGAAAAATCGTAAAAAAACTCACTAAACCCCTTTAGTTGAGTCACTCACCGAAGCGAAATACAAAAATCAACCAAATAGTTTCAAAAAAATCAAAGCAAAAGGAACTTTACTAAGCCAAAAGAGGAAGAAGAAAAAGGAGAGAAATCTTGCCTGGAAAATGAAGTTCTTGAAGAAACTTTGGGTTCTGAGAAATTCGAAATGCTCCAAATGCGAGTTATAGGCAAAATAGGGAATGCGAAGAGTTATATAACTTCAAGAAAACTAATCCATCAGACGGTTTTGATCGCTTGATAATATCTAATCAGACGGCGTAAATTTCGAAACCGTCTGCATTCCCTCCTTTGTACGAACCATCTTAATGATTCGTACCATCGCAATGGTTCGAATTCCGAAAATGGAGACGTCGTTTCGAAACACCCATTTAGTACACGCCACGTGTATGACACGATTCCCTCTTTATTGTAATCGAAGCGTTTCATTAAATGATGACAGTTTTTTAGATTTCGAAAATCTGATAATACCAGAGATTGACATCATTGTATCAACGTTATTCAAACACTCTATCGAGGATCCATCTCTCGATAGAGTGGGGGGCTATCTGTTGGGGTTAGACTTCGTCTTTCCATTCCACAGTTAACATTCGAACGTTGATCAAATGGACGATTAGTACCTAGATAAATCTGCTCTGGGCTAGACCCGAATCATGGACTTACGCTTCATCGTCCATCGTTTGAAATTAATTGGGCCGGACCCAATTTATCATATAAGCTCATGCTATCATTTAGCTGATCATACATGATCGAACGTCGAACAAGACATGATCATACGAGCAGCAAGTAAACAGCAAAATACGAACGATGTTTGGACCAAAAGAAAGCCTTGTTTTTATTCATCGTTCATCGTTCGATTTTTGGTTTTCTACGAAAGGCTTTTCAAAGGGAACTCCCCTTAACCGTCAGACTCATGCTCATCAATGACATGTCAGATTATTCACTATAATTGACGATCTATGAGTATTACATTTCAACCGCTGAGCCCATGATCTTATTTGGTAACTGTCTAGTCAATCGCATGACTGATCTTCTGACACGTGTCCCAGCAGACAGGAACGATAACCGTTCACCAAAATTTTGGGTTCAGACCATGTTCCTTCCTCTATAAATAGAGGAAGACTTCTCCTTCACGGAGAATCGAAAAACCTTTGCCTGAAAACTTACTGTTACTCTGCCGAAATATCTCCAAAAATCATCCTTGTATTGAGAAACCTTCATTAATACAAAACCACTCTCTCAGAGGACGTAGCACCTTCATTGGGCGAACCTCTTTACATCTTGGTGTTCATCGATTTACTATTATTTTCAGATTTTATCCTTTGATTTAATATTCATTTCATGACATGAATGTTTCAGTTCTTTTGATTGCTTTATGAATTTCATCAACGATTGTTAGGGGCCCAATCTATTGTTTATTCCATTCAATCTTACTAACTTCTGTTAAAATTTTGACTGTAGAAATCCCCGCATCTACATTCATAATGACCAACATGTCAATTTCATTATGACCTTATCAATTCTAATGGTGTAATACATATATCTTCACATTGATGCAATATTAGGAGTTTTAAAATATAAATAGAAGTTATCATACGTTGTTTATAATGGAAAAATAGCACCACTTTTTTTTTTTACTTCCCATACTAGCATTGTCACTTCAGATCCAGAAATTGAGGAGGCTTGAAATTACCAAAAATGCCTTTAAATATTCAGCTAACCCTACAAATTTTTCATTTCCCTCTCGTTCCCACCATATATCACTTAAACGCACACTCTTTCTATATTTCTATCTATCTCTATTTTTTTTCCCTCTCATTTTCTCTATCTTCACCTCACATTCTTTCTCTTCAACATTGGGGTTTTGAAGAAATGCAGCTCAGCTCTCTCACCCTTATTCTCACTCTCTATCTCTATATTTCCTTGTTCTCTCTCTTCACCTCATGCTTTTTCTCTTAACTATAGTTGAAGAAGGTTTGTGATTCAACTCCTGGTCCGCTTGTTTAAGGTTGCATATCATCTTACTCTTCACTAATGACTTTTCAACTTAGCTCAGGTCCAGATTTGAGGTAAGGTGCTTGTTTTTTATTTTATTTGTTTTTATATGCTTTAAGTGGTTTTGTGTTTTGGATTATAATATAAAAAATGACAATGTTAAGTTTATGAGGGTAAGTTCTTGTAGTATATGTTATCTTTTGGAACTTTTGTGGTTATCAGATAGATTTATTATGTCTTTTTTG
>CM046380.1:14637838-14675838 GCA_025413485.1 Ficus microcarpa | reverse complement strand
TTCCTTGCTGTAAGATTTCCCATTCTAAAATATTTTCAACCATAGTAATAGTAAACAACATAATTACCATTTGGCCATTATTAGGATGACCGATTTAGTCAATAATATATTGACCCAAAGGTAATTTATTCTATTGACTAACATCTTATTGTTCCATTTAGGAATGCCTGCAGCTTGAGTTTTCTTTAAGTATAATGGTCAGTGAGACCGTGCATTGAGATACATTGGTGGTGAAATGAAAGGAATAATGGTACCCTTACTGTAACTTATGTTAGTCTTCCTGAGTTAGTGAGGAATGTTATTGGATTCAGGAAGATCAAATATCTCGTTCTCATGTTATCGCCATATGTAACCTCCCAGCAACATGGTCACAAAGACATTCCATAGCTCAGAGTACCGTTATATGATAGTTTTTATCTATATTAATATTATTTTGTGTCCATTAAGACTTTGAGCCTACCATTTTATTTCTTGTGCTTTCGTATTGCTATAACTTTTTGTTAGCACTTTTAAGTACTACGTTTTCTCGACTTGGTATTTAGGTGTTATTATTGTTTGTGATTGGTAATCTGTATTTGTATAACTATCTAATTGGTGTTGTCGGATTGAAGTACCAGCGTTCCTATCAATAGTTGTGTTTACATGTAATTTTATAAAGGACGAATAGGTCATTTTTATAATGACCAATGGGTCATTTACATAATGACCTGCTCAATAGTTAGTTTCATTTATCGATGTACGAAAAAGTTTTAAAATAATAAATGCAAGTCAACCTGAATTTTTTTAATGTCAATATTATTGTTGCAAAAAGTTTGACATTTGACCGAGATACAATTTAACGGGTAGTAGTGAGGACATGTAATTATATACATGATTAATGGGTCATTTCCATAATGATCTGCTTGTTAATTTGTTCCATTTATTGATGTAAAAAAGGAGGTTTGAAATGCCAAAAAAAAAAAAAAAAAAAAAAAAAAAAAAAAAAAAAAAAAAAAAAAACTTCCTTTCCAACTAGAATGTCCAATAGGTTATGTAGTCACCTTCAATCATCACCATCTATCGATTTTTGTCTTAGCCGGTTTCATAGCCCTTCAAGGCACAACATTTAGCCAAAGGCATCATCCTTCTAGGCTCCTTTGTCCAAGCAATCACCATGCCGCTGCCTCAAAGTTGCCTTCAAGATTATCATTAAGAATTCCAACAAATATCAAGCCATCTCTCACCTCCCAAATATTAGTTGGAAAAAAAAAAGAGAAAAAAAAAAAAAAGAAAAGACCCAATCAACCCAAACCCTAACGACGGTGGCGGCAAGAGCAAATCCAAACCCAACACCAAAACTCTCTCATTCTCTCTTTCTTGTTTCAAATCTTGAAATGGATTTTGGGAAAATGGAGAGCAGAAGAGGCACAATAGAGAAAAAGGGGAAGTGATGGAAGAAAATTGGTTTAGGTATCTACTAAGGACATTTTTGACAATCTAATTATGTGGGATCTATAAAAGTTGATGTGGAAATGTTACAAGTGAAAGAAATGAAAAGGTATATAATAAAATTAAAATTTTCAGAGGTGTTATTATTAAAATTAACCCTTTTTATTTTTATTTTTAATTATCAAATCAACAAAACAAACATCCCCAAAATAGTACTTTTGTTTCTTCATTTATTCTTTTCATCAAAAACAAAAATCAAAAATAATTTTTTTTCAAAAATGTTTATCTCGAACCCACGTTTCTAAAACTTTCTTAACTTCAAATAAAACATTTTCAAAACTCAGCTTCCAAAAATCCCCCTCAAAGGAGTTCTGTCCAATAGTGCTTTTTAGTTATCATAAATAATTTGACCAAAATAATTTCTCTCTTTTTGTAAACTAACCGATAGATTCTGTAGATTTTTGTAAAATTTGGAGAGTCTCATAAATCGTTGAAAATATGAATTTTTTTATAATATCACAAACAACATAATAGATAAGATTTGCTATTAAAAAAAAAAAAAAAGGCATAATAGATAAGATTGCTTTAGCTTTGTCATATTAAGATCCGTTTGGAGACAAGGTCTCGATCTAATTTTCAGATGTTTTCTTTTTTTCTTTTTTTTATCTTTTTTCTCAATTTAAAAATACTTTTCATTATTTACATCTCCTTCAATAATAAATTCAAACTTTAAAAATTCATAATTTTGTTATTTCAAATCTGAATAAAATTCTTTTTTAAAAGAAATTTCATAGAATTTCAAGGAAAAAAAAAAAACAGCTCCATATTAATATTTTTTTTCCAAATACATTTAAAATTTTTACATTTTTTGACTACAAAATTTTTTTTTTAAACTGAACACATAGTTCAAATATCTTCGAAATTGCTTCTCTAAAATCTCCCTAAAGCAGATTATAGTTTTAGTTGGTATTAGAAGGAAAACTTGATTTTCTTACTTCTGAAAAAAAAAAAAAAAAAAGAAAAAAAAAACTTGATTATTCGTTGGCCAATTGGATAATGTCCAACGCTAGACAGGGAGGAAAAAATAAAAATAAAAATCCCATTTTAGACATCAGCTATTGTGTAGCTGTAAGCGTGTACATTCGTATTAAATGCTTTCATAGTCAGCGACGCTACCTACATTATTGGATTTTTGACCAATAAAATATTTATTTGTTAACATAAGATGTTGCAGATCTTTCTAAAATCTTGAGGCTTATTATTACATGATTCATTATGCAATGAATTTATGATTTAATAAATAATTTAGTTATCACATTTCCTCTATGTAAAACTATTTATCACTATTTAAATATCTAAATATATACTGTAAATCTAAATTTTAAAAGTTTATAACTTTTTAAAATGCAAGTTAAATCTAAATGAGATGATTTTTTTTTCCTAAATTATATAAAGTTTCGAGAGAAATGAAATAAAATCCATATTCATATATTTTTTTTTCCAAACACATTTAAGTTTTTACACTTTTCGCTCCAAATAATTTGTTTTCACCTAACATGTATTTCCAAAACTCAACTTATCTCCAACCTCTAAAACACCATCTCCAAATGTCCCTTCAAATTTGTCCTAAGTTGTTGAATATGTACATTTTGAATTTTGTATATCAATACAAGAATTTTCACTTTCGGAGACCAAAAAATTGGTCCCAAAAAGTCAATTTTTTGGTCACCGTTGCCTTCCGCAACCAAAAATTTTTGGTCGCCATTTGGTCTCCGAAAGCTGGTCGCACTAGGTATCGACGACCAAAAAAATTTGGTCTCCGTAGGTCAAAATCCGCGACCAAGAAAATTTGGTCTCCGTTGGCCAGAGAAGAATCCGAGACCAAAAAAATTTGGTCTCTGTAGGTTAAAATCGGCGACCAAGAAAATTTGGTCTCCGTTGGTCACAGAAGAATCGGATACCAAAAAAATTTGGTCTCCGTAGGTCATAATCGGCGACCAAGAAAATTTGGTCTTCGTTGGTCGCAGAAGAATCTGAGACCAAAAAAATTTGGTCTCCGTTGGTCATAGAAGAATCCAATATTCTAAAGCAATATAGATATGTGTGTGTATACATATATATATATATATATATATATATATCCGTGTGTATGGAATACAGAAGAATCCAATATTCTAAAGCCAACTTGTTTGGCAGCAAATGTAACAACAAGCATGGCAAGAAAGCAAAGAGCCATGACAATGTTTGAGAGGCCTCATATGAAACCAGCGCCCCATTTCCTACAAAGCTTCTCCATGAGAAGTGATGTTATTCCAAGAACAACTGAATTCAACACCAGACCAAGACAACCCATTCTAACTCCAGCACTGTAGTTCTTCCCATCGTTTGGCTCGCCACCATAGATCTCTCTTCCCATCCAATCAGTATCAAAGAGAAAAAAGGGAAACCATCCAATCCAGGTAAGAGCGGTAACAGAAAGGATCACCCAAATAGGCCCTGAGAAATATCTGAAAGTACCAAATAGTTCCCAAAGAAAAGCTTCTTGAGCAGGATGTGATTGTCCAGGCCCTTCTTCTGCAAAGGATACAGATCTGTTGTTTAAACCTAGAGGCACTTCCTGAGCCGCAGATACACTCAGAAATGTAGTTACCGCAATGCACAATATGTCGAGAAAGAACGCTGACTTGAGATTTGCACAATTAACATCACAAGCAGAGGTAAGGGTAAATGGCAAAATCTTGTACCAGCCACTATACGATCCAGTAGCAAAGCCAAGAATATTACCAACAGCCATGCACAGAGAGAAATAAGGATTTGCTACACGAGTTCTTCGATGATCCTTCCCTAAAATGACAGGAATAACGCATTAAATTTTCAGAGGCATAACATTACATAATTTACTTTATGCTTGACAAAATGGATGAGAATAAGAGTACACAAACATAAAATGTGCTGTCACTGAACACACAAATGAATAGCATATCTTAACTTGTTAGTCATTGACAGTACACACCTTATTACCCACCTCATCAAAAAATTAGCTTGGGCATATTTACAATCTATCAGAATCCCTGGTTACTTAGATATCAATGAGTCCACACGTAATGCAATATTCTAAAGCAATATATCCGTGTGTGTATACATATATATATATATATATCCGTGTGTATGGAATACAAATAAAAAATTTTCTCTCTCTGTTTTTTGGTAATTGAAGAGGAAATAAAAGGATCAACCAAACCTAAAAGAAAGAATGCAATAATTATGTCTCTTCGTATATGTGTTATACATTTTCGAAATTATTAAGCGCTTTATTATAAAGGGTTAATTTCATTTCTCATCTCCTAACCAAGACTGGAAAGAAGGTCTAGAAAGAGAAAGATTATTGGTGTAAGGAGTGAGAAACAAGAAAGAGAGAGACTGAGAAAGATCCATATAGGGACAGGAAGGGTAGAGCTGAAGAGAATAGAGAACAAAATCAACAGGCAAGTGACATTTGCCAAGAGAAGAAATGAGCTTCTTAAGAAGGCTTATGAGCTTCAGTTCTATGTGAAGCTAAAGTTGCTCTTATCATCTTTTCCAACCGTGGCAAGCTCTATGAGTTCTGTAGCGGTTCTAGGTACATACATACATATATATACACAAACATATCTCTCTCTCTCTATTCTCTGTTTCTCTCTCTAGACATGCATAAAAAACGAGAATAATGTTCTCACAAACTCATTTTGGTCCAAGATCTGGGTTTTTTGCAACTGGGTTTTTGTCTTTGGAGACACAATGTGTGAAAAGGATGAGCTTTTCAACATTTTCTGTTGTTAATTTGCAAAAAATAAATAAAATAAAATAAAATAAAATAAATAAATAAATCAGACTTTTTGGTTTGATCTATTAATGAAACCGGAGTCTCTCTCTTGAAGATCTACAGCTAACTTCGTAGATGACTGAATTGTTACATGGGTTTTTATGGGTTTCTTCAAAATTTTATGTTTTGGGGGGATTTGTTGATAATCTGTAGAGATTTTGGTGTTTGGTTTGTGGGAAATTTCCTCTTTTTTGGTGGGTGCACATAAGAAATGATTTCTCCCCAAATCTAAAGCGATTTAGCGGGTTTTATTTAGACCCAAAAAACAATTCAAACAACATAACAAAATAGTTTGGTTGCCAATAACCCACAGCCGGTGGGAAGTCACCAGCGACGGCAAGAAGAAGAAAGAGAGAGAGACGAGTCTTACCAGAATCAAGAGTCCACCAAATTCTCGTCGGGAGAAAGCACCGAAAGATTGGAGATGGAAAATGCAAGTTTGAGAGAGAAAGGAAAGGGAAAGGGAAAGGGAAAGGGAAAGGTAATTGGAAAAGAGGAGGCTGAGAAAGGAAGATCGGTATGCTCAGAATGTATAGTTGAAGAAAACAAAAACAAGCCCCAAAACGGAGCGTTTTTTACTACGAAAAATGAACAGTAGAAATTTTTCTACTCTTTTATATATGTTAGATATATATATATATATATATATATATAAGATTACAGAACGTTTTTAGTTTTACCAAAAATTACAACTAAATCAATAATTTAAGGATTGATTTATAAAATTAATAATAGATCAAATGATCATTTTCTGAAAATAAAGTTAGGAACTGATGTACATATAGCCCAAAAGAAAAGAAATCTTAAACACAAAGTTCATAAAAAAATGGTAAACCTTATGAGAAAATATATTAGTTGGGATTTTTCATATTTAAAATTGATGTAATTTTAATATAAAATGGCTTCATTTAACTTGAATATAAATATATAATCAAAAAAAAAAAGTGAATATCAATATGCAGGTTGAAGTTCCCAAAAAAAAAAATTGCAAATTACTTTCCTATCAACATGCTTGCAAAAAAAAAAAAAAAAGTTATTGCTTTTGTGTTATATATTTATGAAAAAAAAACTCTAGTCTCTCTCTCTCTCTCTTTTTAGACGTTTTGTACTTAAAAAATAATAAATGTGTAGTTATAATATGACAAAACTGTAATTTGAATTAAATAATCTTCTTTTAAGTTCAAATTTCAAAACTCTTACAAGAACGCAATATGTAAGAAGTAAAAAGCAAATGTCAGCTGTAATTGCTGTAAGGAAGGACAAAAAATCCAAAAAAAAAAAAAAAAAAAACCTTAACAGTGCGTTGCTGTGAGGAAGGACAGACTCACAGCGAGGGGACAAAAAAAAAAAAGCACCTAAATGGTGCGTTTTTGACTAATTAGAAAGTGAAATAAAATAGAAAAAGGTTACAAGGAAGAGAATGAAAAGAAAATGAGATTAAAATGAAGCAGAAATTGAATAGCAAAACGATTTTGCAGTAAAAAAATGATTTTTAGAGAAAAATAAAAAAGCATCAAAATGGTGTGTGAAGAACGGTGATGGAATGAAAAAAAAAAAATTAAAATTTAACTCACTCTTCTTAACCAAAAGAGGGAAAAAAATAACTTCTCCTTCGCTACATTTTCTTCATCTTTAGCTCTTTTATCATGTTAAAAAAAAAATATATATATATATATATATGACATTTTGAACTTGATCAATCTAAGATTGTGTTTAATATTCGGGTTGAGTTTGAAATAAAATAAAATATTTAAGTTGAAGTTTATTGATTTTATAAAAATTAATTATAATTATTATTGAATTTTTCATAAAAAGATAAAAAATCAACTATAAGTATAGTTTAATTCAAAAAGGAATGAAATAACAAGAAGAAGTAGAAGAAGAACAAGAAGAAGAAAAATTCATGTTTCTTGCATAACAACAAAAGTATTGGTCTAGGAGTTGTACTATTGTGATGGGATAGTTTGTAATTGTTTTCGTATTCCTTGAATGTGTTTTGAACATAAATCAGTACAATTAGTATATTTGATGGAGGAAAATATACACACACACAAAGCAATATTTTTTACAAATATAAGTGCATGGTTACAGTTATTTTGAGAAACTGGATTTCTTAATTTTTACTTCTAGCTAGGGGAAGTAAAGTGGTGTTCTTTTCAAAAGAAAAACAAAGTATGATTTGAACAGTTCTTTTTTATTTTCTATTTTTTATTTTTTTATTTTTTTCGATTATTACTTTTATGATTTTTCTTGTGTTTTCAACATTAATAATTCTGAAAATATTATGAACGTGTCAATAGAGAAAAAAAAAAAAAAAAAGAAAGAAATTTAGGGAACAAATTAATTTGATCCCGGTTGTGTGTAGGAGAAGGAGACTTTCGGGGACCAAATTTATTTAGTCCCGAAAGGTGACCAACAGGGACCAAACTTTTTGGTCCCCGAAAGTCATTTTCGGTGGAGGTGACCAACAGGGACCAAACTTTTTGGTCCCCGAAAGTAATTTTCGGCCACCAAATGGAATTTGGTCCCGGTTGTGTGTAGGAAAAGGGACTTTCGGGGACCAAATTTATTTGGTCCCGGAAGGTGACCAACAGGGACCAAACTTTTTGGTCCCCGAAAGTCATTTTCGGTGGAGGTGACCAACAGGGACCAAACTTTTTGGTCCCCGAAAGTAATTTTCGGCCACCAAATGGAATTTGGTCCCGGTTGTGTGTAGGAAAGGGGACTTTCGGGGACCAAATTTATTTGGTCCCGGAAGGTGACCAACAAGGACCAAACTTTTTGGTCCCTGAAAGTCATTTTCGGTGGAGGTGACCAACAGGGACCAAACTTTTTAGTCTCCGAAAGTAATTTTCGGCCACCAAATGGAATTTGGTCCCGGTTATGTGTAGGAAAGGGGACTTTCGGTGACCAAATTTATTTGGTCTCTGAACGTGACCTACCGAGATCAAATTTTGGTCCCCGAAAGTCATTTTCGGTGGAGGTGACCAACAGGGACCAAACTTTTTGGTCTTCGAAAGTAATTTTCGGCCACCAAATGGAATTTGGTCCCGGTTATGTGTAGGAAAGGGGACTTTCGGTGACCAAATTTATTTGGTCTCTGAAGGTGACCTACCGAGACCAAATTTTGGTCCCCGAAAGTCATTTTCGGCCACCAAATGGATTTTGGTCCCGGTTTTGTGTAGGAGAAGGGGACTTTCGGGGACCAAATTTATTTGGTCTCGGAAGGTGACCTACCGAGACCAAATTTTGGTCACTGAAGATTCTTACCTTCTGGGACCAAAATTTTGGTCGCCCAAACTGATCTTCAGAGACCAAATTTTTTTTTGTCGCGGAAAGTCTGGTCGCTGTAAGTTCAATTTCTTGTAGTGTATGTAGTGTTAAAAACACAAACTATAATCAACTTTTCATCATCAATTTGTGTGACGGCCAGTAAGTTGTCATTGTTTTTAAGGGTTATATGCCAGAATGTCATAAATTTAACACTTCCTTATATTTGTGTTCACCATAATAATAAAATTGATAATTTAATCATTTCATAACACTAAAATTATCAACTTTAATATTAGAATGGACAAAATTATAAAGTGATATTCAAAACATAATTCTCCATCAAATTTTCTCTCTCTCTCTCTCTCTCTTTTTAATAGTAGATGCTTTTAAATGATATAACAATCATATCGATAAAATAATGACAATTAACATGTTATGTGAAGTGATACTCAAATATTGAGATAAGTAGATGTCCCTAACATTTTTTAATTTATTTAAAAAAAAAAAAACTTATAACTGGGGAGTAAAAATAATAAATCACCCGTTTAGCCATCAATAGACCGCATCTCTCCTTTTTTAACTAGCACACACGCACCCACACACACACACACACACACACAGTTTCTGTATGATATATTCCATTTTAAATTCATTTGTTAAACTTTTGTTCCATAGATTTTTAACTTACAAAAATTTAAATTCACTGTTTACTGTTGCAAATGCGGATTTGAACCTTGGATCTAAACGCAACATTTATTATACTTGGAGGTGATTCTAATTCAGCTATATACAAGGGCAGATATAGGTGGGAGCAAGTGGTGGCTATCTGAAATTTTTTTCTTTTAAATTTTACTCCAAAAATATTATGATTATTCTACTTTACCCTCATTAAAAAATTAAAAACTTTCATATGACTCTCATTAAAATTTTACCCTTTTAACTTTTATATTCTGATGTTATTTATTTTATGCCCCTACTAAAATTTTTGTCTCCACGAACTACATAACCAGTCAAAACAACTACTTTATAATAATTTTAAATCAATGTATTTGATCGTTGGCGGCATTTATTTCTTGCTTGCCATTATTTATATGTAAGGGTTGCAACTTGCAACCGCCTCTAAAACGCGGTTTCTTTATCCACTTTCCTTGGCTACTACTTGTCTCTCTGCTCTTCCATTTCTCTCGTCCATTTTCTTGTGTATAGATTAATATGGCATTTCTTCTCTCATCCACTCCGAGTAAGCTGTTCTCCTCTTATGCTCTTTAGCTTTAATCTTTTTGTCAATTTTCTCTCCTACAAATATTGGAATAAATAATGAAGATTATACAACGGTTTTTTGAAAACTGTTGTCTAAAATAGCTCAAAAACACGACACAAAATTTAGTTTCTGAAAATTGTCGTGGAAATGTAAGATTTCACAATGGGTTTCAAAACCATCATGGAACATAGAGATTCCACGAGTTTAAGTTCTACGACAATTTTCTAAAACTGTTGTGAAACCTCACCATTCCATGACGGTTTTTATCACTTTGATGCATAGCTTCTGCCTTGCTAACATTAGTTTCAACGTTCATAAAATGTTTTACAATAATTTATGAAAAATACTTGCTGAATTGGTTTTTTTTTTTTGAAATAATAAATTTTTTTTTTATTTGCTTTCAGTTACTCAATCAATGATTAACCCTCGGTGTTTAATCATTGATTGATCACTTTTAAGATAACAACTTATCAATTACATTCTTTTTTAATAATTTATTTATTTAGTTATTGTTTATTTATGGTTTTTAGGTCTTCAAGAATTTTATTTATTTATTTATTTATTTTTTCCCAATATGTTAAGGTCCTAGTCGTGTTGATATGTTGGTCAAAAGAAAGAAGACAATTAGGAGTCAGATGGCAGAAGCTGCGGTTCCTGTACGTCCAATGAATGGAGGAAATGGTCTTTATAGCTATAGCAAAAACTCCACATTTCAGGTGCATAATTATTATTAACACAATAACTGCACTTTTGTTAGATTACTGAATAAAGAATACGAATAATCTTTTTTTTTTTTCAATTAATCACATATTTACTTTTAAAATGAGTAATGAGAGTTTAGTGGCAAGAGAAAAAGAATTCAATCCTTACTTCTCCAATAATATTGATTTCTTATTAAAGAAAATAAATATTAACTTGACTTTAATACCCTTAATAAAATCACATATACCAATTATTGTTTGATTCTATAAAATGACATTTTAAATGTTATATTGATAAAGATTAGCATTATTAAGTTTAGTAAACATTAAAAAGGAAAAATACTAGAAAGGGAATTAATGATCCTCCTTCTAAGTACTTTACTTTATTTTACTTTACTTTTCAATCTCGTCATCTTTCTTATTACTTTCTTCTCCGGTTTGGTCATGTTTTTTAGAGAAAAGCTATAGAAGCAGCCAAAGAACTGATCAACAAGGCAATTGCTGAGGAACTTGATATCAAGGCTCTCTCTTCTTCAAACACCTTTAAAATTGCTGATTTGGGCTGTTCCGTTGGGACTAACACACTCCTAGCAGTGCAAAACATAATCAATGCCGTGGAACACAAGTTTCACAGCCAGGGAAATCGCACTAAACTTCCCGAGTTCCAAGTCTTCTTCAACGACCAGGCCTCTAATGATTTCAACCAGCTTTTCACATCTCTTCCTTCAGAGATGCAATACTTTGCGGCGGGCGTGCCGGGTTCCTTCCATCGTCGCTTATTTCCAAATAACTCTCTTCATTTTGTTCATTCCTCGTTTGCCGCCCAGTGGCTTTCTAGAGTCCCGGAAGCGGTGCAGGACAAGAGCTCTCCTGCTTGGAACAAAGGGAGGGTCCACTACTCGAATTCAACAGCTGAAGTTATAAAGGCTTTTGAAGCACAGTATGCCAAAGACATGGACAACTTTCTGAAAATTAGAGCACAAGAGATTGTCCATGGAGGACTGATGGCCCTTATCCTCCCGGGTCGCCTCAACGGAACTCCTCATACGGACGCTTACATCAACAAAGCCTTCGAACTCGTGGAATCTTCCCTCATAGACTTGGCTAAGAAGGTAACGATATTGATGAGTGACATTCATGGTAATTCAAACCTGGAATTAAGGTTGAAGAATATCTCTTAGAGTGAAACAACATATAGAACCAATTTTTATAGTATAAAATCAACTTACAAGCAGGGACAGAGCCAGCCTTCTACTTTGATTAGGGCATACACAAATTATTTTATAAACTTAGAGAAATGAAAATTTAAATATAATATTCACTTGGGGGCGGACTTGTAAAAACTTCAAGTTCCTTGACGCAAAACAGAAAAACTCTAATACATTTAGAGTTTATTTTAAAAAGTAAAAAAAAAAAAAAACAAAAAGAATCAATGAGAACAGCTGTCCTCGCTCAGTCTCAAGTGGCTCTGTCACTACTTATAAATATACAGTTATTTAGTTTCAAGCATTATGTAACAGAGTGGTAGACCATTATTTTAATTTCAGATTCCTTATTTTTAACTTAAAGCATTCACAAGTCAAAAATATAAATACATCACTTGTGTTTCTTCAAAAATGAAAATAAAAGTAAAAAAAATGTTGCAGCTACATATATTGTATGTTTCATTTTCTCTCTGTTATTTCTTGAGACAGGGTATCATCCGTAATGAAGAAGTAGATTCCTTTAACATACCGATATACTATGCGTCTCTCCAAGAAGTCGAAGCTGCTGTGAATCGAAACGGAAGATTCAGCATAGAAATAATGGAGAACATACCTCACGAGAAGCCACAACCTGAAGTGATGTCAATCACTCTCAGAGCTGGATTGGAGGGGACCATAAAAGAGCATTTTGGAGATGAGATTTTGGACGAGCTGTTCAATATATTACTACGCAATAAACTCGAGGAATCGTCCTTAATCATCGAGTCATGCAAATCGGTCGGCCTCGTTGTTCTGCTGAAACGCAAACCAAACGAATAGAAAAATGTCCCTTGCAGGACATATGTAGAATAAGTTTGTCAAGTCTGCAAATTTTGAGCAATTAGAAACTGAAAAATTATGCAAAGCTATCTAGTTTTTATTTTTGTTGGCTATTTTGGTGCCTTTGGACTTGCTCTACTGCATTGTTTTATGTATCTTAATGATTAACCGGATATTTATTGTATTTTAGAAGTCGAAACAATTTTTATTTCCTGTATTTTAATTGAAAATTATTTTTATGTCTCTAAGCATACTTTCTTTGATTTTCTTGCTCATCTTATTGATGTAGCTTTGCACTCTACAAACTAGCTTCATGGTAGAAGGTAGGCCTTGACAAAAAAGATCTCCATTTCTCTTAATTTGTTGTGTTTAGTTGAATTAAATTTTTGTCTACGTTTGAGTGCTCATATTAGTACTTCAAAAAACATTTTACAGTACAAAATCTCGATCCCAAAATTTTTATGAATATTTAATTTGAGGACTTCTATAATTGTGTAAGTCTACTTTATCAGTTAATAAAGTAAAAATTATTTATCCTTGGATTGAAATCTATGGATTAGAAGGGACTGAAGTCCACCTAACTAAAATAAAATCTCCCACGTAGAATACCAAAATCCACAATCAGATTAAAAACCAACAAACAAAAACAAAGAAAACTACTGCCGGCGTTCTCGCCGATGAGACCGGGGGCAAGTTTCCAATGGCGTTGACGGCGTGGAGGGGTGCCGAGCTCGCGACGTGATTCCGTCAACGCAAACATAGATCTCTGTTGTTGTAGGACTGGATGATTCCGGCGATGGAGTGAGAGTCGTCGGCGAAGGGGAGAGATTTGAAGGGGCTTTTGGAGGAATTGGTGAGGTTGAGGTAGAGGAAGTCGAATTCGGAGATTCTGGCAACGTTCCTCGAAGAGCGTGAGAAGAAGATGCCGGAGATGGGGGTGGAGATGGAGCTGCGGCGGAGGGAGAAACTGGGGTTCGAATCGAGGGACTACAATCGTTTGGAGACATATTTAAATTTGAGGAGGGGTTATGATTAGCTGGTGGAGGAGGAATTCGATTTCAGAAGGGATTTGATCGGCAGCGTTTGGAAGCCATCGACGGAGATTTGTGTTCACCGAGATTCTGTCGCCGCCGTCGTGGTCTCAGGGCTGTGGATGGTCTCATTGCCGCCTTTGCAAAATGGCAGGGTGGTCGGAGTTTGGGAGGGCAAAGTTTATGGTGGGTGGTTGGTGGAGGGACTGCCGGGTTTTCCTTCCGGTTTCTCCGGCGGGAGGTGTCTTTTAATGTTTTTGGAATATTTTATAAATTAGGAAATTTTAAAACAAGAATTAATCAAATGTAATAAGTCATATTAATTATTTGGTGCATCATTTTAATCTGTGTGACGCCCCCTTATTACGTAGGGCTGTCACGCCTTACTTACATACTTAACTTTACTTGAAAATTAGGGATATTTTTTTTTTGAAACATACTTATAAAAACATTTGTCTTTAGCAATATATCATTACTACTTAAGTAAACGTTACTTAAGGTCTTTTAGTTCCAAAATACCATAAAGCATAATTTGTCTTCATCATGTATATACTTACATATACAAAACTTCTCTACTTATCAAAAGATCTGCGGAAATAATACGTAGTGGTATCCACACCGCCTTCGTCCGCCACCACATCATCCTCACAATGCCCACCATTACGCTGCAGGTTTCTTACCTACAGTATGAAATATAACTGAATGAGCTTTCGCCCAGTAAGCACAAACATAATCTCACAAAACATTAAAACATCTTGAAAACATTCATCATCATATGCATATGCGTGAACCATTTATGTTCCATTTATGCATTTCTTTTAACTTACTTATCTTTCTTATGGGCCCCATAGTGTACGTACCATCATTTATTTAGCGCGCCTCCAGGTTACAGATAGGGGTTGCAAGGTCCCTAACTGCTCTGGGAACATTGAGTGATTACACCCTCCCGCATCAACGAAAGGGTGAATCTTTTACTTTAACATGAAAAATCATCCACCTTATGGGAGGTCGGTACGACACTTTACTTGTGATTTCTTACCATGTTATTTATCTTTAATGAACATACCTTATGATGTCACTATATGATAACATACTTTTTATCTCATTAATAACATGGCATGTCATTCTTTTCCTTCACGGCATTTGCAAACATGACATTTTTATAAACATGACATTTTACAAATATAGCACTTTTATAATCTTTTACAAAAATAGCACTTTTTATAAACATAGCATTTTGTAAAAATAGCACTTTTTATAAACATAGCATTTCATAGATATAGCACACAACATTTTGCAGCATATTTGAAAATCACATACTTGAACATAACTTATTAGTTTTCATACTGCAGGTGAGGTTTGTACTTACCTCTAGTGCCGTATCCTTAACATTTGCGTTCTTTAAATTCGTCGGCAACGGCAATTCACTTTCCTGATATACCAAAAATATAGGATCAGGATCATTTCGTAAGATGTTGGTGACCTACCAACACTCATATCTACTTTTGGTTGTATGTCCCTTAACATAATATCCATCTTGGCCATTTTAATCCCCATTCTTTATCGAACTTCAATTAATCCTTAAGAGGTTACGTTGGGTAACCTTTTTGGTTAGAGCCTTGTTCTATTATTGGGCTTTGTTCATACATCCTTGTTATTGGGTTATTTCCGTTAACCCTTTAAATCTTAGCCCAAATATATATGTGGGTATCCCTTAGGGTTACGTTGGGTAACCCTTAAGGTTAACCTTATTTAACCTTGGGTCAACCTTTTGTCAACTCTTGGTTATCCTTGGGTTTGTAACTCGGATAAAATATCCGGTTACCGTTCGTAATCGGCTTGCTTACCAATTTTACTTTAAAATTTCTCTTCCTTATTTTTGGAAAATCTTATGTAATTAACTTTCAAAAATCCTTCATTTTGCTTGTAAAAATTCTAACTCCTTTAATTAGAAATTACTTTGGCTTAATCTCATTATTTTCTTTAACTTGTAAACTCTTGGTTAAAACCTTCTTTTTCTTTACTTCGGAGAAAATGTGAAATTTCAAACCCGAGCCCTTAAAATTTATGGTTTTCGAAATAAATCTTCTATAAAATCTTTTGGGGTCGGAAACCACCTTTGGAACGGTTTCCGAAGCTAAAATAACCATTTAAGAGCACTTCACAATTTTTCTAGAAAATATTTTCGTAAAACTCATGTGCAAGATTTCGGACTCCCTGCACACCTTCCATAAATCACGCCTAGTTTAAAAATCGGCTTGGAATTTGAAAAACTTGTCTTCACGAAAGTTGTAGCTCTCGAAAAAAACTAAACTTTCGTGTTTTGAGAAAAATCCAGTTCGGCCTAGATCAGTACCAGTTTTTATTTGAAAACGGGCTGACTCTGAAAAACCGGGTGAAGAGTGTCCCAGGGTTCAACCACGGGTTTCGGGTAAAACGGAGGCCGTTGGAACCTTATTTTGAGATTCTGTCTACGTTGTCCTCTAGGAAAAGTTGTTCCGAACAACTTTTGTGTTTTGAGTTTTACCTCATTCGGCCTCTAAGGGCCTTGAAATTACCCTTTCCCGAAACTGGCCAGATTCGAATCCGAATTGGCAGTTTCGGTTCCTTAGTTCGGCTTACGTCCTATTTCGCGGAATCTATCTCGACCGATCACATCGGGAGCTTAGACAACATCAAGCAGCGCTTCTAACGTCCCATTGACACCCATAAATCCATCTCATTCAACTCATGCAACCCAAATCCGAAAATTTAAAAACCTAGGTTGCTTGGCTCTAGTACATGCATTAACACATACAAGCATCATCATAACCAACCCTAAATCTAGCATGCTCTTATGGCTGCCAAGGGCAGATTTTTGGCCTTATCTTATGGGACATACAACCTAATTTCTAGCATGAAAAATCCATCATTTTCAAGCACAAATTTTAAAGCAAACAAGCATAAAAAATCAGCCAACCAAATCCTACCCTAATCAAGCACACACACCAACAATGAGGGCAGAAATTTAAAGTGGACTTATGTCCTTACAAACCACTTGAATCAACATCAAAAACACTTAAATAAGACTTGATTTCAAGGTGGTTTAAGAGATTTACCTCAAACCCAAGTTAGGGTTTTAAAAATCCAAACTCTCCCTTCCTTGCTCTAGCCCACGGCTTCACCATACAAATGGGATCCAAAAATTTTTTTTGTTAGCTCTTTCTTGCTCTAACCAAAACGGAAAATCACAAGAAGAAAAACCAAGTTTTTCTTACCTTTTCTCCTCCTCCTCTTGCTCACCAAAAATTTTCTCAAGTCCTTCCTTGCTTGGCTCACGGATTTGGTTCAAGAAAAATAAGATCCAAGAGATTTTTGTTAGCTTTTTCTTGTTTTAACAAAACCGAGCATCACAAGAAGGAACTCCAAAAATTTGTCAAGAGTTACTCACCTCTTTTTCTTCTCCTCTTGGTTCGGCCTCCTCTTGGTAGAACTCACCAAAAATTTTCTCAAGCTCTCTAACTCTCTTGCTCTTGGTCGGCCACTTCACTCAAGACTCACAAGAAATTTTCCAATCTTTCTCTAGCACTCTCCCTTGTAGAACCGAACTCTCTAGGATGGAAAAGCCCAAAAATTTCTCTTTGAATCTTTCTCTCTCTCTCCTTCTCTCTTGCTGCCGGTTTTCTGAAGACTAAGCCAAGGTTTTAGCTGTCTTTGACAAGGAAAATGAGAAGGGAGAATGGATGAGATGTCTTGAATGACTAGTGGTTGGTTTCTTGTCCTTAATTCAAGGCTTTAGTCTTGTCTTTCTTGTCCTTCATTGCAGCCAAATCCAAGGGGGGGCTGAAGGGGTTGTGCAGCCGGATTTGAAGAGGAATGGACAAGGGTTTTAGTTCATTATTTTAAGCAAGAAGTGACTAGAAGATTGATGAACAAAAGTGGTTCAACTTTTTCCTTGATTTATGGCTTTATGTCTAGTCTTGTTCCCATTGAATTTTTCTTTCTTTGCTGTCCATTGCTGCTGCCGACCAAAGGGGAGAGGAAATGGGCTACCACTAGCTTGCTTTGGCTAGTAAAAAGGTGAGTCATAGGCATGGTGTTGTTGTCCTTTGCTTGGTTGGACTTGAAAGGCCATCTAGTTACCCTAACCAAGTCAATTTCTTCTCTTTTCTTTCTAGTTGCCGAACATGATGGAGAGGGGCTGATGGCTGCCGGATTTCAAGGAGAAAAAGCATGAGTTTGACTCATTATTTTAAGCAAAAATGACTAGGAGATGGGAGACTTGTGATGGACAAAAGTTGGTGCACCTTTTCTCCTTAATTTAAGGCTTTCCCATTTTTTTTTTCTTTTCCTTTTTGTCTCCCATGTGTGGCCGGCCATCATGCATGGTAAAATCCACATGATGCAACTTTGAGTTAGTAGAAGGTGATGTCATCTTCCACTAGCTCTTCCAAGACCTTATTTGGTCATTTCGTTCTTTCACAGTTCCTTTAGCGCTCTACAGTTATTTCCAACACTGTGATGAGCATTCTTATTTTATATTTTGGCCCAAAAATTCTTCCATGTAAATTTGGACCGAAAACTCTCTTTCTCTAATTTTTCAGAGACCTTTTTGCCCTTAATTCTTTTTCGGTGTGCTTGATTTTTCTAGGTTGGATTTTATGGCTTATAAAACTTCATTTTCGGAGATTCTTTCCATATTCCTTCGTCATACTTGTGAAGTCGACGTTGTGACCCGTCCCGGTCAAACTTTGACTTTTTGGTCAACCCTATGACTTTTTGGTCAAAGTTGACTTTTTGGTCAAACCTTTGACTTTCGTAAAATTTCATCCTTTTTCGTTCTTTTTCCTTTAAAAACCTCATTCTTGGCTCGTAAAACATTAATTGAGTCTCATAATCATTAAATGAGGACCCGAACATTGCTTAAATAAAATTATGAATTCCTCACTATTATTCATAATTTTTCATATAACACATCATAGATACATAAATTAGACTCTAATTCCTTATGAACAAGGAGATTACAAGTCTACAAAATTTCGGGTCTTACAACCTACCCTCCTTAAAAGATTTTCGTCCTCGAAAATTAGAACAAATCGGGGTAGTCTCTCTTCATGTCTTCTTCTCGTTCCCACGTCGCTTCTTCAATATGGCGATTCCTCCATAATACCTTTATCAATGGTATGACCTTGTTTCTTAGCACTTTTCTTATCGTGCCAAAATTTGGACTGGCTTCTCCTTATAAGTCAGATCTTCGCGAATCTCGATCGGTTCGTGATCCAATACGTGTGACGGATCCGGAATGTACTTTTTCAGCATCGATACGTGAAACACATTATGCACATATGCTAGTTCCGGGGGTAAGGCCAACTTGTAGGCTACGTTCCCAACTCTCTCGAGTATCTCGAACGGCCCTATATACCTTGGGCTCAACTTCTTATTCTTTCCGAACCGCATAACTCCCTTAAATGGAGCGACTTTGAGGAAAACCAAGTCTCCTACTTGAAATTCGAGAGGTCTTCTGCGTTTGTCAGTGTAACTCTTTTGTCGGCTAAACGCAGTCTCCATCCTTTGTCTTATGAGCTTCACGTTTTCCGTGGTCTTCCGAATAAAATCCGTAGAGACAAGTTCTTTTTCTCTTGTCTCGTACCAGTGGACTGGAGATCTGCATCTTCTTCCATACAAAGCTTCATAAGGAACCATTCCAATTGAAGCGTGAAAACTGTTGTTGTACGAGAATTCAATCAAAGGAAGCTTCTTATCCCAAGTTCCCTTGAAATCCATCACGCAAGCTCGCAACATATTTTCTAAGGTCTAGATGGTCCTCTCTGATTGTCCGTCCGTTTGTGGGTGAAAAGCTGTACTAAACGAAAGCTTGGTACCCATTGCTTCATGTACACTCTTCCAAAATTTCAAAGTAAAGCGACCGTCGCGATCAGAGATGATAGCTTTCGGAATTCCATGATAGCGAACGATCTGGGCCACGTACAATTCTGTCAATTGTTCTACTGAAAAGCTGAGCTTGATGGCTATAAAGTGCGCCGACTTTGTCAATCGATCAACGACCACCCAAATAGCGTCGTTGCCGCTAGGAGTTCGAGGCAGACCAACCACGAAATCCATCGTCACTTGGTCCCATTTCCATTCTGGGATAGAGATTTTCTGCAATTCTCCTCCTGGACGTTGGTGTTCAGCCTTTACTTTTTGACAGGTAAGGCACTTACTGACAAAAGTAGCGACGTCGTTCTTCATTTTGGGCCACCAAAAGCTCTCTTTTAAGTTCTTGTACATTTTTGTGGTTCCGGGATGGACAGAGTACGGAGTTTCGTGGGCCTCTTTCATGATCTTTTCTTTTAATTCTTCCTCGTTAGGAATACACAATCTATTCTTTTGATAGAGTACGCCCTCATCGGATATGTGGAAGTCCGACTCCTTTCCTTCTAAAACCTCGTTTTTCGTCCTAAGCAGCGAGGCATCGGCTTCTTGACATTCTTTAATCCCATCTAAAATGGTAGGCTGGAAGGTTAGAGTAGCTAATCCTCCCGTGATGAGCTCGATTCTAGCTTCCATTAGCTCCTTTTGAAGAGGCTCAGTCAATGACCTGATTGACATCATCGAGGAAGATGACTTCCGACTGAGGGCATCGGCTACCTTGTTAACCTTCCCGGGATGGTATCGGATATCTACGTCATAGTCCTTAACCAATTCGAGCCATCTTCTTTGCCTCATGTTAAGCTCATTTTGTGTGAAGATGTACTTCAAGCTCTGATGATCCGTATATACTTCGCATTTAGTGCCATAAAGGTAGTGCCTCCAGATTTTTAAGGCAAATACTACCGCCGCAAGTTCCAAATCGTGCGTCGGGTAGTTCTTCTCATGTTCCTTGAGCTGTCGCAAAGCATAGGCGATCACTTTTCCGTTCTGCACGAGTACTGCTCCCAATCCTATCTTGGAAGCATCGCTATAAATCACGAAGTTTTCTTCCTCCACGACTGGAATTGTGAGGATTAGAGCGCTCGTCAACTTGCTTTTGAGCTCTTGGAAGTGCTCTTCACACTTATTTGTCCATTCGTAGGCCTTCCCTTTTCTTGTGAGTGCGGTAAGTGGTGCCGCGATCTTAGTAAATCCTTCGACAAATCGTCGGTAATAACCCGCTAATTCGAGGAAACTGCGCACTTCGGTGACATTTTTGGGAGCTGGCCACTTACTTACCGCCTCAATCTTAACCGGATCTACGGATATGCCTTCTTTTGAGACCACGTGTCCTAGGAAATGGACCTTCTCCAACCAAAACTCGCACTTGGAGAACTTGGCGTAAAGCTGATTCTGCTTCAAAATCCGTAGTGCAATTCTTAGATGCTCCTCATGTTCCTTTTTCGACCTTGAATAGATCAGAATGTCGTCTATAAAAACAATGACAAACTTGTCTAGGTAGTCCTTGAATACCCGATTCATCAGGTCCATGAAGGCTGCTGGAGCGTTTGTCAGTCCGAACGGCATCACAAGGAACTCGTAGTGCCCATATCCAGTGCGAAACGCCATCTTCGGAACATCTCCTTCCTTGATTCGGAGCTGGTGATATCCCGATCGCAGGTCAATCTTCGAAAAGACGGAGGCTCCTTTCAGTTGGTCGAACAGATCGTCGATCCTGGGCAAAGGATACTTGTTCTTGATGGTGATCTTGTTCAATTCCCGATAGTCGATGCACATTCTTAGAGTGCCGTCCTTCTTCTTAATAAACAACACCGGGGCTCCCCATGGTGAATAGCTCTGTCTGATGAATCCTTTATCCAGGAGCTCCTTCAACTGGACTTGCAATTCTTTGAGTTCAGCAGGCGCCATCCTATACGGTGCCTTGGACACGGGCGCTGATCCTGAAAGCAACTCAATTTTGAAAGAGATTTCTCGTTCTGGTGGCAATCCTGGCAGATCTTCAGGAAAAATGTCCACAAATTCCTTGACTATCAGTACATCTTCCGGCTTACCTTCGGTCTCTTGCGTCTTATCTACCATGTTGGCTAGAAATCCCATACATCCTTCCGTCAATAACTTTTTAGCCTTTAACGCCGAAATAAACATCTTCGGCTGCTTCGGGGTCGATCCTCGAAAGATAAATTCCTTATCTCCAACTGGCTTGAACGTAACCGCGCGGCGTTGGCAGTCGGTAACCGCGTTGTACTTTCCCAGGAAGTCCATACCCAGGATTACGTCGTAGTCGTACAAATCGATGACGATTAGGTTGACGTACATCTCTCTACCGCATATGATTATTCGGACATGGCGTATCCAATAATCAGACAACAAAATTTTCCCGGAGGGTAATGCAGTACGAAAAGTCCTTCCGATTTTCTCATTATTTCTACCTAGTTTCTTAGCAAACCTAGGTGATGTGAATGAATGCGTAGCTCCAGAATCAATCAACACATAAGCATCTTGTTGGGCAATAGGAAGCTGACCTGTCACCACCGTGGACGGTCCAGCTTGAGCATCCTCCTTTGTGTAGGCATAGATGCGTCCTTGCGGTTCTGGAGCTTTAGCTCGGCCCTGAGGAATTGCAGGTCCCTCCAGTTTCATCTGGGCGGCATGTAACTGACTTCCCTGACCCCTCTGATAATTCTGCTGGTGCTGGACACTGGCATTACAATTCTGGTGCTGGTGCTGGACCTGAGGAATTGCAGGTCCCTCCAGTTTCATCTGGGCGGCATGTAACTGACTTCCCTGACCCCTCTGATAATTCTGCTGGTGCTGGACACTGGCATTACAATTCTTGGCAAAGTGGCCTTCCTTGCCACACAGGTAACAGCGGTTTGTCCCGGCACGGCAGTCTCCTGGGTGCTTTCTCCCACATTTCTGGCAGGGGGAGTTCCGCTGTTGTTAGGGGCATTCTTCTTCTGGGGAGGATTCTGTTGGCTCCCCTGTCCTCCAGCATTCCACTTTCTTTTCTGCTGAGGGTTGCCATACGGCTTGTTGCCGCCGCGTTGGCCAGAAAGTCCTCTTTGACCTTTCTGCTGCGATGGTTGGCCTTGTTTGGTCTGACTCTGCTTGGCAAGGGCCTTCTCCTCATTCCTTTCCTTAAAGAACTGAGCCCGTTGCGCCTTGTTCTGACCGACCCAGTATTCGGCTCGAACTGCTCGACTGACGTATTCAGCAACAGTGAGCGGTGGATGTGGGCCACTGCTGATAATCACGGCTAAGTCTGACCGAAACATTCTCATCATTTTCCTCACTTTGTCCCTCTCGGAATTGATGAGTTGAGGGCAGAGACGGGCGAGCTGTTCAAACTTCCTCACAGCTTCAGCCAGAACAAATTTCCCTGACGGAAATTGTTGAATTCGTCTTGTTGGGCTTCCATTACTTCCGTGTTGAAGTACTTCTCACGGAATTCTTCCACAAAATCTTCCCATGTCATCTGGTTGACGTCCCGTCTGATTTGAACCGTTTCCCACCATAACCGGGCGTCTTTCTTCAACATAAAGGATGCGCAGAGGACTCTCTCTCTGTTGTCGAGCCCTAAGAAGTTCAGGGAAACTTGAAGGTCTATGAGCCAGTTGTCGGCCTCGATCGGGTCCGTTGATCCCTCGAATTCCGGTGCCTTCATGCGCCGAAATTCATGATACAGCTCTGCCGGGGTTCGAACTCGAAGTGCTGGCGGAGCAGCTACCGGCACCATTGGTGCTTCTGGGGCCTCAGGGTGTTCCGAAATTACTGGTTCCTCCTCGGGAAATTCCGGTACCACTGGTTGCTCTTCAGGTGCCGGTGGTACCCTGGCTTCAGGCGGTCCTTGGTTCTGTTGGGCTATTTGAGCCCTAAGCCCACCTATTTCTCGTTGCTGGGCTAGCATCATCTCTCTCAGCTCGTTCAGTTGAGCTGCAAGATCGACGTTTTGGGCTTGTGCCGCTCGACGTCTTGGTGGCATGGTTCTGTATAGAAGCAACAAAATAAGCTTCTTATTTTCAAAACTTTCATAAAATCATATCTTTTATACAGAACCATAATCTTCATTCCATAATCATAGTTTTTAGGAAAATACATAATTTCCTCATCATGGGCATACATTACTTGTTTACCACCACCGAGCTAGGGCACAACCCAACGTCATTCTCACAACCAACCTTTCCATTGCGAACCATCGATATACGTTGAATACGAAAATCTAATTCTAAGCGTAAGAAAATAATTTAACTTACTTGGGCTATTGCAGAACGATGCGGAGCGAGACGAAGTAGGCTGGCAGGATACCGCTCTGATACCAACTCTGTGACGCCCCATTACTACGTAGGGCTGTCACGCCTTACTTACTTACTTAACTTTACTTGAAAATTAGGGATATTTTTTTTTTGAAACATACTTATAAAAACATTTGTCTTTAGCAATATATCATTACTACTTAAGTAAACGTTACTTAAGGTCTTTTAGTTCCAAAATACCATAAAGCATAATTTGTCTTCATCATGTATAAACTTATATATACAAAACTTCTCTACTTATCAAAAGATTTGCGGAAATAATACGTAGTGGTATCCACACCGCCTTCATCCGCCACCACATCATCCTCACAATGCCCACCATTACGCTGCAGGTTTCTTACCTACAGTATGAAATATAACTGAATGAGCTTTCGCCTAGTAAGCACAAACATAATCTCACAAAACATTAAAACATCTTGAAAACATTCATCATCATATGCATATGCGTGAACCATTTATGTTCCATTTATGCATTTCTTTTAACTTACTTATCTTTCTTATGGGCCCCATAGTGTACGTACCATCATTTATTTAGCACGCCTCCAGGTTACAGATAGGGGTTGCAAGGTCCCTAACTGCTCTGGGAACATTGGGTGATTACACCCTCCCGCATCAACGAAAGTGTGAATCCTTTACTTTAACATGAAAAATCCTCCACCTTATGGGAGGTCGGTACGACACTTTACTTGTGATTTCTTACCATGTTATTTATCTTTAGTGAACATACCTTATGATGTCACTATATGATAACATACTTTTTATCTCATTAATAACATGGCATGGCATTCTTTTCCTTCACGGCATTTGCAAATATGACATTTTTATAAACATAACATTTTACAAATATAGCACTTTTATAATCTTTTGCAAAAATAGCACTTTTTATAAACATAACATTTTACAAAAATAGCACTTTTTATAAACATAGCATTTCATAGATATAGCACACAACATTTTGCAGCATATTTGAAAATCACATACTTGAACATAACTTATTAGTTTTCATACTGCAGGTGAGGTTTGTACTTACCTCTAGTGCCGTATCCTTAAAATTTACGTTCTTTAAATTCGTCGGCAACGGCAATTCACTTTCCTGATATACCAAAAATATAGGATCAGGATCCTTTCATAAGGTTTTGGTGACCTACCAACACTCATATCTACTTTTGGTTGTATGTCCCTTAACATAATATCCATCTTGGCCATTTTAATCCCCATTCTTTATCGAACTTCGATTAATCCTTAAGAGGTTACGTTGGGTAACCTTTTTGGTTAGAGACTTATTCTATTATTGGGCTTTGTTCATACATCCTTGTTATTGGGTTATTTGCGTTAACCCTTTAAATCTTAGCCCAAATATACATGTGGTTATCCCTTAGGGTTATGTTGGGTAACCCTTAAGGTTAACCTTATTTAACCTTGGGTCAACCTTTTGTCAACCCTTGGTTATCCTTGGGTTTGTAACTCGGATAAAATATCCGGTTACCGTTCGTAATCGGCGTGCTTACCAATTTTACTTTAAAATTCCTCTTCCCTATTTTTGGAAAATCTTGTGTAATTAACTTTCAAAAATCCTTCATTTTGCTTGTAAAAATTCTAACTCCTTTAATTAGAAATTACTTTGGCTTAATCTCATTATTTTCTTTAACTTGTAAACTCTTGGTTAAAACCCTCTTTTTCTTTACTTCGGAGAAAATGTGAAATTTCAAACCCGAGCCATTAAAATTCATGGTTTTCGAAATAAATCTTCTATAAAATCTTTTGGGGTCGGAAACCACCTTTGGAACGGTTTCCGAAGCTAAAATAACCATTTAAGAGCACTTCACAATTTTTCTAGAAAATATTTTCGTGAAACTCATGTGCAAGATTTCGGACTCCCTGCACACCTTCCATAAATCACGCCTAGTTTAAAAATCGGCTTGGAATTTGAAAAACTTGTCTTCACGAAAGTTGTAGCTCTCGAAAAAAACTAAAACTTTTGTGTTTTGAGAAAAATCCAGTTCGGCCTAGATCAGTACCAGTTTTTATTTGAAAACAGGCTGACTCTGAAAAACTGGGTGAAAAGCGTCCCAGGGTTCAGCCACGGGTTTCAGGTAAAACGGAGGCCGTTGGAGCCTTATTTTGAGATTCTGTCTACGCTGTCCTCTAGGAAAAGTTGTTCCGAACAACTTTCGTATTTTGAGTTTTACCTCATTCGGCCTCTAAGGGCCTTGAAATTACCCTTTCCCGAAACTGACCAGATTCGAATCCGAATTGGCAGTTTTGGTTCCTTAGTTCGACTTACGTCCTATTTCGCGGAATCTATCTCGACCGATCACATTGGGAGCTTAAACAACATCAAGCAGCGCTTCTAACGTCCCATTGACACCCATAAATCCATCTCATTCAACTCATGCAACCCAAATCCGAAAATTTAAAAACCTAGGTTGCTTGGCTCTAGTACATGCATTAACACATACAAGCATCATCATAACAAACCCTAAATCTAGCATGCTCTCATGGCTGTCAAGGGCAGATTTTTGGCCTTATCTTATGGGACATACAACCTAATTTCTAGCATGAAAAATCCATCATTTTCAAGCACAAATTTTAAAGCAAACAAGCATAAAAAATCAGCCAACCAAATCCTACCTTAATCAAGCACACACACCAACAATGAGGGCAGAAATTTAAAGTGGACTTATGTCCTTACAAACCACTTGAATCAACATCAAAAACACTTAAATAAGACTTGATTTCAAGGTGGTTTAAGAGATTTATCTCAAACCCAAGTTAGGGTTTTAAAAATCCAAACTCTCCCTTCCTTGCTCTAGCCCACGGCTTCACCATACAAATGGGATCCAAAAATTTTTTTTGTTAGCTCTTTCTTGCTCTAACCAAAACCGAAAATCACAAGAAGAAAAACCAAGTTTTTCGTACCTTTTCTCCTCCTCCTCTTGCTCGGTTTCCTTCCCAAAAGCTCACCAAAAATTTTCTCAAGTCCTTCCTTGCTTGGCTCACGGATTTGGTTCAAGAAAAATGAGATCCAAGAGATTTTTGTTAGCTTTTTCTTGCTTTAACAAAACCGAGCATCACAAGAAGGAACTCCAAAAATTTGTCAAGAGTTACTCACCTCTTTTTCTTCTCCTCTTGGTTCGGCCTCCTCTTGGTAGAACTCACCAAAAATTTTCTCAAGCTCTCTAACTCTCTTGCTCTTGGTCGGCCACTTCACTCAAGACTCACAAGAAATTTTCCAATCTTTCTCTAGCACTCTCCCTTGTAGAACCGAACTCTCTAGGATGGAAAAACCCAAAAATTTCTCTTTGAATCTCTCTCTCTCTCCCCTTCTCTCTTGCTGCCGGTTTTCTAAAGACTAAGCCAAGGTTTTGGCTGTCTTTGAAAAGGAAAATGAGAAGGGAGAATGGATGAGATGTCTTGAATGACTAGTGGTTGGTTTCTTGTCCTTAATTCAAGGCTTTAGTCTTGTCTTTCTTGTCCTTCATTGCAGCCAAATCCAAAGGAGGGCTGAAGGGGTTGTGCAGCCGGATTTGAAGAAGAATGGACAAGGGTTTTAGTTCATTATTTTAAGCAAGAAGTGACTAGAGGATTGATGGATAAAAGTGGTTCAACTTTTTCCTTGATTTATGGCTTTATGTCTAGTCTTGTTCCCATTGAATTTTTCTTTCCTTACTGTCCATTGCTGCTGCCGACCAAAGGGGAGAGGAAATGGGCTGCCACTAGCTTGCTTTGGCTAGTAAAAAGGTGAGTCATAGGCATGGTGTTGTTGTCCTTTGCTTGGTTGGACTTGAAAGGCCATCTAGTTACCCTAACCAAGCCAATTTCTTCTCTTTTCTTTCTAGTTGCCGAACATGATGGAGGGGGGTTGATGGCTGCCGGATTTCAAGGACAAAAAGCATGAGTTTGACTCATTATTTTAAGCAAAAATGACTAGGAGATGGGAGACTTGTGATGGACAAAAGTTGGTGCACCTTTTCTCCTTAATTTAAGGCTTTCCCATTTTTTTTTTCTTTTCCTTTTTGTCTCCCATGTGTGGCCGGCCATCATGCATGGTAAAATCCACATGATGTAACTTTGAGTTAGTGGAAGGTGATGTCATCTTCCACTAGCTCTTCCAAGGCCTTGTTTGGCCATTTCGTTCTTTCACAGCTCTTTTAGCGCTCTACAGTTATTTCCAACACTGTGATGAGCATTCTTATTTTATATTGTGGCTCAAAAATTCTTCCATGTAAATTTGGACCGAAAACTCTCTTTCTCCAATTTTTCGGAGACCTTTTTGCCCTTAATTCTTTTTCGGTGTGCTTGATTTTTCTAGGGTGGATTTTATGGCTTATAAAACTTCATTTTCGGAGATTCTTTCCATATTCCTTCGTCATACTTGTGAAGTCGACGTTGTGACCCGTCCCGGTCAAACTTTGACTTTTTGGTCAACCCTTTGACTTTTTGGTCAAACTTTTGACTTTTGTAAAATTTCATCTTTTTTCGTTATTTTTCCTTTAAAAACCTCATTCTTGACTCGTAAAACATTAATTGAGTCTCATAATCATTAAATGAGGACCCGAACATTGCTTAAATAAAATTATGAATTCCTCACTATTATTCATAATTTTTCATATAACACATCATAGATACATAAATTAGACTCTAATTCTTTATGAACAAGGAGATTACAAGTCTACAAAATTTCGGGTCTTACAATCTGAATCATCAAAATCAATCCATCGGTCGTAATTTTTACTCCATTGATGAGATAAAGTAGGCGTACCCAATTTTTCCAATTATTTTTCTCCGCAAGCACAGATGTTATCCTTGTTAACAGGGATGAAAAAAAAAGAACCTTGTCAGAATGAATTCTACTATTATACTAAACGGAAGGGGCGTTTTACTGTTCCTTCTACACTGACGGATTTAAGCCTATGCACAATAAAATTACGGTTTTACCCTTCTGTTTTCTTCTTTTTTTTTACCCGCACAGTGAAATGCCCATTTTACCCCTTCTAAGTCTACTCTGTTACTGTTCCCGCGCAGTGAAATCATTGTTCATAAACAGTAAAATCACTGTTCATTCTCCTTTTTTTTTTTTTTTTTTCACGTTTGCTGCTATTCCCCCCCCCCCCTTTTTTTTTCACCATTTGTTGTTGTTTTTTTTTTTTAACGTTGGCTGCTATTGTTTTTTTTTTTTTCCCTTTTTTTACTTTTGTTGTTGTTGTTGTATTTTTTTTTTACTTTTTTTTTTTTTTACTTTTACTGTTGTTGTTGTTTTTTTTTTTTTAATTTTTGGTGCTTTGTTACGTAGTTTTTTTTTTTTTTTTTTAACTTTTGTTGCTTTGCTTTACTGTTCAATGAATAGTTTTTTTTATATAATTTTTGTTGTTTTGCTACAGTTGTTGTTTTTTTTTTTTTTTTTTAATTTTAGCTGTTTTACTACAGTAAAAATATATCATATTTCACTGTTTAATAAAAAGTGATTTTTGTTTTTCTTTTTTATATTTTTGTTGCTTTTGTTGTACGGTTCTTTTTTTTTCTATAGGAATACACAGTAGTTGCTTTTTCTACATTAAACTGCTAATTTTACCTCTATCCTATGTGCTGATTTTGGCTTATCTACAGTGAAAGGACGGTTTTGTCCTGATATATTTTGCCTTTTTTTTTACGCTAAATTTTAGACATTAGATTCTGATCTTTTGTTGTATTATGTTTTTGCTCACTTTGCCTTTTTTTTATTTTTAAACAATTTTTTACTTTCAAATTTTTATCTTTATTTCGGATTTTTTTGTGTGTTTTTTTTTGTTTCTTTTGTTCTATTTTTTAAAGACCTTTTTTTTTAAGGATTCTGCATGTAATTTTTTTTTCTTTTTTGTTTGTTTTGTTTTATATTTTAAAAATCATTTTTTTTAGTTTTTGCATGTATATAACCTGATAAAAAATTTTTTATTTTTTTAAAACAGTAAAAAAAGAAGAAAATGAGTTGTATATTTTATTTTATTATAATGTTTTTGTTAGGGTTAGTTTTTTCCAATTCTTTTGAGTTTAAAGATTTTTGTTCTTTTTTTTTTTGTTTTCTGCTTTATTTTTGTTTTAATTTTTTCCTTTAAATGAGTATAACTACAGAATATTTTTTTTCTTTTTTGCTTTTGTTTTCGTTTTTATTATTGTTAGTACTATTGTCATTTTGATTTTATATTTTCATTGTTGGGAGAGATCTTGAGAATAATTATATTGATTATAATTATAATATTTATCTTAACCAACTGTTTTTATCATATAATATTCAATTTTTTAATTTATTTTTTCTTCATTTCTCGTGCAACGCACATGTATTAGACTCGTTTGTTCTAAATAGTCAATTCTTTGTCATATTTTGTTGAATTTAAATGCAAGTGTGTTACGAGTTAGATACCATTTTTATGTTTCAACTTTAAATTAATAAGTAAAAAGTAGTGTTGATATGTAGCAGAAAGGTTTCGTCATCTTTCTCGGGATATGGTTTCCGACGTTTATAGCACCCTAATAAGGGTGACTAGGCAAAATCATTTCTCATAATGACGCACATAAGCATTTGCAATTTCAAATATTCAAAGAACTCCTAATTATATCGCATGACGGAGTTTAAACAACCCATGATCAACAGAAAAAGGTCTAGGCACTCAAGAGCTGACCAACCTCGTATGATTTATCTCCAAGGTTGCTAAGTAAATAAGTAATTGGCCTTTGGAAACCTTAAATTTCATTGGATAAAAGACGCAATTTTGTCTAATGACGCAAGATCACAAAAAATTCCAGTAATAGAGACGACACAATCATTTTTCAAAAGACAAATCTCTATGAATCTTTTTAGTCTCAACTTTACTATATTGTTTTATCAGTCATTTTTCAGGTGCTTTCATTCCTAATTATTTTTAATGATATCAACAACATACAGTATATTTTCATAGTCAACAATTGACACTAGCAAAAGAGGCTGAACTTCTAGACCCTCGAAAGCCAGCAAAACTCTCTAAAGCTAATATTTAGCTAATATTTTGTTGATCACTTTTTATATAATATTATAAGAGGGTAAAAATTGTGAAGTCATTATAGATATGATAATATTATAGAGATGTATTCTTTTTTATACATTTCTCAAAAAAAAAAAAAAAAAAAATCTTCACATCATTTCATTTTTTCCCTTCTGCAATCCCTCTAACTAAACACAATGCAAAGACATGCTTTTCGAGTACTGTTAGGGACACAGACTCTTACCCTAAGTCATGGGTTATATGATCATTGGTAAATGTAATTAATTGACGGGACAAAACTTTAAAAGCTTATTAATAAAAGAACAACAACTCATATATCATATAAGTTGATCTTAAAAGAATAGGATTATTGTCAGTGTCCCCAACGTTTTTCAAATGCTTTCTGTAGGTGCTGCGGCTAGTTGCAAAGCAGAGCCACTTAGGCCTTTAAATTCACTGAATATGGCCGTCCCAAATTAAAGCCACCAAGTGCTGTTCATTTGTTGTCACCGTTGGCACCTGACCTGGAAGGTCGACCGTAATATTGAATTTCGTCATGGTTAAGGGAGGACTAAAATATAACGCGGTGAACAGGCGACCAACACTAAGAGTATTAACTTTCTACATGTCAAACTTTGTAGTAGCCGTAGCTCTTATATCAATTTGTTGGTGCCAAATGCCTATATGGGGAAATTAAAAAAAATAAAAAAAGATAATACAATAAGATGATTTCGTAAGCACAAAACATGCACCGTAGATATAACGTGTTTCGGCTAATGAGCCTACTCCACATTTGGAGAGCAGTGATAAAATTTCCATCATGTAAAAGTTGATTGCACAAAAGAACCAACGACAAATTACATTCACAACCCAAAACCCAACTACATCCCTAGAGCACTATCAGTCCAAACCCCTCTTACAATCAATGCAGCTTCCCCACTCTCTTTTTCTAAAGGACCACTCCCACCAAGTATGTTTGGTTGGAGGTATGGAATAAAGGGAAGATGGATAGGTAAGAGGGGTGGAGAGTGTAAAAATAGAGAATGATTGTGAGTTTTCTCAAAGTTTTTGGTATGATAGAAAGGAAGGCCAATTTAGTATGATTGTCTCATATCAGTTGATGTGAGACCACTATAAATAAATTGAAAAAAAGAATAATAAGTCTTACAAAATATTAATTAACTAATTTTTAAGAAGGTGGACCATGTGATTATCCGTTCTCTTTGTATGGTGTAAGGTGGAAAATAAGAGAGCGGTTCATTTTTTTTTGTAAAAGTATCAAATTGACCTTTTGTTAACTTATATTATTATTTATTTTTAGTGTGTGAAGAATTATATATAAGATGCTCCTATAGATATTACATATATTACCTTGTTTCATTTATGACATTAATTATTTCTACTAAATAGATATCGTTACATTTTTTATAAAGAAAAAAAACTGAGTAAGAATTATCTAAAGAGAACTAGTAGAAGGAAGGCACGTTCCCCCATGTTAACAAAATGTTTTTTTTTTTTATTCCTTTTTTCTTTCGCTTTAAATTTTTTAACAAGATGAAATTATTTAGTATGATAAATAATCGTTCATTCTAGTGTCTCTAATGGTTAAAATATACAAATAACTATCTAAATATCTATAGACGTCGATAATGCATAATTATGATATTTACATCTTCAACATAAATTATGAAATTGTTTCACATTATATTGTATAGTAACAGTCAGACCATGTGAGACCACTATAAATAATTTGAAAAAAAAAATGTCTTAAAAAATATTAATTAACTAATTTTATAAAGTTAGTCTTTGGTCCATTATGAATGGCCGGTTATATGTACACCATATTGTATAAAAAGATAAGAAATGTAACATGTTTATCTTATAGAACACTACCTTGAAAAAGACTCAAAACTTATATGTGATTAGCAAAAGTTTTACGGTAAATTTTAGCATCAACACGAATAAGAATAAATTTGATAAACTAAAAATAGTAAATATCCACCTAAAGTAATTTTTATGCAAATTTTCAAACATTAGTATGAATTTAAAAATAAAAAATTGACATATCTTTATGATATTTAGTTAATAAATATGGGCTTTGTTTGTGCCTCTAAAAAAAAAAAAGAAAGAAAAAGTTAAAAAAAAAAAAAAACAGTTTCCATAATTTAGTACAAACACAAATTGTTCGTTATCAAAGTTAATAATTTTTTGTCAGTATTTAAACTTTTAATTAAAAGCACATTGAAGATAAATGTTTTCGAGAATTTAGATAAGATTGAAGAAATGAGGGGGAAAAAAAAGCTAAAAGGTCAAAAAAAGTGAAAAGAAAAGCTGTCAACCAAAAAGAAAGAATGTGATATGTAATTCTTTAAGGGTAACTGATGTAGATCAGGATTTATTTCTTAAAAAAAAAAAAAATGAGAAAGCAGACAAATTGAAGAAGAGTAGAAAAAGCAGAAAGGGAAAAATTGAAAAAAAAAAAAAAGAAAAAAAGAAAAAAAGGAAGAAGAAGAAGAAGAACAAGCAACTATCAAATCTAAGCATGTGGCATAGAAAAGGTGAAGAACAAAAAAATAATAAAACAAAAAGAAAGACGTGAGCTTATCTCCAAACTAACAAAATGGACGTGAGCTGTGTTTAAAAAATATAAAAAAATAAAAAAAAATAAAAAAAGAAGAAGAAGAAGAATAGAATATTGATCTAATCCATAAAATGAAACTTTGTGTGAAAGTTTAAAGGGGTAAATTAAAAGGCAAAAAACCAAGCATCATTGATGAGAAAACACATCAAAATTTTTTTTTTGTTATTTTGTGGTGGAAGTGCAGAAACTTACCCCAAACATCCACACTTCTATATACTAAAGATAAAAGGGTAAGCCTATAAATTACTCAACAAGATCATATCACTCCCTTCTTTTTATTTATTTATTTATTTAGTGCACATAATTAGGATTTTAATGTTTGCATTTTCGTCTTGTTGATCTCTTTTTATATAACGTTAAGAGAGTAAAAATCATGAAACCATTATAGATAAGACAATATTTCAGAGATGTAATCTTTTTTATACATTTTTGAAAAAATTCCTTCACATCATTTCATTTTTTTCCTTCCGCAATCCCTCTAACCAACACAGTACAAAGAAATGCTTTCGAGTATTGTCAGGGAAATTAACTCTTGTCTCAATTTTGAGTATCAACTCATGTGTCATATTAATATTAGTAAATGCAATCAATTGATGTGATAATATTTTAAAAGTTTATCAATAAAAGAATAATAACTTATATATCACATAAACAGATACTAAAAAAGTGAGATACTTGTTAGATACTAAAAAAGTGAGATCCTTGTTAGTGTCCCTAACATTTTTATATGTTTTCCATAGGCGCTGCGGGTAGCCGCAAAGCATAGCCACTTTAGCCTTTGAATTCACTGAATGAAGCCGTCCCAAAGCGACCAAGTGGCTATTCGATTTGTTGTCCCAAAGCCACCAATCATGGCTAAGTTAACGGCCGCGCAAGTGGCCTTTTTAAAAAGCACGTAACATTATTGCAGTATTAGTTCACTAACAATTATAGTATCATTTACGTCATGATGCGGTTACATTTCCTCAAGATATTGTAGGATAATATGAATTTCATTTTCTCAGTCGGGAAAAGTTCATAGCTTCCGTAATCTTCTGGAAACAGAAGACAAAAGAAAAGAAGAAGTACTGAAACTGAAAAAAAAAAAAAAAAAAAAAAAAAAAAGGTGGTTATACTACAATGAACGGTGGACACGACAAATATAGCTACAAAAAAAACTCTTTCTTTCAGGTGAGGACTACTTATTTACTTGTTTTGTTATTGTTACGTTGCAAGAAAGTACAATTTTGTGACATCTGCAGTAAAAAAAGAAGAAGGAAAAAAAAAAAAAAAAAAAACCGGTTTAGGTAAGATATTAGTCTGTTAGTTTGGGAGCTTTTTTTTTTTTTTTTTCGTTTTGATGTTATGTTGATCAAATATCCCTACCCCAGAAATCTTGAAGAATGTAAATCCAAATTTCTGTTTCTGTAGAGAAAAGCTATAGATGGTGCAAAAGAACTCATCAATTCTGCGGTTGCGGATAAACTTGAAATGGAGATTTTCTCCTCTTCAAACATCTTACGAATTGCAGATTTGGGTTGCTCCACGGGACCGAATACATTCGTGGCGGTTCAATGCATAATTGATGCTGTTGAAAACAAATTTAAAAGCCAGGAAAGAATTACTACATCTCCAAAGTACCAAGTCTTCTTCAATGACGTGGTCCAAAATGATTTTAACGAGCTCTTCACGTCCCTTCCTTCGGACAGGAAATACTTTGCGGCGGCTGTGCCGGGTTCTTTCCATGGTCGATTGTTTCCCGATGCCTCCCTCCATCTTGTTTACTCTTCATATGCCCTCCATTGTCTTTCTAGCACCCCTGCAGGAAACATAGGGAGTCTCTACTACTCGAATTCTCAGGACGATGAATTTGTGAGGTCTTATGAAGCGCAATTTGCCAAGGATATGAACAACTTTCTTAGTGCCAGAGCACAAGAAATGGTGGATGGTGGACTTATGGCCCTTATTTTTCCGGGTCGTCCCAATGGAACTCCTCACTCTCAAGTTTGTTCCAACATAATACTTGAACTTGTGGAGTCTTGCATCATAGACATGGTCAAGAAGGTAAGAGTGATTCGTATATGCGAAGTAAATTTTTGTTTGTCATCCACATTGAAGGAGAACTCTTTTATATTCACAAGGGCTTCTTCATCTTCTTCTTCTTCTATTATAAGGGCCTCTTCATCTTCATCTTCTTCCTTTTTTTTTTTTTTTTTGGGGGGGGCATATTTTCGTCAAAGTGAACTTAGACTTTGGTTAAATTCAAGACTTCTATAAATATATATAAGGTTGTACTATGGTTAATTGTTAATTGTTAGAATTCAAATTCCATATCCTAAAAACTTTAATGGCTTGTTTATTTTCCAAGAATAGGGAATCAGAATGGGGAATAGGGAATGGAAATCGATATCATATTTAGTTACTTATTTTAATCTTTGAATGGAAGTGAAATTGTGTGGGGCCCACACTAATTTGTGATTGAATAAGGAAATTGGCAATCCCAAGCCCCCCACCGGACTAGCACTCCCGTTCCTGATATTAAAATTAAATTACTACTCTGCCTCCAACTTAGAATTTATTTGATATGTTTATGATTTGAGACTTATTTTGTTTAAAAGATTATTATATCATATCCTATATTTGTTTTTAAATTTTTTAATGCTGCTTTTAAATTTTTTTAAGATCTAGCAAAATTAAAAAAAGTGAGCCATAGTAAAACAATATTTTAATTTTAGAAACATATTTCAACATTATGTTTTTTTAAAGCAAAATTATATTTCAAAAAATTTAAATATTTACTAGAATAAATTATTTATCTCAAAATTTGACTTTTTTATTTAAAAAATAATCTTCAAATATTTACTAGAATAAACTATTTATCTCAATATTTGACTTGTTTATTTAAAAAATAATCTTCATAATATAATTACTATTAGCATATAAATTACTTATCTCAACATTATGTTTTTAAAAAATAAACGTTTATTTCAAGAAAATAGTTCTATAATTAGTAGAACAAAATAATTTATCCCAAATTTTTTACTTTTTTTTTTTAAAACAAAAATAATCATTTTAGTATTAAAATAATTAGTTTATAATCTACTTGTTTAAATTGAAAACACAAAATTAACTGAAAGGGTATATAAGTAAATTTACAATAACTAATTCCAATTTCTATTTTAAGTAAACACATAAATGGGATTGACAGTGATTCCGACTCCAATTCCTAGAACCCAAGTCAACAGTATATTTTAACTCCGAATCCAACTCACTCCGATTCATGCCTACTCCGATTACACATAAGTAAACATGCCATAAGACTGTTTCTAAAAGAGTACTCAATTTATCTTCTGTTTTGCTTTCAAGCTTGAATATAAAGTTTTTAGATTAGTTTTTGTTTTTTTCTGAAAATTTAAAAAAAAAAAAATTAAAACTAATTTTTTGGAAAGTCAAAATTTCATCCTAAAAATTTCATTAAAAACCCGTAACCAAATGCAAGCAAAGTTTGATGATGTAGTTGGAAAGCCTCTGAAAGTATGCGCTTGTGTGGTCATAATGCTACAAACCTAGCTAGGAAGGAATATATATTGTTAGTGGTAGTCAGTTACTTAAAAGTATTTTTAGCGTTCCGGCAATTCCACAAACACCTCCAATATTTTGTCCTAATTTTCAAAACCATTTTGCTAGCTTAGCGGGTGGAAATGGGAATTTAGGATCTCGAAACTGAATCTCGTAGGTTTTCTTTCAAATTAGGTGCCCATAAAACCCCATATTAAATAAATCCTAATTTTCAATCCAATATGTTTATATAAACGATAAAATATCGAAGATAAATACTTTTTGAGGCTGATATTTGCAGCTCTATTTTTAACTCTGTTCTTTTTCTTGGTTGAGACAGGGAGTTATTACTAATGTAGAAGCACTTGCTCGTAACAAAATGTCAGCATATATGGCATCTCCGGAAGAAGTAGAGTTCTCTGTCCAAAGAAATGGGTGTTTCAGCATAGAAGTAATGGAGATCTTACCTCAAGAAAAGGCACAACCCAAAGAAATGACATCCACTATCAGAGCTGGCATGGAGAGAAGCATGAAAGAGCGTTTTGGGGCTGAGATTGTCGACAAGCTGTTCGATTTATTTCACAAAAAACTTGGAGAAGCGTCCTCCATCCTTGAATCATCGAAAGCGGCTAACCTCTTTGTCTTTCTCAAACGCAAAGCAATTGGAACAGAAAAGTTTTCTGGTGATTGCTGAATTATCATCGAACTAGCTCCATCTTGAAACTTTTTTCTTTCTGCATTATGTTTTGAAGTGTGAGTTTGGACATATGATCCAAACGGAACTTATAATAAAGTTCTGAACCCTTTCACTGACCATGTTTGGCTTGACAGTACAGTTGCGTTTTCTACGGCGATTTGAAATATGTTGTTAGTATCTTAATCTTAGTCTACTAAATCACTTATAATATTAATTTACTATGAAGAAGCACATCAAATTTTAAGAGTATTCTTAGAGTGTTCCTTGTTCACATATGGGTCATCTTAGATGCAGAATTGGAGTTTGTGGACTTCATTAGTGTTC
>CM046380.1:14575254-14637738 GCA_025413485.1 Ficus microcarpa | reverse complement strand
ACATTTGTTGGATAGGCTATCAAAATGTGTACGAATGAGGAAATTCATGATCTGAATCATACTGAAGTCATAATTTAAACCAATGAATCTCATAGGGCTTACATTTATTCCTAGAATCAGGACAGTAAAACTTCCTATACCGACGAGCTGAGATCACTATTGTGAATGACATTATCTGAGGGTTTAAACTTTATTGAACATGGCATAATCAATTATCAAAATATCAATATTTGTGATATAACCGGTAATTAGATTTTACGAAAAAATTGATTGAAATATCAATATAGACGGAAATTGATGTAAAATACAAAAATTCATCCTAAAACACTTAATTTAAAAAAAATTAAAAATTCTAAAATAGTAAAAAATTCATAAATTAGATGAAACTCTCAATTAAAAATACGAAATATATAATAAATACTGATGATACGAAATGATCATATTACAAAAATGATAAGCATAAGTTCACCAATTAAGTAAATAATTGAAAATTAACCTAATATAGGCAAATTATATCCATAGTTTATCCATGATAAGAAAATATCAATAATATATATAAAAAGAAACTTTCTGGATGTTTGAATGTATTTGCAACATTCTTTTATTTTAAACAATATTGATATCAAGAAATGACTTAATTTTGAGTAGTTTCTTTTATAGATATGGACATACCATGCATAAAAAAAAAAAAAAAAAAGTAATTAGCTTAAATATTAAATAGTCCCTGAATTTTTACAAAAGTGACAGTTTGGTCCCTGTTCATTTTTTTTTTTGGTCGAAATGATTCTAAACTCTTAGTTTTTGGCCGTTATAGCCCTTTCCATCAAAATTTGTTAAATTTTTAATGAAATCTTATTAAAATGATTATTTTGTAATAAAATTACTAAAATACCATCTCCCTCCCCTCTCTTTGTTTCACCCACCCCTCCCCCCCCCCTTCTTGGTTTGGCCCCTTCACCCACCCTCCCCCCCCCCCCTTCTTGGTTTGGCCCCTTCACCCCCACCTCCCTCCCGTTGCTATTTGCCTCCTACCCTCACCGCCCTTCTCGCCGCCATTCACCCCCCACCCCCTCCTTTCTTTCTCTCTTGGTCTGGCCCCCCCTCCTTCCACCGCCAGCTCATACTTCCCCACTGGAACCCAGATCGAAGTTGCCCCCCTCTGTCTTTGCCATCATCGAAGCCCCTCCCCCACCCCCAGAATCACCAAACTGTTTCCTCCCTATCTTCACCATCGTCAAGCCTCCCTCCCCCCCCCCCCCCGGCCCCAAAATGTCTTCTCCCTTACTGAGCTCGGCTCAAAACCCAAAACTAAACTAGGTCCTCACCCCACCGCCGCTTAGGCACTCCGATTTTGTTTCCTCCCCCCCACCACCGAGCTTACCCCGCCTCCGAATCTTGGCCCCATATTTGGGTTGCTTTGGTTTTAGGGGGGGGGAGGGGGGGGGGAAGAGTGTGTGTGTGTGTGAGAGAAAGGGGGTGGAGGGGGGGGGAGAGAATGTGTGTGTGTGAGGGCTTTGGTTTGGAGGAGAGAGACTAATTTTTTAAAAATTGATTATTAATAAATTACTAAAATACCATCTCATTCTGTTAGAAATTAATGAATCTTGACGACAAGGACCAAAATGGCCAAAAAATAAGAGTTTAGGATCATCTCGGCAAAAAAGAAGAAGAAGAAGAAGAAAAAGAATAGGGACTAAACCATCACCTTTATAAAAGTTCAAAAACTATCTAAGTTAATTACTCTAAAAAAGAAATTAAAAATTTTACGACATTAAAAGATTAAGTAACAATAATTAATGACCAATACTTTTTGGATATTTTATCAAGATTTCCGTGAAAAGTTTTAGAAATATTAACAATATTTTGTCAATTAATAGTATTTTTTCTGTAAAAAAAAAAAAAAAACCCTATATTTATCGAAATTTTGATAGGAAACATATGTGATATTTAGTTCCACGTTATATTGTTGACAATTTGTATGCAATTAAAAATTCTGAGACGATACGGATTGATAAATTGATAGATCCAAACTTATACTTTTATTCGATTCTTATATTTTTTTTTAGTTTTTAAATAGAGTTATTAAATCTAATGCGGCACAACCAATATCACTTGAAGCGTGTGTAGAGTGTATATTTTAGCTCACGTAAAGGAATGAAAATTTTGTAGAATTACTTAAATAATCACTTTTTTTTCATCTATTTATTAAAATGATATAAATTTCTTATTATTGATTAATATAAAATAAATTTTAGTTAATTTTAATTTAATTTTATATTATATTGTTTTAATGTTAATTTTTTATATTAATACAATGATTTTTAAATTTGTGTCATTTAAATGTTTTTCCCATGAATTTGTTTAGGTGCGCTTATTAATCAACAATGATTTGAAAAAAAATATATTCAAAATAAGAAAGTGTAAATTTAGCATGCCTTGGGTACTAATGTTTGGATTGTAAAATTTGAGTTTGTATTGATTATGTGTTTATCGAGATATTTGAATTTCTAGAGTTAAAAAGTGTAAAAACTTGAAATGTGTTCTGAAAAAAAATCAATATGGAGTTTGTTTCGTTCGTTTCGAAATTCTATACATTTTTTTAAAAAAATTATCTCATTTGTACTTGTTTATACAAAATTATGGACTTTTAAAGTTACAGTTACAAAACTATATAATAGTAAAATTGAGAGAAAAAAACAAAAATTGAATTATAATTTTAAGGCTACTGTTATGTTTGGTATCGTGAAAAAGAGGTTGGAAGTGGGGGACGGTTTTTTTTTTTTTAATGGAAAATGTTGGACTAACAGTTGGGTAGGAAGAAAAGAGATAAAGGAAACTTATATGAAAAAAATTGGGAGAGATTGTGGTAGAGCCTCTCTCAAAGACACTATCGGTAGAGTCTTTTTTTAGACTGTCGAGATTTAATCGAACGGTTGACATATTAAGGGTGTACCATATTTATCATACACCTTATCTCATATAACCATTTCTATCTAAAATCTTCTTTATCGCCGGCGACGGACACCGGCGACCCACCCCCGGCCGCCCCCACCGCCGGCCCCAGCTCCGGCTCCCCCTCCCCCGCCGGCAGCCCCTCTCTCTCCCCTTTCTCTCTCTTCTCCTCTCTCTCTCTCTTCCCCCGCCGGTGCCCCCCACCGCAATCCCCCCTCTCCCAGCCTCCCCCCACCCCCCTGCCCTCCCACCGCCGGTCCTAGCCTCGGCCGCCCCCTCCCGCCGGCACCCCCCTCTCTCTCCCCTCTCCCTTTCTCTCTTCTCCTCTCTCTCTCTCTTCCCCCCCCGCCCCCCACCCCATCCCCCCTCCCCCCCCCCCCCCCCGCCCTCCCACCGCCGCCCCCCCCGCCCCCTCCCCGCCGGCACCCCCCTCTCTCTCTTCCCCTCTCCCCTTTCTCTCTCTTCTCCTCTCTCTCTCTTCCCGGCCCTCGGCCCCCCACCCCCGGCCACCCGGCGCCCCCCCGCCCCCACCCCTACCGCGACTCAGCCTAGCCCCCCCACCCTACCCCCGACGTGAGAAGAGAGAGAGAAAGAGAGGGGTAGTCGCGGGTGGGGAAGAGAGAGAGAGGAAAGAAAGAGAGAGGAGAGGAGAGAGAAAGGGGAGAGGGGAAGAGAGAGAGGGGATGCCGAAGGGGAGGGGACGGCCTGCGCTGGGGTCGGTGGTGGGGGGCCGGGGGGTGGGGGAGGCCGGGGAGGGGGGCACCGGCGGGGGAAGAGAGAGAGGGGAGAATAGAGAGAAAGGGGAAGAGATGGGAAGAGAGAGAAAGGGAAGAGAGAGCTAGAGGGGGCCGCTGAGGCTGGGGCCGGCGGTGGGAGGACAGGGGGTAGGGGAGGCAGGGGGAGGGGGGACTGGGGTGGGGGGGCCGCCGGCGGGGGAAGAGAGAGAGAGAGGAGAAGAGAAAGAGGAAGAGAGAGAGGAGAAGAGAGAGAAAGGGGAAGAGAGGGGAAGAGAGAGAAAGGGAAGAGAGAGAGGGGGCCGTCGGTGGGAGGACAGGGGGTGGGGGAGGCCAGGGGAGGGGGAACTGGGGTGGGAGGCGCCGGCGGGGGAAGAGAGAGAGAGAGGAGAAGAGAGAGAAAGGGAAGAGAGAGGGAAAGAGAGAGAGGGGCTGCCGGCGGGGGAGGGGGAGCCGGAGTTGGGGCCGGTGGTAGGGGCGGCCGGGGGTGGGTCGCCGGCGTCGGGGTTAGGTCGCCGGTGGCGGAAAAATCGCCGGCGATGAAGAAGATTTTATATGAAAATGATTATATGAGGTAAGGTGTATGATAAATATGATACACTCTTGATATGTCAACCGTTCGATTAAATCTGGACAGTTTAAAAAGAGACTCTACCGATAGTGTCTCTGGAATAAGCTCTACCACAACCTCTCCCGAAAAAATTAGAATGAGACTTGTTTATATCTTTTTAAAAGTGAGAGGAAAATTCAAATTCAAATTATACCTACTAAAATTATATTTTTATTCTTATTTTAAAAATAAAATAATATTTATATATAAATAAAATAATAATTATATAATTTCTAAGAAAAAGCAAAAATTTTCCTTCCAGTTTTATTTTCTTTCATGTCCTTACCAAATATAAACGTAACCACACATTATCGGAAACGAAGAGATAAAACTGGAGATAAAAATCTAATCCACTAGGTGGGACTTGGGAAGGAGTGAACGACAAATCACGATCAAGACTCAGGAAAAAGGAAAAAATGGTCGCTTTCCCAAACAAAAACCATGTTCAAAAACCTTAACAAACATCAATGGCTTCACAGACACCATCCTTCCAGCTATTTTCTGCCCATTTCCCCAACTGGGTTGGTCTAATTTCTCCTCAAAAATCCATTCGACCCTCAAATTTCTTCGCTCTCCAAAACTCATCTCATTTCAACTCCGCAAACCTCAAATTTCATAAACCCAGATTTCACCGACCAACAACAACAACCTGGGCAACCTTAGACGAACAAAGCGCAACCTCCCCTGATCTTCTCGGCCAGGAATCCAAGCCCAACAGAGTATTCTTCTCTGTCTCTCTTGTTTGTTTTGATTTTGTTTTTGTTGTTATTGTTGTTTTTCGTTTTTATTTTTCAAATTTTCTTACTTTTCTTTAGTCAGGAGAGTAGAAATTCAGTTCTAATCTCTAATCTCTGCTTGGCAATTAAGCTGTTGAACAAATTCTGTCAGAAATTAGTTAGTTACACTGCCTTTTTTAAGCTAGTGGTTAAATTTCTACCTAATTAGTCTATAGTAACTTTACAGTTTCACAATTCAATAAGATAATCAGACTTCTTTGATGTTCTCTCTCTCGTTTTCGTATTTTTCGATATGTGTTTCTGCGTGATATGGATTTTGATCGAGCTTCGATGTTAAAGGATGTTGAGGAGAGTGTGAAAGTGCTCAAAGAGGCTGCAAAAACGAGAAAAGTACCAAAAGAGGAGGTTCTGTCTGCGCTATCCGTAATTGAGAAGTCGAAACTCGATCCTTCGGAGTTCCTAGAAACACTTGGTGGTTCCAAATCCCCAGGGAGAACCTGGATGCTCATTTTTACTGCCCAGGTTGATATATTTCTGATCCGTTGTGTCAGTTATATGTTTCTTGTCTCTTGGTATGATCCTTACGTTGCGTTCGTTCCTGGAATTGCAGAAACAATTGAAGGGCGGTAGTTACTTCCCTCTTACAGCTGTTCAGAGGTTTGATGCCGCTGTAAGACATTTTTCATCGCTGTTTCTGTTTATTTATATCCTTAAACAAAGTATTTTTTGTAACAAAAGTAAGATGGATAGAAATTTTAAAATGACATTCTAGCTGCGTTTGAAGTTATTTTCATCTGCATCTATTGACTCCCCCCATGTGTCGTAATTTTTAAATCTTTTGTGTGAAAAGGTGCCATTTAGCGATGACTTGCCTCGGATTTGTTGTTGCTAAAATAATGTGTTTTGGCATGTTTTCCATACTGATTGGAGGAAAAGGAATGTGTTTCTTTTCTCTTTGGTTTTTTGGCAACTTTGAAAACTGGTTAGTGTCTACCATGAATTGTCAGGGAAAGAGAATCGAGAATGGTGTATTTCTTGGGCCAATCGGAGCCTTAACTTTTGAAGGCAGGTTTACATGGAAAAATCGAATACTGGCTTTTGTCTTTGAATGCATTAGAATAAAAGTTGGACCTTGAACCCTTTGGAGATTAGTCTAGGCCAAAAGGATGACAGAGAGCCAAGCACCAAAGATCCTTTCTTTATTTGGTTTTACATTGACGAGGAACTGGCAGTTGCTCGAGGCAGAAGTGGGGGAACTGCAATCTGGTGCCGGTGTCGCCATGTCCCTTCTTGATTTCTTTTCTATCTTCTGTAGTTTGAATTACTTTTTGTACAAGGAAAGTGCTTGTCTAGTCTACTTCTAGTTTGCTACCAATCCATTGATTATCTAAAGAAAAATATTCGAGTGGATGAAATTCATGAGAAAGAATCACTTGTAACGCAACAACAAGATCAAAGATCAAGGATCAATAGGGTACATTGATTGATATAGTTAAGGTAATTTGTTACGCACCAAAATGTAGTGTAGTTTGCACTGCGGATGCTTGTTTGTTTCGAACCATACCAATGAGAGTCTTGCGTCGCACCAGATTTCCAATTTTAGACAAATTCCCATCAAGATTTCAGAAACTATTTTGCAGCAATGGCAACTTACTTTCCAATTTCCTGTGCCCGGAAATAGTTGATTGGATCTTGTCTTTGTTATACATTCGGTGATTATTGGAATTTCAGTGGAGGAAAACAAAAACTAGAAGAAGAAAGTACGATGAAACAAGACGCTTTAGACTTGCATGCCTGAATCTTGGAGGAAAACAAAAAAACAAAAAAAAAAAAAAAAAAGAAGAAAGAAGAAGAAAGTAGAAACTCTCCGACTAATTAATTTTCTTTCCATCCAGCAACCAACACTGTTGTAACAGAAGCGCTTATAATGTTTGTTTCAGAGAATTTAGGTAAACAAAATGTGAAATTTAAAAGTTTAGGGGGGGCCCAAAATAAGATAGAAACCGTAGTTCAGGGGTCCAAACTGGGAATAAAACAAATAAAAATCCAGAACAACAGTCTTAGAATACTCTTAAGCTATCTGTCTAACAAAATTTCTTCCCAAACTCCGCGTTTTGTAATTTGAATTGGCATCCGAACATGCCCCGTATTCATTGTTGAGGTAGTTGATACTCGCATGGAAATGCTCGAGAAGAGCTTCTCTGGCTGGAAGGCATTCTTTGACCGTGGAAGATCAATAAAAATCTGAGACCATTTGTGAAGAAAAGGGAACTTCTCTGTTTCAAGCAACTTCATCTCCCCAAATTCCTCCATAACAGCGATCCAGAGAGGAATCCAAACGATTTCTAAATCCAAACACCCTATGCTTTCTGCACCGAAGTACTTCTTCCCTTCGATTTTCTTCTCGAGAAATGCCAGATACTCCTGCGCAGATTCTACAGCCTTTTGCTTCTCTCCTTGAGCTTTGCAGGCATCAAATGATCCAAGCAAAACCTGAGCATAAGAAATTAGATACAAGTATTTTGACGTTAAAGATGGACACGGTTGTTCACTAGATTATAAAAATATGCAAATTTCCTTTTCTAATTGGGAGATTTCTTTCTCAATATAAATGTATAATCCATTAAAAAAAAAAAAAAAAAACCAACAGAATGGAAAATCTTGTTCGAATTTCAACATACAAGGAAATGGATGATGCAAATTAAATTCGAATGGCGCACTGTTTGCCATTAAAATTTACTTCAATAATTCATAGAAATGTGAAATATCGTGTATTTTTCTTTTGGTTTAATCAGCGACGGATTCAGAAATATTTCTCATATATTAAAAAACCAATTACAATTCGTGAACACAAAACATTAGCAATAAATTTTGAACTAAAATTCAATATCCATTCCAAAAAGTAACTGAAGCAATTGGTATTCTGTTTTGCTTTAAATAAATAAAAAAAAAAAGCAATTAAGTTGAGGGTCTCTAACTTTTCATCAGAAATTTTAGCCCAAAAGCGAGAAATGGTCCTTTGATAAGGAGCTTGAGGGAGAAGGGGATTTTGAGTCCAAACCTCATCGATGCATTCGGGGATGACAAGGAACTCGACTACGGACTACCCATCATGCAAAACAACAGGGACTTTCTTGTGGATGGGGTTGTGCTTCAAAAGAGTTGGGCTCCTGTTTCTTAAATCTTCTTATATTCACATCTACACCCTTCAGCTTCAAAGCCCACTCAATCCTTGTACAGAACAAGCTCCTGATTGAGCCAATCACCTTCACTTCTCCCATTTCCCACTCCTGTTGGCTATTCCTTTCGTGGTTTCCAAGTCTGTATAAGAGAGCTAAAATCCCATTTGAGCTGCTAATGAGAATATAAGGATAATTTCATGATAAGGTAGAAAATACATAAATATATAAGGTTAGTTCATGGACTGGATTAAAAGAATATGTCAATGTCAAGTTATAATTGTTCAACTTGACATTTAGGGTTGTTTGGAAGTCCATCTTCAACCTCTATTTTTGAGGTTGATTTCCAAAAACTCATAGTCCACTATAAACTAGCATCTCTCTTTCTCTATTTTTTATTTTCATGAAACTCAAATTTTAAAAGTTCATAATTTTCTTATTTTAATTGAAATGAGATTTTTTTTGGTTAAATGCTTAGAATGATTAGTATGAAATAAGATTCATATTGTCTATTAAAATTTGAATACATTTCATATTCTTACACTATTTAAGTATCGCGGTTTGTTTTTATTCATACAGTTCAATCAAATACGTATCATTATCTAAATGGGTCCTCAAATTTTTATGCATAATTTTGCACCGTCATATTTTTATAAATATTTATAACTTATGTGTGTGTATATATTTAATCAAATAATGTAATCTACAGATCATATAATAATTGGGTCTATACGTGGCCACGTGTTATTGATTAGAGGTTTGCTGTTTACGAAGAAAGTGGTGCGGAGAGTGAGGGAGAGAGAGGAAGTCAGCTAGCTGCTGCTGAGAAACATTGAATTTAAAAAATTGAAGTTGAACTGTCAATTTTGGAAGTCAAAAGAATGGAAATTATTGAATATTACGTTCTTAATTGTCATTTAAAAACTTTATCAGAATTTTCTATATTGGAAAAGTACCTTCGGACTTTTTGTACTGAGACACGAATCTAATTATGTGGATGGGATAGTCGATCAATCCTTTTCTATTTACTATTTATTTGTTATTTGTTTATAGTTTTTTTCTTATTTCGTCTTTTCCGGATTTAAATGCTATGATTCCTTATTCATGTTCCTTTTATATCTATTAAATTATATCATGATACATTAACTAAAAATAAGATTTAATTATAATATCATATCACATTATTTAAAAAATCATACTAATTATATATGTGTTATGATTTTATTAGAGTGACACGAATAGTGGGTAATATGACATAAATACTCCCCAAATTTCAAAGATCATTTTAGTAACTGTAGTAGATCAATGCTAATGAAATTCCGAGCATGTGTAAAATCATCTCCTGCTACTCTTATTATTATTATAATTACTTTTTAATTAAGCAATGAGTTTTCGGAACAAGAGCACTACTAATTCTATAATATTCGTGTTTTCAGAAATTTACATATATAAACTTGGATAACTAGTTAGTGTTTATATTTACTTTTCTTTTCGGTGACTTATAAAATTATTACTTTTTTATGAATAATTCAATTATGTAATTATTCCTTGATAGATTGTGGATCTTGCTTTAATTGGGATCACGCTATAATGTTTTAGTAAACTAATCTAAACGAACGGTAAAAACCAAAGTAAACGTCATTGCTTGCGCAATTTAACATTGATCCGATCCTTTAGACAAACGACCCAGAAGTTTATCTTGCTACGCTAAATTAATGGAGTCTTAGATAAATACCACAAAAACATCACAAAAACATGACTTAGATTGATATTTATAACCAAAAAAAAAAAATTCTGACAAGGAATGTCATAAAAAACATCATTAATATTTATTTAGTTAATTACTTTAAACTATCAATTGTAATTACTGATTTGTGTCCCTCATGTAACCACCTAGGCTACCAAGTACTAACCGGTTGATTATTGACTTTTGACAGGTTTTTGATCAGTAACTACCATTGTTGGTGAATAACTAGTTGGTTAATCTATTAGTTACTGACAACCGACGAATAATTAGTTGGTAACTAATTGATTAATAGTTGATTATCGACCACCGACGGATTTCTGATAAATAACCACTGTCGCCAATAAGTAACCAGTAGATTATCAAATGGTAATCTGTTGGTTACCGAATGGTAATTAGTTGGTTACCGAATGATAACTTCTGATTCTGCCAGAATTTCCGAGTTCTATCAAAAGAATGTCAAAATCATACCAGATTTTATCAATGAAAGATTACAAAATTCAACAAAAAATCATCAAAATTCTACCAAAATCATAAAAACACAGAACTCACAAACCAAACAATCCACAATCCAAAACAAAGTTCCACAAAAAATCAGAAAATTATTAAGAAATAATAAGAAGAAAAATACATCCAACCATTTGCAACCTGTCGCCGCCGCCACACACCCAACAACTTCGTCATTGTCGTAAAAGGAGATGTGCTGGAATTGCGCGTTCGTCGCCACCACGTGTTGACACCACTGCTGTCACTCCAAACTGCCGGAGTAGCCTCACACCACTGCCCATGGAGGAGATCGGATCTCATTGGCCATGGTCGCATGCGGAAGGAGGAGACCGGATCTGAATAGATCCGAGCTCAGATCACGGCGAGGTCGGATCATGCGTGGAGTCGGAGTATGGGGCAGCCGTTTTCCAGTGGTCCGAGGCTTAGATTATTGTCTCGTCGGAGAACAAATCGCCACATCGGGACCACGACCACAACAGCTCCAATCACGCGAGCTCGCTACAGTTTCGATAGTGGGGCCGAGGCGGATCCGATCGTCGCGGCGGCGACTTCTTTCCGGCGAGGAGGCACTGGTTGTTGTAGCCGTTAGGAGATAGAGAGAGCGAGAGAGAGAGCGAGGGGAGGAAGAGAGAAATTAAAAAAAAAAAAAAGATATCGTTTAATTTGATTTTTATGACATCATCTTTATGATATATTCTGAAAAAAAAAAAAAAAAAACTTGTTTAAAGATATATTCTGCTAAAAAAAAAAAAAAAAAAAAAAAAACCTTAGCGGACAAATCAATCAACTTTTTGTTTTTGTGGCATGCCCTCTAAGTATCTCCAAATTAATCATCCAAATATAAGCTACAGAGCTAGCCCAATTAGGAAGAAAATTAAGGGGGTGTTTGGTAAATGAGTTTAGTTTAAGATTTTTAAATTTCAATAGTTATTTTTGTTGACTTTTCAGAAAAACAAAAAATTTTTTTAAAAAGACAAAAATTGAGATGAAAAAATACAGTTTAGTTTGAGTGAAAATGAAATGACAAACACTCTATAAGTTAAGGATTTAGGTATGGTAAGTCTAAGGTTTAATTCTTGATGTGTAGATTAAGTGGTTAAATATAAAGGTGGATGTTTACCAATCAGGAAAAAAAAAAAAAAAAAATCCCAAATATGAATCATCACATGTGATGGTGGCATGATAATCAAGAAAATTTTAATTTTAACATTTGATTCTTTCACATCACAAGTTTGAAGAATGCTACTCTATGAATATTAACTTTAGGTAGCCTTTACGAACTTTGGCTTAATAGCTGTTAAAGATTCTGGATCAAGATATTTGACCATCTAATTGATGGTCCTAATCAATGTCATCGTATTTGACCGTTCGGTTCACCGAGCAGGAAATATGAAAATGAATACGCCACCGATTATCTCTTTTGTAGATAAGATTAGAACACTAAGAGAGAGTGAGAGACATGTACTTCATCAAATGTAGAAAAGAAAAATGATATATTTTATGAAAAAGTAGTTTCATTATCCATTATGAAAAGTCGTTAAAGCTAAAAATATTGAGATAAGATGATCATTTTAGTTTTACAAAACTAGTAGAATTTTGAGATGCGTGCATTTAACAATTTGATCATTATAGCAACGGTTTACTACTAAATTACATTAAGACTTACAACCATAGCTTTCTACAACATCTTCAGGTGTCTCATAGTACACATTCAATAATTCATGCATTGATGATGATAAAATTCTTTTCCTAATTTGAATTCGCATTCAAATATTCCTGTCCTCATTGTTTGTCGGCTTCCAACGATCGGAGGTAGCTGACAGTTGCGTGCAAATGCTCGAGAAGAGCTTCTCTGGATGGAAGGCATTCTCTGATTAGTGGAGTTTCCATAAAATTCTGAGACCATTTGTGAAGGAAAGGGAACTTCTCGGTTTCAAGCAACTTCATCTCACCAACTTCCTCCATAACAGAAATCCAGAGAGGAAACCAACCGATTGCTAAATCCAAATACCCAATCCTTTCACCACCGAAGTACTTTTTCCCTTCGATTTCTTTCTCCAGAAATGCTATAGACTCTTGCGCAGATTCTACAGCCTTTTGCTTCTCGTCTCCTTGAGCATTGCAGGCTCCAATTGATCCAAACAAAACCTGAATTCAAGTAAATAGATACATGTATTTTGAGGATGAAGATGCAAATAAGTTGTTCACTTGCTTTCTATGTCTGGAATTTTCCTTTTCCAGGGGGGACTCGCAGATTGGAAAACGGATGATACAATCAAAAATTTGAACGGCACATCTACATGCTAAAGTTCAAGGATAGTTAATCAATAAAGCTTATCCTTTTTTTTTTTTTTTTTTGTTCAGAGACCATTAATAGTAACTAACGAATAGATAAATCTTCATTTTTATAATAAAAATTATTAAATAAACTTTTAAACTCAACACTATAAATTAGTAAACATGTGCTATGATTACATGTACATAATTTAACGGTAAAGTGTACGGTTCGAATATCTTACCCTCAAGTTCAACATCAACAACAACATACTTGAATGATTCATTAAAGTGTGAAAGTCGTCTTATTTTTCTTTTAGTTTAACGTTCATGAACTCAAAAATATTCGCAATAAACTGTTCTAAACTAAAATCAACATCCATTCAAAAAAGTAACCGAAGCAATTGGTATTTTAATTCTTTTACTAAACAAAAAACAAAAGATTTAAAAAATAAAAAAATAAAAAAAAATAGTACAAAAAATAAATTTAAAGAAGTTCCGGATTACCTTTTCATCAGAAAATTTAGCCCAAAAGCGAGAAATGGTCCTTTGATAAGGATCTTGAGGGAGAAGGGGATTCTGAGTCCAAACCTCATCGATGTATTCGAGGATGACAAGGGACTCGGCTATGGACTTTCCGTCATGCAAGAGAACAGGGACTTTCTTGTGGACAGGGTTGTACTTCAAAAGAGCAGGGCTCTTGTTTTTTAAATCTTCATTTAAGTATTCATATTCTACACCTTCAGCTTCAAAGCCCACTCAATCCTAGTACAGAATAAACTCATGGTTGAGCCAATCACTTTCACTTCTCCCATTCCTATCCTTTGGCTATTCCTCTTGTGCTTCCAAGTCTATATAGGAGATCAAAAATCCCTTTTCTAACTAGTACGAAGAGAACTTTTACCCAAAAAAAAAAAAAAGAAGAGAACTATGTGAGAAATCTGGGGTGTGTGTGTGTGTATTTTTTTTTTTTTCCCGAAAAGGCAAATCTAGAGTAATTTTGTGATTAGATATGAAAAGGAAAAAAAAAAAATTTGCAAAAAAACACTAAATTGAATTATATTGAAGTTGAACTTTTCAATTTTGGAAGTCAAAAGAACGGAAGTAGCAGGTAACACCTAATCTCGAATAATGCCGTCCTTTGTCACTGTCATTTTTAAAATTATTTGAAAATTTTCAAACCGAAGACTTTAACTCAACATGGATAGTATATGTCTTACTAGATGACAAATAAAAGTTGCGTCCATTTCTAGTATCGCAAATAATTTTTTATGTACTATTTCTTTGCAGTTTGTTTGTTATTCATTATTATTATTATTTTATTTGGTGTTTATTTTCCCCTTAAATATCAGGATCATTTTACTAACGATAATCTACGCTAATGAAATTCAGGGATGTGTTTAAATCATCTCTCTACTACTACTATTATTATTTTTAACCAACCAGTGTTCGTAATAAGAACTCTATTAATCATGTGAGATTTGTGATTCCGTGTATTGTGTTTTCAGAAATTTCCACAAATAAATTTGGATAAATCACTAGTGTTTATATCATTGTTGATTTTTTTTTTTTTTTTAATGTAAACACCATTTAACTTTATATTAACTAATATATTATTAAATTTTTAGACCGGTCAAGAATCGAATCTTAAACTTATGACTCCTAAAGTCCCATAAACCCCACTTCCCTCACCAATTGGGCTAGCTCCAATGTTTTATAAATTTTTTTTTGTTTTTTTGTTTTTTTGTTTAAAGTTCCACGCCGTAACACGTCAACATGCAACCCAACAAGTGAATTTCCAAATCCCTTTAAGGATGGCTACGACTACGCAATAAACTAATCTAAGCAATGGGAAAACCAAAGAACTGCACATCTTGACATCATGGCATGCGCAATTTAACATTGACCGGACTATAGGAGTTTCTTTTTTTCTTTAGACAAACAACTAAGGGTCGTTTGGGGTAACAAGTTTGATTATAAAAGAGTTGAGTTTTAAAAATGTTTGTTTAGTTTATAATGAATTGTTTGGATTTATAAAGTGTAAAAACTTAAAATGTGTTTGGAAGAAAATATATCAATATATCTCTTGTTCCATTTAAGTTTTTTTGAAAATGAAAAAGAAAATATTTAGAAACGTGAATAGTGAAATTGGTTTATTTTTTAATAAAAGATAATAAATTTAGAAGACTCCGTCTAGAGTAAATTTAGAAGACTCTGTCTAGAGTTGTTGCCCTGAATGGGCAATAGCTATCCTGCTACCTCCGTTAATTATCCAAATGTGACGGAGACTGATAGTTGAGAAGGTTATATTTGTATCACAAGTCTGAAGAATGCTACATGTTGACAAGTCCATCTATGAATACTGACTTTGTGTTGGTAGCGTTTATAAATATTGTCACATTGAACTTTTTGGTTCATTGGAGATTCCAAGATCTAGTTTCAAATGGACAACCTAATTATAAAGACCCAATTGGATCATTGTGACGATTATTCTTATGTCCATTTCTATTATAACAACAGTGACATATGTATATGAGAAATGTTAAGCTATGGTTTTAATGATTCTTAAATGTCATTGGGATTCTAAATAGAGTAATGCGGGTTACTTAATTAAGAAATCACCAATATGAGATAGAAGTGGGGCCGATTTAAAAGAGAATTTATAGGGTTAAATTCTTTAGGAACTTTCATAGAACCAGGTTTATGTTCATGATCACCAAAATGAACATGACAATGAAAACTTAACTATGCTAGGAAAGGTACCTGTGTAGGCTATTGTTTACATAAACAGTAGAACAGTTAAATGGCATCGTGTCTATTGATCAACTAGTAAAGTAATAAATATAATCTTTAAAATTACTCTAAGTTTTGGAACTAGTGATTTTCCTTTGTTTGTTTTCTAACATTTCCAACTACATTAGTGTATTTTGAGAGTCAATTTATCATTCACCAGTTCATCATTTTCAGCATACGAATATACCATTTCGAACTTCTCACAAGGAAGAAAACATGTTCATCTTAATCTATCGCATATATGTTACGGGTCTTGCTCAAATTTATGCCTAAAAAATGATACTCAACATGTGTCTTTAAGCCATTTTTCCAACAACACATGTCTATGACAAACAAGAATTATCTTCAAAAAATAAAAAAACGAATAGTGACCGTTAGTAACAGATAGACTTTTCACCATACTCTTTAAAACACAGGTTTTCGTGTTAACTCGCATATAACAAATTCACGGACCCTGTACATAAACAAGTAAAATAAAGTATACATACAACAAACAACCCGCATATATAAAATGTTTTTTGTCAAAAGAAGTTCCTATGCTTCCAGTACTCTCTTTCTTCCTATATTGAACCCAACTGGCGAGGATTCATGGTTTCTTGACTTCAAATGACGATCGGAAACTGCTGATCTGACCGTGGAAATGATCGATAAGATGATCTCTTCGTGGAACACATTCATTTATTGTTGGAAAAAATGGTTGTTAACCATTTTGGAGGAGCCATTTGGGGTCTAATTTTGAATGGACCCACTGGCAAAATTGACGGGTCTTGGTGGATTTGCGTTCTCCATCGCGAGGAGATCGAAATCGTATATTTATACGTCCAAAATGAGGTTCGGGTGAATGAGAAATTGATGCTCAAAATGTGCCCATTGGAATTAATTTTTGTTGGAAAAATTGGGGAGTTCCACATGGGTTGTGAATGGAAGCTTGATGGAGTTTATAAGAATTTACACTTTTAAGTTTGGGTAAGCTTGTGTACCCAAGATGCTCTCTCACGCACAGGCGTAGGAGGGGTGCAAATCCCAGCCCTGATGGGTTGGGGGCCCAATGTGTGCGCCCGCACGACGCGGGCGACGTGAATGTCGGGCCGTCGAGCTTGTTCCGTGCGGGTTTGTTTTGGAATTTTTTTTTTCTCTCCAACACAAAATCCGAAATCTGGTGATGGAAAAAATTCCGGATTTTGTTAACCTCCAAAAACCGGATTTGAACTTCCAAATCCGAAATTTTTCAAATTTCAAAAATCGAAATTTTTTTTGCCTTCCAAGACCGGATTTTCTTCTCTCCATGATCGATTTTTGAACCTCCAAGAGTAGATTTTGTAACCACCAAAATTCGGATTTTGGTCCTCCATGTGCCTATAAAAGGAGGCCTCCACAAGGTTGAAAAACTCACTTCACACTTCACACTTTCTCACTTCAGAAAAACTGAGTGCTCTAGTTTTTCTTTTCTCTTGTAATTTTCTCTTGTTTTCTTGCTCTTGCTTTTCTTTGTAGTCGGTTTTGAGTTTGGTGATAGAGGGAAGACTTTGGTTCAAGTTCGTCGAGAGCGGTTTTTCGATCGTGCTAGACTATCGCTGTTGTCGTTGTATCCTGGGAAATAGACGTCCGTTTGAAGTCTCGTACACTTATCGAAGGGGACGAATCTGTTTTAAGGAAAGTGTGATTCACGTGCCTCGACAAATTTCCGTGTTTGTTTTATTTCGGGTTAAGGTTGTATTTTGGTGTAATTCTTTTCATTATTTAATTTTCTTGAATTTGCCTGTTTGTTGTTTATACTCCATATTTTCTAACAATCTTAAAACAGATTGATCCATAGACGACGTACAAGTTGTTCACATTCGGTGGGAATTGCTTTGGTAGTTTTTTTTTTTTTTGAAAAAAAAAACCGTTTTTTCAAACGTTAGTCCATATACTATATATATATAATTTAATTTTCAAAAATATATATATATATATATCGTTTCTTATATATAACGTTTTCTTTGAGAAAGAAAAAAAATTTATATATATATATTATTATTAGCTATATGTGCTTATAGCTTTATTTAATTGGTTTTGAATTATTTGCTATATTGTTAATTAGAATTTGGTTCTAATACTGTGGTTTGTTTTTAGAAATGGCTGAAAATATGAACCTTGTGCTAATGGAGAATCCATTTGTGACACCAGTGCCATCCCCTCAGGGAGTCTCGTCTTCAACACTGCCATCACCTCGGGTAGCCTCGTCTTCAACACAGCTGTGGCGATCCCGGTTCCGGTTAATCATAATGAGAAACCGGATAAATTCACTAGGCTGAATTTTAAGACGTGGCAACAGAAGATGTTGTTCTATCTGACCACTTTGAATTTTGCGAGATTCCTGAAAGAGGATCCTCCTACGATGAAGGAGGATGAGACGGATGCACAAGTAGTGCATGCCTTTGATGCTCGGAAGCATTCGGATTTCCTGTGTCGGAATTACATTCTGAATGGCTTGTCTGATTCGCTTTACTGTGTGTATAGCATGAAAGGATCGGATAAGGAACTGTGGGAGTCCTTGGATCGGAAGTACAAGTCTGAAGATGCAGGTGCTAAAAAGTTCTTGGTGGGACAGTTCATGAACTTTTAGATGGTGGATTCCAAGACCGTCATCAGTCAAGTTCAAGAGCTGCAATTAATCATTCACGGAATTCATACTGAAGGAATGGTTATTAGTGAGTCTTTCCAGGTAGCTGCGATTATAGAGAAACTGCCCCCCGCGTGGAAAGACTTCAAGAACTATTTGAAGCATAAAAGAAAGGAAATGAATGTAGAAGACCTCATTGTGAGACTTCGCATTGAGGAGGATAATCGAGGCTCGGAGAAGAAGATCTCCAACAACTTTGATGCCAAGTCCGCTAAGGCTAATGTAGTGGAGCATGGTCACGAGAACAAGAAACCGGGGTCTAAACTGGGACTAAAGGTGGAATTTCAAAGAAGTAGAAATTCCAAGGGAAGTGTTTCAATTGTGACAAAATGGGTCACAAGTCGGCTGATTGCAAATTGCCGAAAAGAAACAAGAAGAAAGAGGCCAATGTGGTGGACTCCATCACACAAGAGGTGTCCGATATCAGTCTTTCAGCTGTGGTTTCGGAAGTCAACATGGTGGATTCCAACCCCAAGGAGTGGTGGCTTGATACTGGTGCCACCCGACAAGTCTGCTCAGATAGAGCTGCATTTGCTGATCTAGTACTGTTGGAAACTGGGGAGAAGCTGTATATGGGCAACTCTGCAACTTCTAAGATCAAGGGTCAAGGGACTGTATTTCTGAAGATGACGTTCGGAAAGGAAGTGAAGCTGTACAACATGCTGTTTGTGCTTGAAATCCGGAAGAACCTAATTTCCGGAACAATAATGAGCTTGCATGGCTTCAAGATGGTTTTTGAGACTCAGAAAATAGTTTTTGAGACCCACCCGACAGTCTGCTCAGATAGAGCTGCATTTGCTGATCTAGTTCCTTTGGAAACTGGGGAGAAGCTGTATAGGCAACTCTGCAACTTCTGAGATCAAGGGTCAAGGGACTGTATTTCTGAAGATGACGTTCGGAAAGGAAGTGAAGCTGCACAACGTGCTGTTTGTGCCTGAAATCCGGAAGAACCTAATTTCCGGAACAATAATGAGCTTGCATGGCTTCAAGATGGTTTTTGAGACCCAGAAAATAGTTTTGTCTAAGTACGGAATATACGTGGAAAGGGCTATGTGAAAGATGGCATGTGGAAAATGAATGTAATGGCTGTTAAGCCCAATTCTATTAATAAGAATAAAAAGTCTTCCACTTATATGCTTGAGTCTTCTAATTTATGACATGGTAGACTAGGACATGTTAATTTTGTTACATTGCGTAGATTAATTAACTTGGATCACATACCCTTTTGAAATTGATTCAAAACATAAGTGTGAAACTTGTGTTGAGGCAAAACAAATAAGATCATCATTTCAAACAATTGAAAGGAATACTGAACCACTTGAATTAATTCATAGCGATGTTTGTGACTTAAAATTTGTTCAAACAAGAGTGGTAACAAGTATTTTATTACTTTTATCGATGATAGCACAAAATATTGCTATGTGTATTTGCTTAAAAGCAAAGATGAGGCTATAAAGAAATTTGTTATTTATAAGCAAGAAATTGAGAACCAACTTAATAAGAAGATTAAGATGGTAAGAAGTGACCGTGGTGGTGAATATGTAGAACCATTTGGTGAATTTTGTTCACAACATGGTATTATTCATGAGGTCACGCCACCTTATTCTCCTCAGTCTAATGGAGTGGCTGAACGCAAGAATCGTACCTTAAAGGATATGATGAATGCGATGTTGTTAAGTTCTGGGTTGCCACAGAACATGTGGGGGGAAGCCATTTTGTCGGCTAACTATCTTTTAAATAAGATTCCCCGGAAAAAGGAGGATAAAACCCCATATGAATTATGGAAAGGAAGGAAAGCCTTCTATAAATACTTAAGAGTATGGGGTTGTCTTGCCAAAGTATTGGTACCCGGCCAAAGAAGATGAATAGGTCCTAAAACGGTTGATTGCATCTTTATTGGCTATGCCCAAAACAGTAGTGCATATCGGTTCATTATGCATGAATCTAAAAACCCTGACATACACAAGAACACGATAATGGAATCTAGGAATGCATCGTTCTTTGAACATGTATTTCCTTGTAATTCCAAGGCAGATGTTCCTAGTTCGTCTAAACAAATTCGAGAGACTATTGAAGAGAATAGTCAAGACCAAGAGTCAAATTATGAAAATGAGAAAGAAGAGTTTAGACAAAGCAAAAGGGCAAGAACAGAAAAATCATTTGGACCAGATTTTTTAACCTATATGCTAGAGGCAGAACCTCAAACTTATAAAGAAGCAATAAGCTCCACTGAGGATTCTTTATGGAAATAAGTCATAAAGAGTGAAATTGATTCTATCTTGCAAAACCATACTTGGGAATTAGTGGATCTTCCTCCAGGAAGTAAACCATTAGGTTCTAGGTCGATTTTCAAACGGAAAATGAAGGCAGATGGAACAATTGATAAATATAAGGCCAGACTTGTAATAAAATGATATAGACAACGAGAAGGCCTTGATTACTTTGACATATTCTCCCGTGACGAGAATAACCTCAATAAGAATGATTTTGGCGATTGCCGCACTACGGAATCTTGAAGTCCATCAGATGGACGTAAAGACAGCTTTTCTTAATGGAGATCTTGAAGAAGAAATTTATATGGAACAACTCGAGGGTTGTATAGCTCCAGGACAAGAAAAGAAAGTCTGTAAACTTGTGAAATCCTTATATGGACTTAAGCAAGCCCCAAAACAATGGCACGAAAAATTTGATAGTGTCATGATGACAAATGGGTTCAAAATCAATGAGTGTGACAAGTGTGTTTATGTCAAAAACACAGATAACGGATATGTCATATATACTCTGTCTGTATGTAGATGACATACTAATCACAGGTAGCAATGATCGGATGATCAAATCTACCAAGGATATGTTAAATTCAAGATTTGACATGAAAGACATGGGACTGGCCGATGTAATTTTGGGAATTAAAATTATAAGATCGCATGATGGTCTTATATTAAGTCAGTCACACAAGATACTCGATAAATTCAACAAAGATGATTCTGGAGTGGCAAGAACTCCAATTGATATAAATCAACATCTGTCCAAAAATAGAGGAGATAGCATATCTCAAGTGGAGTATGCAAGAGTGATAGGGAGTCTGATGTACTTAATGAGTTGTACTAGACCGGACATTGCCTTCACTGTAAGTTGTTTGAGTAGATTCACGAGTAATCCAGGGGCCGACCACTAGAAAGCAATTGTTAGAGTACTCAGGTACTTACGTTATACTCGTGACTATGGGCTGCATTATACTAGATTTCTTGCTGTTCTAGAAGGATATTCAGATGCAAGCTGGATATCTGATATACAGGATTCTAAAGCCACTAGTGGATATGTATTCACTTTGGGAGGTGCAGCAGTATCATGGAAATCTTCTAAGCAGACAGTAATAACCAGATCCACGATGGAATCTGAGTTTGTAGCTTTAGATAACAGCGGAGAAGAGGCTGAATGGCTACGACAGTTCTTAGAAGATATTCTAGAATGGCCAAAACCTGTGCCTGCAATAAGCATACATAGTGATAGTCAATCAGCTATAGGCAGGGCACAAAATGCCATGTATAACGGTAAGTCAAGACACATTCGTCGTCGACATAATACCATTAGACAATTAATCTCAACTGGAATTATAACGATTGACTATGTAAAGTCAAAAGAAAATATTGCGGATCCGCTAACCAAAGGGTTAAATAGAGATCTAGTTGAGAAATCATTAAGGGGAATGAGACTTAAGCCCACTGAAAAATAGGTCGAAACAGTGGAAACCCAACCTAGGAGACTGGAGATCCCAAGATCTAGGTTCAATGGGACAACTAAACCGAATAGACCGAGTAGGATCACTGTGGGGGTTACCCCCCGGCTCATTCTTATGATGAAAACAGTGATACCCGTACGAGATAGGTTAAGCTATGCTTTTAATGATTCTTAAGCGTCGGGAATCCGAGCGGAGTAATGCGGGAGACTCTTGATTAATAAATCACCTATGTGAGAGAGAAGTGGGGCCGCTTCAAAGAAGAATTGCTAGGGCTCAATACTTTAAAAACTTTTGCAGAACCAAGACGATGTCCATGGCCAAAATGGACATAACCATGAGAATTGAACCTGTTTCAGGAAAATATCGGTGTGAGGTATACTATCGTTTACACAAACAGCAGAACAGTTCAAGGACATCGTGTCTACTAATCAGCCAGTAATGAAAGTATATTTTCACAAGGGAAGGTTCAAGGGTTAACGCCTACCTATCCTATGCAGATGTTAACCGTAGAACTCTATCACTGTGTAGTGTCTTTTGTTTTCCCTCGTCGTTGGTCAATTTTCATTCATGTGGGGGATTGTTGGAAAAAATGGTTGTTAACCATTTTGGAGGAGTCATTTTGGGGTCTAATTTTACCCACTTGGCAAAATTGACGGGTCTTGGTGGATTTGCGTTCTCCATCGCGAGGAGATCGAAATCGTATATTTATACGTCCAAAATGAGGTTCGGGTGAATGAGAAATTGATGCTCAAAATGTGTCCATTGGAAAGGATTTTTGTTGGAAAAATTGGGGAGTTCCACATGGGTTGTGAATGGAAGTTTGATGGAGTTTATAAGGATTTGCACTTTTAAGCTTGGGTAAGCTTGTGTACCCAAGATGCTCTCTCACGCGCAGGCGTAGGGGGGTGCAAATCCCAGCCCCGATGGGTTGGGGGCCCAATGTGTGCGCCAGCACGACGCGGGCAACGCGAATGTCGGGCCGTCAAGCTTGTTCCGTGCGGGCTTTGTTTTGGAATTTTTTTTTTCTCTCCAAAATAAAATCCGAAATCTGGTGATGGAAAAAATTCCGGATTTTGTTAACCTCCAAAAACCGGATTTGAACTTCCAAATCCGAAAATTTTCAGATTTCAAAAATCGAATTTTTTTTTGCCTTCCAAGACCGGATTTTCTTCTCTCCATGACCGGATTTTTGAACCTCCAAAAGTAGATTTTGTAACCACCAAAATCCGGATTTTGGTCCTCTATGTGCCTATAAAAGGAGGCCTCCACAAGGTTGAAAAACTCACTTCACACTTCACACTTTCTCAGTTCAGAAAAACTGAGTGCTCTAGTTTTTCTTTTCTCTTGTTTTCTCTTGTTTTCTTGCTCTTGCTTTTCTTTGTAGTTGGTTTTGAGTTTGGTGATAGAGGGAAGACTTTGGTTCAAGTTTGTCGAGAGCAGTTTTTCGATCGTGCTAGACTACCGCTGTTGTCGTTGTATCCTGGGAAATAGACGTCCGTTTGAAGCCTCGTACACTTACCGGAGGGGACGAATCTGTTTTAAGGAAAGCGTGATTCACATGCCTCGACAAATTTCCGTGTTTGCTTTATTTCGAGTTAAGGTTGTATTTTGGTATAATTCTTTTCATTATTTAATTTTCTTGAATTTGCCTGCTCGTGGTTTATGCTCCATATTTTTTAACATTTATAACCGGAACGTTCAGAAAATTCCCGCACCATTTATGAAGAGATGGGAACCTTTCCTCCTCAATCAACTTCATCTCCCCAACTTCTTCCATGACAATAAGCCAGTGAGAAACCCAACCCACAACCAAATCCAGATATCCGATTTTCTATCCGCCGAAGAACTTCTTCCCTTTAATCTCCTTCTTGAGGAACCGAAGTGATTCTTGTGCAGGCTCTACAGCCTTATCTTTCTCTTCCCCTTAGCTTTGCAAGCTTCCCATGCTCCAGAAACAATCTGTATATAATATTCTTATTGATACAGGCTTAAGGAAATTAAACAAACAGATAGAGTGCAATTTCTGAATACCTTTTCATCAGAAAACTTGGCCCAAAAGCGGGAAATGGCTCATTCATGCGGATCTTGAGGTAAAAGAGGATTGTTTTTCCGAACCTCGTCGATGTATTCGAGGATTACGAGGGATTCACAGATGGGTTTGTCGCTGTGAACAAGAACAGGGACTTTCTTGTGGACAGGGTTATGTTTTACGCGTGTGGGACTTTTGTTTTTCAGATTCTCAGTGATGAATTGGTATTCAACACCCTTAAGTTTCAACGCCCACTGAACTCTGCATGTGAAACGGCTTTTTGGCGTACCAATCAGCTTAACTTCCGCCATTTTGTTTTGGTTTTTATTATGAAATATACAGAGTACTTATATTTGTGTTTGGCTTTACCTAGGCAGTACGAGCCCCCACTCTAATTTTTGTTTAGGATGGTTATGTTAGCATATCATTTTTTACCCCATATACCTTTTTTAATTAAACGGATCTGGTGCGTGTGTAACTTTGTGCGTGTCATATATCCTATCCTCCAATAATATAATAATATATATTATAATATACTATTATAATTATATATATTTTTTTAATTGGGATTTCATGACATTATTTAAAAAAATAAATAAAGACATAAATAAAAAGAGTCCACTCATAAAGGTACGTATATAATACCTAGTTAAAAGAAGCATGGTCAAGTGTGAGGTTCACCTCCATTTGGATCATATGTCTATTTTTTAAAAGGAAAATTTTTTTATTTTAAATAAGAAAATTTTTCATTTTGAGAGTAAGATGATATTTGGATATTTAAAAACTTTTCATTTTAAAAACAAAAAGTTATTTGGAATAAGAAAAAATAGTATTGGGAATTGTGCATTGTGAAAAGACTTAAAAAGATCCATTTTCTTTTTCCAAAAAGATACTGTGCAAAATAAGTTTGAAAAAATGATAGTTTTCTTTTTCAAAATAAGATAATGATGGAAAAAGTTGAGAAAAATACTATTTTGTAAAAACTTTCTAATTTTCAAAATTGGATATGTCATCCAAACAAGGGGTACATGTTGAAAAGGATTTATAGCTAAATAACATTTTTTTAAGAAGTTAATTTGTTTTTTAACAACTTATTCAAATTTTTAAAAATTAGTTAAAAAATCCTTTTTTTTTTATTTACTAAACATGGTCAGTCAATCTTGTGAATGATCAATCATTGATGACTATTAATTTGATAAATTAGTGATTGATCATGATCAATCACTAGCTAATTTTGGTCAATTACTGATTGACCGCGGCAAATAATTGATTAATCATCATCAATCATTGATTGACCATACTATAAATCACAAATTTTGTAGTAAATCACTGCTTGGCCAAAAACAAAATCACCAAATTTCCGGCCAACATTAATATTTAATTAAAAACACACATGTCGCCCATTTTCTTCAAAACCTCCGACAAACATCTATCTTCGCAATATCTGGTAATGATATTATTGAACTCAGCAACACCCCTAGCAAACCGGACGGAGAGATATGCAGATCAGAGGAGATCAAGGGCCCTTTCTCTATTCCTCTCCCTACTCGCTCTCTCTTCGCCATCATAACCACGCTCAACTGTCACCACCTCGCCGCCGAAAAAGCTTCGCCCACTGGAGAACATCTAGCGTCGTGAATCACCATTGAAACACAGCACCAGGAAGCCGGAGGAGCTGCAAATGTCACTGTTGCCGAAGACGCCACTATGTGAGCTCGTGAAGTGGGAGAGAGAGATCCCGTCGCCGTCGCCATCACCATCACCACCGTCTTCTCCGTGACTTGATCCGTTATCAACCGGCGATTGGATTTCAGAGAGAGAGAAAGAGGCATAGAGAGAGTGTGGGGGGAGGTACGGGGGAAAAATTGATCAACTAAAACATGATCATTAGGTTATTTAACTAAAAAACAAAAAAGAATGTTGGACTATTTATTAGATTAGGTGATTAAAATAAACCATTCAACCTAATCTGAGAAAAAACAAACTCCGTGGATTAATTAGAAATCTTTCGTATTTCATTAAGCTTATTTCTCAGGCCAACCACTTTCCATAACTTCTCACATTCTCGATCAGAAAATCAGTTCTCCCAATTAGAGTTTCATTATAATCCGAAAGTATTTCTTGGTTTTTTTCTCACTTGGGAACTCTATATATATCACCTCTCCCTTCTTCATAATATCATTTTTTCTGTAATTAAAACCAAAAAAAAAAAAAAAAAAAAAAAAAAAGAAGAAGGAAAGGGTAGCTACAGAAGTCACTAAGTGTGTCCTGACATCCCGTTTTGGTTAGTATATTCTTAGCACACTACAAAAAAATAGGTTTTAAGCGATAGACGTTTGTCGTTGCTAAATGGTATAAAATCGTTGCAAACTAAAGCCACCAAGTGCTATTCATTTGTTGTCACCGTTGGCACCTGACCTTACAGGTCGACCTTAATATTGAATTTCGTCGTGGTTAAGGGAGGATTAAAATATTCGCTGTGACCAAGCGACCGAGTGACCGACACTAAGAGCATTAAATTTCTACATGTCAAACTTTGTAGTAGCGTTGATATCTTATATCAATTTGTTGGTGCAAAATGCCTATATGGAGAAATTAAAAAAAAAGAAAAAAAGAAAAAGAAAAAAGATAATACAATAAGATGATTTCTATACACGAAACATGCATCGTAGATATAACGTGTTTCGGCTAATGAGCCTACTCCACAGTCGAAGAGCAGTGATAAAATTTCCATCATGTAAAAGTTGATTGCACAAAAGAACCAACGACAAATTACATTCACAACCCAAAACCTAACTACATCCCTAGGGCACTATCAATCCAAACCCCTCTTAGAACCAAAGAACCTTCCCCTCTCTCTTTTTCTAAAAGACCACTCCCACTAAATATGTTTGGTAGGAGGTATGGAAAAAAGGGAAGATGGATCGAGTAAGAGGGGTGGAGAGTGTATAGAGAAAAATTGTGAGTTTTCTCAAAGTTTTTGGTATGATAGAAAGGAAGGTCAATTTAGTATGATTGTCTCACAACAGTTGATGAGAGATCACTATAACTAATTTGAAAAAAAAAAAAAAAAAAAGGTCTAACAAAATATTAATTAACTAATTTTTAATAAGGTGGACCATGTGATTATCCGTTCTCTTTGTTTCGTGTAAGGTGGAAAATAGAGAGTGGTTCATTTTTATTTGTAAAAGTATCAAATTGACCTTTTGTTAACTTTTATTATAAATAGTGTGTGACGAATTATATATAAGATGCTGCCATAGATATTACATATATTTCCTTGTTTCATTTATTACATTAATTACTTCTACTAAATACATATCGTTACGTTTTATATAAAGAAAAAATTGAGTAAGAATTATCCAAAGAAAACTTGTAGAAGGGAGCGTGCCCAAGGCACGTTCTCCCATGTTAACAAAATGTTTTTTTTTTCTTTCGCTTTAATTTTTTGAACAAGATGAAATTATTTTGATTAATTAATAATTGTTCATTCTACTGTCTCTAATGGTTTAAATATACAAATAAATATCTAAATATCTATAGACGCCGATAATGCATAATTATGATATTTACATCTTCAGACATAAATTATGAAATTGTTTCACATTATATTGTATTTTAACAGTTATACCGTGTGAGACCACTATAAATAATTTGAAAAAAAATAAGTCTTACAAAATATTAACTAACTAATTTTATACAGTTTGTCTTTGGTCCATTATGAATGACCGGTTATATGTGCACGATATTGTATAAAAGATAAGAAATGTTAGATGTTAATCTTATAGAACAATACCTTGAAAAAGACTTAAAACTTATATTTGGTTAGCAAAAGTTTTACGGTAAATTTCAGCATCAACACGCATAAAAATAAAATTGATAAACTAAAATAGTACATATCCACCTAAAGTAAATTGTATGCATATTTTCGAACAATCGTATGAATTTAAAAATAAAAAACTCACATATCTTTATAATAATTAGTTAATAAATATGGGCTTTCTTTGCCCCTCTAAAAAATGAAAAAGAAAAAAAAGGGCTTCCATAACTTAGTACAAGCACAAATTGTTCGTTATCAAAGTTAATAATTTTTGGTCAGTATTTAAACTTTTAATTAAAAGCACATTGAAGATAAATGTTTTCGAGAACTTAGACAATATGGAAGAAATGAGGAAAAAAGAAGAAGCAAAAAGGTTATAAAAAAAAATTGAAAAAAAAAAAGCTGTCAACCAAAAAGAAAGAATATGATATATAATTCTTTAAAGGTAACTGATGTAGATCACGATTTATTTCTTAAAAAAAAAAAAAAAAAGTGAGAGAGCGTACAAATTGAACAAAAGTAGGAAAAAAAAAAAAAAAAGGTGAAGAAGACCAAGCAACAATCAAATCTAAGCATGTGCCGTACAAAAGATGAAGAACCAAAAAAAAACAAAAAAAACAAAAAAACAAAACAAAACAAAAGAAAACAAAAAAAAAATAAATAAAAAGTCGTGAGCTTATCTCCAAACAAACAAAAAGGACGTGAGCTGAGTTTAAAAAAAAAAAAAAAAAAAAGAATACTGATCGAATCCATAAAATGAAACTTTGTGTGAAAGTTTAAAGGGGTAAATTAGAAGACAAAAAAACAAGCATCATTGATATGCAAACACATCAAACCAAAAATTTTTTTTGTCATTTTGTGGTGAAAGTGCAAAAACTTACCCCAAACATCCACACTTCTATATATACTAAAAGATAAAAGGGCAAACCTATAAATTACTCAACAAGATCATATCACTCCCTTCTTTTTATTTATTTATTTATTTAGTGTGAATAATTAGGATTTTTACGTTTGAATTTTCGTCTTATTGATCACTTTTTATATATAATATTAAGAGAGTAAAAATCATAAAACCATTATAGACAAGGCCAAGATGTATTCCTTTTTATACATTTTTGAAAAAATTCCTTCACATCATTTCATTTTTTTCCTTCCGCAATCCCTCTAACCAAACGCAGTGCAAAGAAATGCTCCAAGTATTGTTAGGGATACTAACTCTTGTCTCAATTTTGAATATTAATTCATGCATCATATTATTATTGATAGGTACAATCAATTAATGTGATAATATTTTAAAAGTTTATCAATAAAAAAACAATAACTTATATGGCACATAAATTGATACTAAAAAAGTGAGATCCTTGTTAGTGTCCCTAACATTTTCATATGTTTTCCGTAGGCGCTGCGGGTAGTTGCAAAGCATAACCACTTCGGCCTTTGAATTTGGCCTTTGAATTCACTGAATGGGGCCGTCCCAAAGCGACCAAGTGGCTATTCATTTTGTTGTCCCAAAGCCATCGAGTGGCTCTTCATTTGTGGTCACAATCATGGCTGAGTTGATGGCCACACAACATTATTGCCGTATCACATTTTGATGTCCCAAAGCCATGAAGTGGCTTTTCATTTGTGGTCAAAATCATGGCTGAGTTAATGGCCTGGATATTATGAATTTCATTTTCTCAGTCAGGAAGAGTTCATAGCTTCCGTAATCTTCTGCAAAGAGAAGATAAAAGAAGAAGTACTCAAACTGAGAAGAGAAAAAAAAAAAAAAAAAAAAAAAAAAAGCAGAGATAGAAGAAAGAGGTGGTTATACCACAATGAACGGTGGACACGGCAAATATAGCTATAGCAAAAACTCTTCCTTTCAGGTGAGGACTATTTACTTACTTGTTTTCTTATTGTCACGTTGCAAGAAAGTACAATTTTGTGATATCTGCAGTTAAAAAAAAAAAAATACCGGTTTAGGTAAGGTATTATTCTGTTAGTTTGGGAGCTTTTTTTCGTTTTGATGTTGTGTTGATCAAATATCCCTACCCTACAAATTTGAAGAAGGTAAATCCAATTTTCTGTTTCTGTAGAGAAAAGCTATTGATGGTGCAAAAGACCTCATCAATTCTGCAGTTGCGGAGAAACTTGAGGTGGAGATTTTCTCTTCTTCAAACGTCTTCCGAATTGCAGATTTGGGTTGCTCCACGGGACGAATACGTTCGTGGCGGTTCAACGCATAATTGATGCTGTTGACAACAAAAGCCAGGAAAGAAGTACATCTCCAAAGTACCAAGTCTTCTTCAATGACGTGGTCCAAAATGATTTCAACGAGCTCTTCACGTCCCTTCCTTCGGACAGGAAATACTTTGCGGCGGCTGTGCCGGGTTCTTTCCATGGTCGATTGTTTCCCGATGCCTCCCTCCATTTTGTTTACTCTTCATATGCCCTCCATTGTCTTTCTAGCACCCCTGCAGGAAACATAGGGAGTCTCTACTACTCGAATTCTCGGGACGATGAATTTGTGAGGTCTTATGAAGCGCAATTTGCCAAGGATATGAACAACTTTCTTAGTGCCAGAGCAGAAGAAATGGTGGATGGTGGCCTTATGGCCCTCATTTTTCCGGGTCGTCCCAATGGAACTCCTCATTCTCAAGTTTATTCCAACAAAATACTTGAACTTGTGGAGTCTTGCATCATAGACATGGTCAAGAAGGTGAAGATTATTTGTATATGCGAAGTAAATTTTTGTTTTTCCTTCAAGTTGAAGGACAATTCTTTTAGAATCACAAGGGCTTCTTCTTCTTCTTATTATTATTATTTTGTTTTCTGGTATATTTTCGTCGAAGTGAATTTAGACTTTGGTTAAATTCAAGACTTATATAAATATATATAAGGCTATACTATGGTCAATTTTAATTGTTAGAATTCAAAATGCATTAGGACTGTTTCTAAAGGAGTACTCAATTTATTTCTTTTGTTTACACTAAAAAACAAAAGAAAACAAACTAAATACTTTTGAAACTAAGGGGGTGTTTGGTGAATGAGTTTAGTTTAAGATTTTTAAGTTTCAATAGTAATTTTTCAGAAAAGACAAAAAAACTTTTTCAGAAAAAGACAAAAATTATGATGAAAAAAGTACAATTTAGTTCAAACCGAACTAACAACCAAATGGGCCCTAAGCTTCTGTTTTGCTTTCAAGTTTGAATTTAAAGTTTTTATATCAGTTTTTGTCTTTTTCTGAATACTAAAAAAAATTAAAAATAATTTTTGGAAAGTCAATTTACTTCATCCTAAAAATTTCATTCAAAACCCGTAAACCAAATGCAAGCTAAGTTTGGTGATATAGTTGGAAAGCCTTAGAAAGTATGTGTTTGTGTGGTCATAATGCTAGAAACCTAGCTAGGAAGGAATATACATTGTTATTTGTTAGTGGTCTTCTATTACTTAAAAGTACTTTTAGCGTCCCGGCAATTCCACAAACACACAAACAACTCCAATATTTAGTCCTAATTTTCAAAACTGCCTTTGCTAGCTTAGCGGGTGGAAATGGGAATTTTGGATCTCAAGTTTCAATCTCAAAATCTGATAGGTTTTCTTTCAAACTGGATGCCCATAAAACCTGATATTAAATAAATCCTAATTTTCAATCCGATATGTTTATATAAACGATAAAATATCGAAGATTAATACTTTTTGAGGCTGATATTTATAGCTCTATTTTTAACTCGTTCTTTTTCTTGCTTGAGACAGGGAGTTATTAGTAATGTAGAAGCACCTGCTCGTAACAAAATGTCAGCATATATGGCATCTCCGGAAGAAGTAGAGTTCGCTGTCCAAAGAAATGGGTGTTTCAGCATAGAAGTAATGGAGGTCTTACCTCAAGAAAAGGCACAACCCAAAGAAATGACATCCACTATCAGAGCTGGCATGGAGAGAAGCATGAAAGAGCGTTTTGGGGCAGAGATTGTCGACAAGCTGTTCGATTTATTTCACAAAAAACTTGGAGAAGCGTCCTCCATCCTTGAATCATCGAAAGCGGCTAACCTCTTTGTCTTTCTCAAACGCAAAGCAATTGGAACAGAAAAGTTTTCTGGTGGTTGCTGAATTATCATCGAACTAGCTCCTTCTTGAAACTTTTTCTTTCTGCATTATGTTTGAGGTGTGAGTTTGGACATTTGATCCAAACGGAACTCATACTACAATTCTACACCCTTTTACTGACCATGTTTGGCTTGACAGTACAGTTGCGCTTTCTACGGCGATTTGAAATATGTTGTTTGTATCTTAATATTAGTCTACTAAATCACTTATAATATTACTTTACTATGAAGGAGCACATCAAATTTTAAGAGTATTCTTAGAGTGTTCCTTGTTCACATATGGGTTATCTTAGATGCAGAATTGGAGTTTGTGGACTTCATTAGTGTTATCCATTTTAGTTTACGAGCTTAACATAATTAAATATATTTTCAAATCTTCTCATAATCATTTATAGTTTTAAATTATCACTATAATAAATTTATTCATGTAGGATTTATGGATTCCTAGAACTTCCAATAATTTACATAGCTTGAAAATTCTCTCTATATATGTATATTTCATGTTCTTGACATTAAAATCCTTAATGTATTCATGGACATCGTAACTATCAAAATATTCAACCAAGTATCAAAATCATCATTGCATGTGTGGTCATGGATTTTTTTTTTTCAATAGTAAAAAAAAAAAAAAAAAAACAAAGAAGTCACATTTGTTGTATAGACTATCGAAATGTGTACTAATGAGGAAATTCAAGATTTGAATCACACTGAAGTCATAATTTAAACCTATGAATCTCATAGGGCTTACATTTATTCCTAGAATCAGGACAGTAAAACTTCCTATACCGACGAGCTGAGACCACTATTGTGAATGACATTATCTGAGGGTTTAAACTTAATTGAACATGGCATAATCAATGATCAAAATATCAATATTTGTGATATAATCGGTAATTATATTTTACGAAAAAATTGATTGAAATATCAGTATAGATGGAAGTTTATGTAAAATACAAAAATTCATCCTAAAACACTTAATTTAAAAACAAATTAAAAACTCTAAAATAGTAAAAATTCATAAATTAGATGAAACTCTCAATTAAAAATACGAAATATATAATAAATATTGATAATATGAAATGATCATATTACAAGACTGATAAGCATTAGTTCACCAACTAAGTAAATAATTGAAAATTAACCTAATATAGGCATATTATATCCATAGTTATCCATGATAAGAAAATATCAATAATATATATAAAAAGTAACTTTCTGGATGTTTGAATATATTTACAACATTTTTTTAGTTTAAACAATATTGATACCAAGAAATGACTTAATTTTGAGTAGTTTCTTTTATAGATATGAACATACCATGCATAAAAAAAATAGCAATTAGCCTAAATAGTCCCTGAATTCTTATAAAGGTGACCCCTATTTTTTTTTTTAGCTGAGATGATCTTAAACTCTTATTTTTTGGCAATTATGGTCCTTTTCATAAAATCTGTTAAATTTTTAATGGAATCATTAAAATTATCATTTCATAATAAAATTACTAAAATACCCTCCCTTCTTTCTCGGTTTGGCCCCTTCACCCCCACCCCCCTCCCGTTGTTGTTTGCCCCCCACCCCGCTATCCTTCCAACCTCTGTTCACCCCCACCCCTCCCCCCTTTCCTCTCTCTCTCTCTCTCTCTCTCTTGGTTTGGCCCCCCTCCTGCCGTTGTGAGCCCATACCTCCCCACTGGAACCTAGATCGATGTTCCCCCCTCCATCTTTGCCATCATCCAGGCCCCTCCCCACCCCCACCCCTCTCCCCCCCCCCCTGAATCACCAATCTGTTTCCTCCCCATCTTCACCATTGTCAAGCCTCCCCCCCCTCCCGCGTCACTGTCTTCTCCCTCGCTGAGCTCGCCTCAAACCCAGAACCAAACTGGGTCATCGTCCCCCGCCCCACTCGCTCGAGCATTCCGATCTGGTTTCCTCCCCCTGTCACCGAGCTTGCCCCGCCCCTGGATCTTGGCCCCAGATCTAGGCTACTTTGGTTTTAAGGAGAGAAGGGGCCGAGGGGGGGGGAGGGGGGAGAGAGAGTGTGTGTGTGTGAGGGGGGGGGGGGGGAGTGTGTGTGAGAGAGAGGGGGGGAGAGGGGGTGAGAGAATGTGTGTGTGTGAGGGCTTTGGTTTGGAGGAGAGAGAGAGAAGAGAGAGATTAATTTTTTAAAAATTAATTATTAATAAGTAACTAAAATACCATCTTATTCTGTTAGAAATTAATGGAATTTGATAAAAAGGACCATAATGGTCAAAAAATAAGAGTTTAAGATCATCTCGGCAAAAAAAGAAAAAGAAGAAGAAGAATAAGAATAATAATAATAATGACCAAACCGCACCTTTACAAAAATTCAAGGACTATTTAGGTCAATTACTCTAAACAATAAATTAAGAATTTTACTACATTAAAAGATAAAGTAACAATAATTAATGACCAATACTTTTTTGATATTTTATCAATATTTCCGTGAAAACTTTTAGAAATATTAACAATATTTTGTCAATTAATAGTACATTTTTAACAAAAAAAAAAAATCAATATTTCTGTATAATTAAAAAAAAAACGGATATTTACTGAAATTTTGATAGGATACATATTTGATATTTAGTACCACGTTATATTGTTGACTATTTGTATCCAATTAAAAATTCTGAGACGATACGGATTGATAAATTGATAGATCCAACACTTATATTTTTATTGCATTTTTATATTTGTTTTTAGCTTTTGAATAGAGTTATTAAATCTAATGCGTCACAAGCAATATCACTTGAAGCGTGTGTTGAGTGTATATTTTAGCTCACGTAAAGGAATGAAAATTTTATAGAATTATCAAAATAATCACTTTTTTTTTTCCGTCTATCTATTAAAATGATATAAATTTCTTATTATTGATCAATATAAAACAAATTTTAGTTAACTTTAATTTAATTTTGTATCATATTGGTTTAATATTAATTTTTTGTATCATATTGATGCAAAATTTTTAAATTTGTATCATTTAAATATTTTTCCCATGAATTTGTTTAGGTGTGCTTATTAATCAACAATGATTTGAAAAAAAAAAAATCAAAATTAGAAAGTGTAAATTTAGCATGCGTTGGGTACTAATGTTTGGATTGTAGAATTTGGGTTTGTATTGATTATGTGTTTATTGAGATATTTGAATTGCTAGAATTAGAACGTGTAAAAACTTGAAATGTGTTCTTAAAAAAAAAAAAAAATCAATATGGAGCTTGTTTCGTTCGTCTCAAAATTCTTTGCAAAATTTTTTTTTAAAATCATCTCATTTGAATTTGTTTATGCAAAGTTATGGACTTTTAAAGTTTGAGTTACAAAACTGTGTGAATAATGAAGTTAGGAGAAAAAAACAAAAGTTAAATTGTAATTTTGAGGTTTAGATTGTGGATCCAAACACATGGTTAGAGTCAAATTCCAAAACCCCACTAACATATTTACTAGTGCACTATCCTATTAAGTTACTGGGGGAATTGAATTCTGTTCTACACTGTACTTTGCTAAGACTGTAAGACTTTTTTGTTTTGTTTTGTTCTGTTTTTTTAAGATAGTTTAAGGCTAACGTTATGTTTGGTATCGTGAAAAAGAGGCTGGAAGTGGGGGATGGGTTTCTTTTTCTAATAGAAAATGTTAGACTAACAGTTTGGTAGGAAGGAAGAAAAGAGATAAAGGAAACTTAAATGGAAAAAATTAGAATGAGACCTGTTTATATTTTTTTAAAAGTGAGAGGAAAATTAAAATCCATATTATACCCACTAAAATTATATTTTTATTCGTAAAATAATATATATAGATAAATGAAATAGTAATTATAGAACTTAAAAAAAAACAAAAACAAAAATTTTCCTTCCAGTTTTATTTTCTTTTACGTCCTTCTTACCAAATATAATCGTAACCACACATTATCGGAAACTAAAAGATAAAACTGGAGATAAAAATCTAATCCACTAGGTGGGACTTGGGAAGGAGTGAACGACAAATCACGATCAAGACTCAGGAAAACAGAAAAAATGGTCGCTTTCCCAAACAAAAACCATGTTCAAAAACCTTAACAAACATCAATGGCTTCACAAACACCATCCTTCAGCTTCAAAGCCCACTCAATCCTTGTATAGAACAAGCTCCTGGTTGAGCCAATCACCTTCACTTCACCCATTTCCCACTCCTTTTGGTTATTCCTCTCGTGGTTTCCCAGTCTATATAAGAGTGCTAAAATCCCATTTTTAACTAATACGAAGAGAACTTTTACCCAAAAAAAAAAAAAAAAAAGAAGAGAACTATCTGAGAAATCTAGTGTAATTTTGTGATTTGATATGAGAGGTTAAAAAAAAAAAATCTAATGATAAGGTTTACTTCCGAACTATAGTACTTTTATGACTTTTGTTTTAATTTTTTATGGTTTTGATGTCATGCCGTCGTGATATTTATTTAATTGAATTACGTAATCCAACACATCATAATTTATGATTGTGTCCCCTATTTTCTTGATGAGAGGTTTGCCTTGTAGGAGTAAAATTCTGAGGAGAGAAAGGAAGTTAATTAGCTCCTAAAAAACATTGAATTGAATTATATTGAAGTCGAACTTTTCAATTTTGGAAGTCAAAATAATGGAAGTAGCAGGTAACCCGTAATCTCGAATAATGCCGTCCTTAATTACCGTCATTTTTAAAATTAATTGAAAATTTTCAAACCGGAAATTTTAACTAAATATGGATCGTATAGATCTTACTAGACGACAAATAAAAGTTGCATCCATTTCTAGTATCGCAAATAATTTTTTATATACTATATCTTTCCAGTTTATTTGTTATTCATTATTATTATTTTTTTGTTTGGCCTTTATTTTCCCTTTAAATTTCAAGATCATTTTAGTAACGATAATCTACGCTAATGAAATTCAGGTATGTGTTTAAATCATCTCTCTACTATTATTATTATTATTATTATTATTATTTTTAACCAACCAGTGTTCGTAATAAGAGCTCTTTTAATCTTATAAGATTTGTGATTCTGTGTACTGTGTTTTCAGAAATTTCCATATCTAAATTTGGATAAATTGCTAGTGATTATATCATTGTTTCTTTTCTTTTCTTTTTTTTTTTTTTTTTTTAAAAATAATTTTATGTAAACACCTCATGCCCTACTATATCAACTAATATATTATTAAGTTTTTAGGCCGGTCAAGAATCGAACCTTAGACTTATGACTCCTAAAGCTCCGCAAATCCCCTTTCCCTCACTAATTGGGCTAGCTGCAATGATTTTATAAATTATCATGAGAAAATTAGGTGAAGAGTCATGTTATGCTCCTTATAATTTTATCCAATATAATATGAAAGTTGATAATTTTAGTATTATGAAATGATAAAATTTTAAATTTTAATATTATAATGGACATAAATATCAGAAGGTGTTAAATTTATGATATTCTTACGTATGACCCTTATATCATTATTACTTGATAGATTATGGATCTTGCTTTAGTTGGGATCATATGCTAGAGTGTTTGAACAAACAAGTTTTACATAGGTACGCATGCCACACGTAATCAAAGGTCAAACATGTTCCAAAATTCTTCATAGGGCCCTCAATTCATGCTCTATATATATATATATATATATATATATTCCTTTTAATTTTTTTGATGAGTTCAGTTAACCTATGATCTCTTTGCTCGTTCCATTATTTTAACAGTTTTGGTGTAGGAAGTAGGAACGAAACAAAGAACAATAATACTGAATAGATGTCATATTTAAAAATAGGTAAATTTTGTTTAAATTTAATAAATGATAGAGTAAAGAAACAAAGGATAGAACATTTGGTTTATTAAAAAGAAAGATCAACTAATGTGTGATCGCATGTATAATGGTAAATACACATATGAATCTAACACAAAACATGAGTGTTTTCTCCCTCTCTCTCTCTCTCTCTCTCTCTCTCTCTCTCAAGTTCCACGCAGTTACATGTCATCATGCAACCCGACAAGTGTAATTTCCAAATCCCTTTAAAGATGGCTACGACTACACAATAAACTAATCTAAACAACGGGAAAACCAAAGAACTGCACCCATATTGAAACGAACATCGATCTTGACATCATTGCATGCGCAATTTAGCATTGACCGGACTATAGGAGTTTATTTTTTTCTTTGGACAAACAACTAAGGGTCGTTTGGGGTAACAAGTGATGTTAAATTTTTGAAAATGGTTTGATTAGAAATGAGTTGAGTTTTGAAAATATTTGTTTGGTTTATGATGAATTGTTTGGATTTATAAAATGTAAAAACTTAAAATGTGTTTGGAAGAAAATATTGCAATATAGATCTTATTCCGTTTCTCTTGTTATTCTATTCGATTGAAACAATATATATATATATATATCATTCTGACTTAAAATAGGAGAGTTATTATAATTTGAGTTTTTTTGAAAATGAAAAGGAGAAAAATTTAGAAATATGAATAGCGAAGTTAATTTATCTTTTAATAAAAGATAAAAATTTTGAAGACTCTGTCGGGAGTTGTTGCCCTAGGGCAATAGCTATCTTGCTGCGTTCATTAATTATCCAAATGTGACTGATAGTTGAAAAGGTTATATTCGTATCACAAGTCTAAAGGATGCTACATGTTGAAAAGTCCATCAATGAATACTGACTTTATGTTGGTAGCCTTTATAAATTTGAGCTTGGTAGCTATTAAAACTTTAGGGTCAGATCCTTGATCATCTCATCAATGGTCATATTTGATATTGTCACATTGAACTGTTTGGTTTACTGGAGATTCAAAGATCTAGTTTCAAATGGACAAGCTAACTATAAAGACTGAATTGAATCACTGTTATGATTATTCTCACGTTATATTCCTATTATAACAACAGTAATATATGTATGAGAAAGGTTAAGCTATGTTTTTACTGATTCTTAAACGTTATTGGGATTCTAAATGGAGTAATGTGGGTTACTCTTAAGTAAGAAATCACCACTGTGAGATAGAAGTGGGGCTGATTGAAAAGAGAATCCATAGGGTTAAATTCTTTAGGAACTTTCATAGAACTAGGTTGATGTTCATGATCACCAAAATGAACATGACAATGAGAACTTAACTGTGCTAGGAAAGGTACCTATGTAAGGCTATTGTTTTCATAAACTGCAGAACAATTAAAGGGCATCGTGTCTATTGATTAACTAGTAAAGTAAATGTAATCTCCTAAATTGCTCCAAGTTTTGAAACTAGTGATTTTCCTTTGTTGCATTTCTAACATTTCCAACTTCATTAGTGCATTTTGAGAGTTAATTTCTCATTGACCGGTTCATCATTTTGAGCAAATGAATATACCATTTCGAATTTCTTGCAAAGACGAAAACATATTCATCTTAATCTGTCGCATATATGTTACGGGTCCAGCTCAAAATATGCCTAGAAAATGGTACTCAACATGTGTTTTTAAGCCATTTTTCCTACAACACATATCTATGACAAACAAGAATTATCTTCAAAAAATAAAAAACGAATAGTGACCGTTAGTAACAGATAGACTTTTAACCATACGCTTTAAAATACAGGTTTTCTTGTTAACTCGCATATAACAAATTCACAGACCCTGTACATAAACAAGTAAAATAAAGTATACATACAACAAACAACCCGCATATATATATATAAAATGTTTTTTGTCAAAAGAAGTTCCTATGCTTCCAGTAGTCTCTTTCTTCCTATGTTGAACCCAACTGGCGAGGATTCATGGTTTCTTGGCTTCAAATGACGATCGGAAACTGCTGATCTGACAATGGAAATGATCGATAAGATGATCTCTTCGTGGAACACATTCATTTATAACCGGAACGTTCAGAAAATTCCGGCACCATTTATGAAGAGATGGGAACCTTTCCTCCTCAGTCAGCTTCACCTCCCCAACTTCTTCCATGACAATAAGCCAGTAAGAAACCCAACCCAATACCAAATCTAGATATCCAATTTTCTCTCCGCCGAAGAACTTCTTCCCTTCAATCTCCTTCTCGAGGAACCGAAGTGATTCTTGTGCAGAATCTACAGCCTTCTCTTTCTCTTCCCCTTCAGCTTTGCAAGCTTCCCATGCTCCAGAAACAATCTGTATATAATATTCTTATTGATATAGGCTTAAGGAAATTAAACGAACAGATAGAGTGCAATTTTTATATACCTTTTCATCTGAAAACTTGGCCCAAAAGCGGGAAACGGCTCTTTCATGCGGATCTTGAGGTAAAAGAGGATTGTTTTTCCTGACCTCGTCGATGTATTCGAGGATTACGAGGGATTCACAGATGGATTTGTAGTTATGAACAAGAACAGGGACTTTATTGTGGACAGGGTTGTGTTTTCAGAGTGTGGGACTTTTGTTTTTCAGATTCTCAGTGATGATTCGTATTCAACACCCTTAAGTTTCAACGCCCACTGAACTCTGCATGTGAAACGGCTTTTTGGCGTACCAATCAGCTTCACTTCCGCCATATTGTTTTGGTTTTTATTATGAAATATGCAGAGTAATTATATTTGTGTTTGGCTTTACCTATAGGCAGTACGAGCCCCCACTCTTATTCTTGTTTAGGATGGTTATGTTAACTTATCATTTTTAACTCCACACACCTTTTTAAATTAAACGGATTTGGCGCATATGTAACTTTACACGTGTCATCTATCCAATTCTCCGATAATGTAACAACATATAATTTTAATTGACGTTTCATGATATTATTTAAAAAAATATATAAAAACATTAATAAAAAGAGTCAATTAATAAAGGTACGGGTAAAATACCTAGTTAAAAGAAGCATGGTCAAATGTGAGGTTCAGATTCATTTGGATCGTATGTTTATTTTTTTAAAAGAAAAATTTTCTTATTTTAATGAGAAAATTTTTCATTTTTGAGAATAAGATGATATTTGGATATATAAAAAATATATATATATATTCTTGAAAACAAAAAGTTATTTAGAATGAGAAAAAATAGTGTTAGAAATTGTACATTGTGAGAAGATTTTACAAAGATTAATTTTGTTTATCCAAAAAGTTACAGTATAAAATAAGTTTGAAAATGAGATAGTTTTCTTTTGCAAAATGAGAGAATGATGGAAAAAGTTGAGAAAAACACTACTTTGTAAAAATTTTTTGATTTTCAAAATTGGATGTGTCGTCCGAACAAGGGGTACATGTTGAAAGAGATTTATAGCTAAATAACTTTTTTTTTTTTTAACAAAGTCTTTTTTTATTATTTTTTATTTACTTAAAATGATCAAGCAATCTTGTGATTGGTCAATCATTGATGACCGTTAATTTGGCAAATCACTGATTAACTACGATCAATCACTCAACCTAATCTAAGAGAAAACAAACTCCGTGAATTTTAGAGAGAGAGAAAGAGGCATAGAGAGAGAGTGGGGGAGGTATGGGGCAAAAAATGATCGACTAAAACATGATCATTAGGTTATTTAAGCAAAAAATAAACAAATAAATGTTCGGTTATCTATTAGATTAGGTGATTAAAATGAACCACTCAACCTAATATGAGAGAAAACAAACTCCGTGGATTAATTAGAAATCTTTGGTATTTCATTAACTACAACAAAAAGTGCTTTTCATAACATAAAATTAATGACATTTTTGATAAATGTCGTTAAAAGGTCCATACAACGACATTGAAAAGAAAAATGTCATTAAAAGATCCATACAACGACATTGAAAAATAAAATGTCGTTAAATCAATAATACAACAACATTGGTTATTTTATTGATAAAAATAGTTTCAATTAAAATTCTAATATTTTAACATATCACATCATTAGTCTGATATTTTCAATACATTTGTGTATAAAACGCCAAAAAGATTATAGAGTTTCTCATAGGTCTTAATTAGTCCAAAACAAATATATAAATAGAAAATTAATAACAAATGCATATATGTTTAAAAAAAAATCTAAAAATAAAGTGTTCTCAACATTTTCTATGTAAATTATTCACTAGATTACGTGTCTCATGTCATCATGCCAATATGACAAACCAATTCTATACTAAATGTTTGACATTTGGAGGGTTAGTCCCTAAAGAAAATCTTCGGATCAAATTTTCTTCGACTATTGTTTCTTATGTTACATGTTTCTTATATTACATGCATAGTCATAATAGATTGCTATAAATGTTTAAACTAAATTCTTTTTTTTATTTTTTGAACTTTTCTAACCTAAATTCTTATCAATTACTTTTAATTTTTTAAAAAATAATTCTTAAATTTTTAAAAATTAATATGTTCTCCAAAAAAAAAAAAATTTCTAATGAATTTAAGAAACTCAAACAAAATAACTTAATAGTTTATAAACAATCTGTAACAGTTTTGTTTAGTTCCTTTAACTAGTGAATATTCATGTTCTTTTCAAGGTTGTTGATATCGTGAAGTAAATAAAGTTTCGTATAGATTAGCTATTTATCAATGTCGAATAGATTACACTTTTTTAAAAATAAAAATAATAATAAAAAAACCGTAGTATCTTCATATAATAATATATATTTGTTATTGGCATCTTCATACTACTTTAAATTTAGATTTCAACTTTAAAAAAAGAAAATTTGAAATTTGGAAAGGAAATTAAGATCACGTACTTTTCTATTTCAAACATATCAAATTATTTTAATTAAATTAAAGATTAAAAAAATCGGACTCTTTTTTATTGTTTAAATAATTTTTTTTAATTCGGACTCTTTTATTCATTTATTTTATAATAAAATCTGACTTAAGCCTTTTTAATTTTAAACTAACCTTTAAAAAGGGAAAAAAAAAAAAAAGTTCACAAAATATACCTGTTATGTAGTGTAGTGTCAGTGTAATTTGCTCTAATTTTGTACAAATATATCATGTATATGTTTCGATCTGTACCAATTATCTCTCTATATATATAAAAAAAATGGGAAAAAAAACTGTGAATTTAACTATGTTCAAGAATACATTAAAAATATTAAAAACCAATACTTGCGATATTTTTATCGATATTTCCACTGAAATTTTCATGATACTTTATATTTTTTTTTTTTTTTTTTGAAGTCATGATACTTTGTCATTTAATATTACATGTTTTATGAAAATCGATATTTCGATCGAAAAAAAAAAAATCTAATTTATGGAAAATTCTGTGGCAATAATCGATATTTTTTTGTCACTTTATATGGGGGCAATAATCCTTAGGTGGCTCTTTGAGGAGCAATCCTACAAATTTCTATAAATTTGCAAAAACTATAAGATACACTACAAACACAATAAAAGAACAATTACAATCTTAGTACTTGTTTGGAATGAAGATTTGGACCTAAATTTTTTTTTTTTTTTTTCAGTTTTTATCTTTTCTCGAAAAGTCAAAAAAAAATTATAACTAATTTTTGAAAAATCAACCAACTCCAACCTCAAAATTCCATTTTAAACCTTTGTTCTAAGCACAAGTTTAAATTATAAATTTGAAAGCTAAACTAAGGATCGTTTGGAACACCAACCTCAATAGCTATTACTTAACTACAGCATAATATGTGTTTGGTTAAATGTCAAAAATTCAAGTGTATTTAAATGTTTTCCCTAATTTTGTCTCAATTATTTGATAACAGTTGTGCCAATTCCTTTGAGTTGGCAATTCAAATGGGTGTTTGGTTAGGTAACATTTGAAATGTATTTCAAGTGCTACCAAATGGTCCATTTGACCATTGAAGTAGAAAAATGAAATGTTGGTCACCACTTAAATTTGACTTCATTTCAGTTTATGTTCAATAGTAATATTTGAACTCTCTTTAAAGGAGAAAAAAACTTCTCTCTTTTATGTAAATTTCAAAATGTCATAACTTTTTCATTTCAATTCTAATTAAGACGATTCTTTTTTCAATGCATTTAGAGTAGAGTGATGAACAAAAAATCATATACAAATCCTGTTAAAATTTGTTATAAATATTAAAGTTTTATAAGATTTGTTAGAATTATTTTTAATGTTAATCAAAATTTTTACTTTTTAAAAATTTATATCACTGATTTTTATACCTTTACAATAATTCAAATGTCATCTCTAACAAAAATTATCAAAACATTTTTCTTAAAATTATTTAAACGCATATTTAATTTGAATACATAATTTAAATTATACATTCAAATGTAAATATTCGGTTCTAATGAATATATAATAAATGGGGACTTATATTTATCTTATTTTTTTTCTAAATATTTTTCTTCATTTAAGTCAAATTGAACTCTAATTTTGACGGAATACTCAAATAAGATATCTAAAAGGTATGCTAAATTAGAAATTATAAACAAAATTTTGTGATGAAACGTAACTTGAAAACATTTCTGGTATTTTTAAATTTTAAATTAGAACAAGTAAAGATAAAAAGGGATCTTACTTGTACATTTATTTAAAATTAAAAAGAAGAAGAAAAAAATGGTGATCACATATTTATTTATTTATTTACTGTTTAAATTTGGTGATCACATATGTATATAAATATATATACATATATATATCTATGTATAAGATAACTATCTAGGATTACTCCTAGGTAACCAATGGATTATGGATTGAAGATGATAAGGCTTAGGTCCAATGTTAGGATAGTAACCTAATACTATTCATGTGTGCTTGGGCTTAGTATCCAAGGTTACTCTAAGTAACCTAATAAGTTATGATCTTAGTATGGTAGACTATGAATCCTAGGGTTAATTGAAGTAACCAAGTAAGTTATCATAGAGATTTGTGCGGGACATATAACTAAGGTCATGTATGAATGTTGATTAGGTTACGAACGTTTTATGGTTATAGTTTATAGAATCCTTACCTATATCCTTTTATAATAACAGGAGGTAGTCTGCTGTTGCATTCTGACTTGGAGCAACAAAGTAGAGGACATAGCATTCGAGGTAAGTACAACTCCGCCTACAGTATAGACTTTTGTTGTGTTACTTGCCTGAAGTGTTGTATGCCATGATATGATAAGATGTATGATATCTTTAGTTTATGTGATGCTATGATATAATTTATGATGTGTTAAGTTTATGAAATGTCATGATATGACTTATCAATTATCTATGTGTGACATCACGAAACATGTTCACTAATTGATAAGAATAAGATCAAAGTATGAAATGATGAAAGTTAAGTATGATGGCAAGCAAGCTTGCATGTGCCGTACCGACCCGCGTTAGGTCGGGTTAGGTCTATGGTTTGAGTTAGATTGGTCTGGCCGTCCCAACCACTCCATAGCTGTGCGTCCGGTACGGACACTTATGTTAAGGGGCCCATAGTATGTTAAGTTATGAAAGAATGTTATGAAAGAATAAGAAAGCATAATAAAGCATAAACGGTTCATGCATGGTTATGTTTTGTTTTGTGTCGCGGATATAATAGTTGTACTTGCTGAACGAAAGCTCATGTTTTACGTCTATGCTGTAGGTAAGCAGCTTACCGGCAATCTCTGATGCAAGATGGTGGAGCATGGCACTGCTAGCTGTGAAATATGAAAATAGTAGCCGCTACTCGTTTTGTCTATATTATGTTCAAACGTTCTCATGTAGTAAACGTTTAGAAGCAAGTACGTATTCGTGTAAGTTCGCACCGTATAAATAAAAAAAAATTCGCTATTTACGCTAAGTAAGTTAAGTATGTAAGACACGTTAGGTATGAATGTAAGTAAGGTAACGGCTTGCGCCAGGCAGGTCGTTACAGAGTTGGTATCAGAGTGGGATTCCTGCCTTCTTATTTCACAGTCTGCCTGCTATCGCCATCATCATTGTAAGTTAAATTTTATTTTATGCATAAATATTTATTATGCAATTATGGTATGGTAGAAAAATGTCGTAAATTTTGTGTCGTTAAAAGCACCTTTTGTTGTAGATCTAACCCTGGCGTCCTGATCACAGCCCGCCGACTTGACCTCATCGTCTTTTCCCGCCCAACTCACTGCAGTAAACTTTGTTTTTGTTTCTCTACTTTATATATATTCATAAAAATCAAGAGAAAATGTTTTATATATTTGTTGCAGAAATAGAAATGAAATTGAGAACTGTACATACCAGTGAGCTTAAACCAGTGATGGATGCAACGGAAGTAGCCATTGAAGCACCAGAACGAGCCAACTGGCCCAGATGACCCAGAAACATCACTGATATAACCTGTACGCAATACGTCAAAAGGCTCGAAATGACAATAGGCCCCGCCAGCCATAGTTGTCTCTTAACTTCCTCCGAAACCTCGTCTTTGTCAATACCATGTCTTTGAGTACAAACCCCATCAATATTTTTCTGGTATTTGTATCAGGGGAGAGCTTAGAACAGTGGTTTGGTTCTCACTCTCCACCTTTTTTACCTTTGTTTTTTGCCTCAAATCTCTTCACGTTACTGAGATGAAATTGGCTCTTTGGACTGTTGCAGCAACTAAAAGTATCGCAAAAAGATTAATTACAGCCAAACGGTAACTGATAAATAACTTTTTACTTACTCTCTGATAAATATTCTAATAAGTAATAATTTGATCATGATGTTAAAGCAAACATGGCACTAAATCTTAATGTTTTGCATCTGTATTCTAGTAATCTTGCAAGCAAACAACGTAGAAAAGTTTGTCTGAAATTTTTATACTAGAAAAACCGTGAGAAGGAGAATGATTAAGAAGGTATCAGAATGTTTAGGTAAGTGAAGGAAGGACTTTATGGTAGAATAATTGTTTAGTAAAAATGCCACTGTATGTTATGTAATAACCAATTTAAATAGATAGGAAAAACAAAAATAAAGGGAAAGGAATGGGATTGGGTAAGTGAGTTTGCCCCACAATATGTCCGAGCCAACAATTATTTCTATGTAAGGTTGCTAGTGATTGGAGTTAAAAAGGTACACTAGAATATCCTGATTAAATTAGTATCCATCACAACATATTTAATAGTAATAAAGTAATATTAGCAGTGTCAAATCAAACCAAAAAGAACTAAATCCGGAAAGGAATAACTATACTAGCCTAAACCACACATTTGAAAATCTGCATCTATTATAAGACTCTTTAGAAACCTTGTCAGAAAAACCCAATAAGAAAACCAGGGAAGGAAAAAATAACTTCTAAGCTTCGAGTGTAACAACCGGAAGTAAAAGAAAGTGCCAATCAAGAAAACCTATAATGAGTCAAACGGGTATATAAATCATCTATAAATGGAGGCGTTGTGGACGGAATACGAAATAATTGTTATTGAATTGGGATATATTTCTTAATTTTATAATTACTAGTTATGTCCATTGTAAAATAGATAAATAAAATAAAATTTAAAATTAAAGTAAAAATTAAAAATTAAAATTCTGAAAAAATAAAATAGAAAAAGGGGCCACGTGAAGGAGCGGTGTCTTTCGTCCGTCTGTAATGTAAGTTGATTGAGTTGCGGTACAAATAGAACTTTTCTCTGTGACAAAGACTGACCCACACTGAAGGCACAATGGACGAGGCTCACATGCAAGGCCGTACTTATTTGTCATTTAAACATTAATCATTAGTATATTTTTCAGCATAATGAAAGACAATCAAGTGATTGTAGCTGGTTCGCTGTTGCAGTAATTTCACATCTATTTTAAAGTTGAAGTTTCGAGTTTAAATGTCCATTTTTTGAAAAAGAAAAAAGAAAGGAAAAAGCAAAAAAATAAAAATACAATAAAATAAAAATACAATGTAGACAACTAACAAACGAATTGGGTACAGATGAAGCAATAGCATCCATAAATTCTCATTGGAGATTACCAGTGTTTGACCAATATTTTTGATGGGACCATAGTCACTTTTGCTCGATTGCTTATTTGATATTGACTTACTGCTATGAATATTCCAGATTATTTCATGGCTTAGAACTTTCAAAGTTTTTGTAACAATGTAAATTATTATTAAGATCAGATGCCGTCCTTCATCTCTCATCATACACTTACCAATTCGAATCTTTCAAAAGACTATGGATCAGCCCATAAAAGACTCTTGAAGCACCATCAACCGGAGAAGAAGTTCAACTTCTGAGTCGACGGACATCATTCACGAGCTCGAACTTTCTAGAGACAAAATCGAGTCCCAGAGTAGTCGACTCCCAAAAGCCAAAATGACTACCGGCCTAATGAAACGGCATCACAATATATTTTTGAAAACCTTCCATTCCAAGATTTCAGGACGTCAAATCTTCTTCATCATTTGGTGGATACGAATTCTACAAGAGATGTTACACAAATATAATGTTAAAGGAAAGTAAATTCAAGATTTCAAGGACGAATCCAATCAGAATTGAGAAACTAGCCTGCATGATGAAAGCATTCTCTATCCATTTGGCATATGTCTCAGGTATTCTTTGTATTATTTGGATACACATAGTGAAACCACCCTAAACACCATAGAGAATGTAACCCATACATTAAACGTGAACTTTAATATTTTGTGTCTATAATATTTACTTTATGTAATTTACTTTCTCATGCATGCGCAAATACACTAAATCAACTATTGGTGGCAGATCATGCTAATTATCAAGTTATATCAATCATAATCTCTTAAATTAATTATAGATTTCACCGTCTAAATCGTACTATATTTTTTATTTGCTGATGAAAATAAAAAAGAGAGCTCTAAAGAAGTTTAAAATAAGGACCGAGCACTACGTGAAGTTTAGATTTGAAGTTTGTTAGATTCTTTTTTCTTTTATAAACGTTTTTAGTCTAGATTTATATGCGAGGTTTTCTTTTATTTAAGACTTTTATTTTAGTTATGATTTTAAAAGTATTTGGCCTGATACTGTTGTTTGTATTGTGTTAATAAAGTATAATAACTTTTTTTTTTAATTCGTAGATAAATATTTGAAGAAAATTTTGTTTGAACAGGGGCTTAATTTTTGGAAAAATTTTTTAATGTATTTTAGACATTTGACGACGGCTTCCTATAAAACTGCCATTGAATGCTGCACCATGCACAACAGTTTTTCACAGAAAATCATCGTCAAAATTACCGTGACAACCCAAAAAAGTGCGCACTGCACACTTTCATCAATGATTAAAGACTATCTTGGTATATCCATGACTCTGCATTTCACAACGGTTTTTTGACCATCGTGAGATCTTGCAAAAGTTTAAAAATCATTATGTAATGTGTTATTTCTACTCGTGGTTGTTATCTTTATCTTTATTTTTACATATTTATATATATAAAAGAGTCAATGCTGCTCTTCTCTTGTTCTTACACTTGTCAACCCACGGTTCATTCTAGCCTTTTTTCCATTTTTTTTCCCTTGTTTTTCCCCCCTTAAATGGTTACACGTTTTATTTGTTTTCTTTTTTATGTTTTTCATGTGTCAGATTTTCTTTCTCTCGTTTACTTCAGATATTGTAAAAAAAAAATAATTTTGTTTTCTTTTTTTGCCACATTATTAGCATACTTTTTAAGATAGTGTTCTTTTCTGTTTTTTTGCTAAACTATTTGATAATTAGAAAAAAAAAATCTATATATTTAAGATAAATTTTTTCCCTCACTTTTTATTTTCCAATTTTACTATATTCTCTATATGTATTTATTTCGAAAAATTTATATGTTACTTTCTACTTTTTCACTTCCTGAGGGATATTTAAGAGAGAAAAATAAATATAATGTGAATTTTGAAAAGGTGGATTTGGATTTTAAATAAAAAGAATAATTTAGATTTGAAATGATGTGGTAAACACACCATTAATTTGTTGATAAAAGTTGAAATCATTATAGTACATTTTTATTATTATTTAAAACAAACTTTAATACTCCTTTTTTCTTTTTGTTTCTTGAATATCCTTCTTAAAACTTTACTTAATTTCTCTTTTTATTATCTTTTTTTTATCAAACTAGTTGTAGATACATGCCATGCATGTGTTCAATCAATTTGTGAAAAAAAAAAAATTTTTTTTGACTAGAAGGTATTGTGAAAAAAATAGCAGTTGAAGGAACATTAAAGAGAAAAAATATATGACTACATTTTATGAACAATTTCATGTTAGAGGATAAAATTAAAAAATATATATGTTTAAGTAGGAACAAATTGTAGAGAAGTTAGCAAATCACATAGAAAATTAATTATGTGGTGCTATAAAAAATAATAGTTGAGAAGATTACAAAAAAAGAATTTTTGAGTAAGGATACACTTAACAGAACTTATTTCAATAAGGGAAAAAAGAAGAATGAAAAATAAAATGAAAAAATATTGACAAACAAAAAAGAGACTGATACATCGGACATAAGCAAAGAATAATATCATTTTAAATGGGTAAAAAGATTTAATTAAAAAAACTATGAAAGAAAGCCAAAAAAAAAAAAAAAAAAGAAGCCAAATTTAAAAAGCAAAAAAGGAAAGAAAGAAAAAAAAAAAAAGGGAATGACACATGACAAAAGGATGATCATTATTATTATTTTTTCCATGAAAAAAGTCATAGAACAAATTTTAAGCATGCATATATTTGAGAATGTTTAGATGGGGAATTTCTTGCATAGGATAAAGAAAAATAGAAAATTAGTCCAAAAAAAAAAAGAATAAAAGAAAAGGAAAAAGAGAAATGAAACAAGGCCAAGTTAAAAAGAAAGCTAAAATCGAAAGGTAGGAAAGGAGAAAAGGAGGAAATGACAAGTGGCAAATAATGGAATGAACTGTCACTTTTATATATGTTATAAGATTAAGATAAGATAAGATACAACATTCATAAAAACTTTTTCTTTACCTATTGAAATAATTTTTTAATGATCTATTTAAATGACTTTCTCACAAATCCACATTAAGATAATATATTTATATATTAACAATACTATGATCTAATCTCTTAAATTAAGTAGCTGTCGATACTATCTTCAAATAAAAGAAATATTTTTAAAATAATAATTTAAGATAAATCGGTATTTGGAAGGAAGAAAAATAAGTATTATGTAGATTTTCAAGATTTGGATTTATAATTAAATGATTTTTATTTGACATAATGTATCAAATCACACCATTGAGTCTCATACATGTGAAGAACGTGTTTTCACTAGTTTTATTTAAAAAGTTAATAGGTGATTATAAAATGATAGGACATTTAGGTACCAATGGTTGATTCTATACTAAATATATATATATATATATATAGAGAAGAGTTTTCAATTATTACTTTAATATTTACTTACCCATGATTGTCATTATTTTAGTCGTGTGATGTTCATTGGATGATTGTTATAAATTAAGTAGTTCACCAAAAAAATTTAATAGCAATTAATGAACATGGAACTTAGAGAGCTCATTAAATGAGATTGGATGGACAACTTGTTGTTAACTTGTATGACTTTTAAATTTTTTTTTTTTCTCTAAAGGTGTTTTAAAGTCTTATTTAAATAAGTTATAAAAGTAGAAGACCTAATTTATGTTTAGCTCATTAAGTAGTTATCGTATATTTGTATTTGTATTTTTTTTCTAATTATATACGATTTTAAATTTTTCTTGACCATTATTATGTTTTTTCTTCCCTCACTTCACAGGTTTTTTTTTTTCTTTCAATTTTATTTAATTACATCTATTTGCTGGGATGTTTTTTGCATTTGCGAAAGATTTTATTATGATACTGTAGTTTCGTAGATTTTGTGGTTAAAAAAAAAAAAAAGAAGCTTTTTGAAACCCTTTTTTTTTTTTTTTTTTTTTACACTTTATAAGATGGCCGATTCAATTTTCAAAAAAAGAAAAAAAATTCAATTTGACTAGATGTATATGTTTTGGAAGCCATCTTAGATTTTATTTATTACTTAATCAGGGCTGACATCTAATATATATTGTATCTAACAAGTTGTATTTTTTTTAATGTAGAGAGTATTTTTTAAAAAATATTTTTGTCCTTAGAAGTAATTTTATTAATAGATAATCTAGTAATAATAAAACTAACTAAATAATGTGTCAGAAAAGTAGATTGGGTAGTGTCACTAAACTCCCCTAAAAAAATCTATTTAACTATAATTACAAAGTTAGCAAGTTGTTTAACTTATAATAGCAAGTTACATAAAATGTCATATTATCAAATATAATTAAAAAGTGTACTAACTTTTATAATTTTGTCAATAACCATTCATGATTATTAAAAAAATAAAAAAAAAAGAGTAACCATTAAAACAACATCCATATATATATATAGAGCCCATCTCTCTCCGTGCCCCACATATGACCCATTGTTTTGGTTTGTGGATGTCCTTTCTTTCTTTTTCTTTCCTTTCCTTCATTTTTAATTTGCCCTTACAAAATAATTGTTCTCATGTATATCCCCGGTCAAATATTGCTTTCAATGTGACAATCTCAACTACTTTTTTTTTTTTTTTTTTCCCATTGTACCTCATTTAAGTTTCTTTAATATCAATATGTATATCTACGTATTTATATCTACACATCTTAAATAGTATAATGGAGAATAATATCCTTTAAAGGCTTTTTTTAATAAAATTCTTTATGAAGTTTCGACAATTTTTTTTTAATGTTTCGTAAGAGAATTTAGGACTTTATTATTTTGTCCTTGTTTTCTTTTAGCCTTTCTTCTTGTTATTCCTTTTTTTTTTTTTTTTTGGGGCTTGCTTGTATTTTCCTATTCCTTCTTACACTTTCTTTTGTATTTCTTTTCTAATTTCTCATATCATATATTTAATACACTAGCACGTGTGGTAGTTAAAGATCTAATAGCATGAATTCCAAATCACCCAGTCAGCTATCACACTAGGTACCAAAGGCACCTTTGGTCCAAACCTCTCCTCTCCACCATGTGCCCCATGTCTCCTTATTTTGTTTTTTTCCCTTTCTTTTTTCTCTCTCTCTTTTTTTTTTTTTTTTTTCCCTTTCATTTTTTTATTCTCTTTTTCTTTGTCTTTATTAAATATAATTGTTCTCAGTTGTTCTTTCACCGTGGAAAAGAGATGCGTGCATTTGAGTTTATAGTCACACTTCACATAACCCAAAAGGACAAATATGTAGCAGTAGGCTTGTACAATACGCCGACTATGATGCATTATTTGCCATAATTCGGGACAGGGACTGTGGCTGCATCTACCTCTTTTGTCATTTGCGCACGAGTTCAATGCAAAGGACACAAATAATGAATAATTTGCTCTTTAATTTAGTACTTAAACTTTTAAATTTCTACCATTTGTCTTAATTTTTTAAACTTAAATAACAATAAACTAGAAAAATATTGCTACAATTGTCCTTTGTCGGTAATTTTTTTAGACTGAATCCATCAGTAATATAATCAAAGGGTGATGGTAACTAACAAATTTCATCTAAAATTAATGAAAATGACTACTATAATAACATTTTAAATAGTTTAGAATCACTCTAACTACGAAAAAATAATATTAACAAAAGTTTCACAAATTTAAAAATTTAGTAACCAACCTAATAATTTAGTCCACAATTAATTTCGTCATGATTATGTAAACAGATACATGCATTACATTATAATTCACAACATATTCTTCTTCAAGAAACACACAGAAGGAAAGGAAAGGAAGAGAGAAAACGGCCACTTCAACCATCTGAAGGTCAAAAACATGTAGCTGTAAATTTATATAATATGAGATTGCTTTCTTATATGAAATATATATATATATATAGATTGACTATGACAGATTATGAATTATAATTGAAAGACATTTTGTTTATTCGCCTTTTAACGAAATTGAATGAAATAGTTTATGGTTTCTCAAATTAATCACTCGATTGAGGTAGAAGATTTTAAGATCATGAGTAAATTCTTCCTCTCTCCCCCTATATATATATAGGCGTATGAGACGTTCCAACATCAGTATGTACGTCAGAAAGATAGGGAGAGGAATATTGCAATTTGATGTTTCAATATTTATTTACATGATCACAATAAGTAATAAGTATCGTGTTTAATTCGGAGTTAACAATCAAAATTATATTGTTAATTCTAGAGATTATTTGAATAATTGATTAGAAGAAAAGACGAATTAAAGTAAATTAAGTAAACTGGATTACTAACAGAAAAGAAGCAATAAAGACAAGACATAAACAAGATTCCAGGAATTTAATTTCAATTAACCATTACACAACCACTACTTTTCTCCTTAATTTAGTTGTCTAGTTTAGTAATAGGCAGGATTCCCCTAACATATTTACAAGCCCCCCTCTCGGTAGTGAAGTAGAAATATCATCCACTAATAGATACATAATATTCTTGTAAGTACTCATTAGCAAGGATTCCTTTAGTTTTAAGTTTACTCTATTGGCTACACAAATCTTACAAGTATAATTCTATCTCACTAGTAATTATGTCATTCTAATAACACATAAATCATTTTCCTAAGTTCTTTATGGTTTCCTAAACAACTAATTGGTGATCAACTTAGCAAAAATTAGATAAATATAAATTAAATTAAGAATGAAATAATGTTAGATTTCTATGAATTTCATTCACTTAGATTTTTAGATTTTTCATGCAAATACCCATATCTTCTTTCAACTTACGTAGACGTCAATATTATCCATCCCAATCCCCATTTGCGTAAATCAGGATTGTCATTATTTTCATATCTATGGACTGTCAATATTATCAACAACGCTATTTTCATTCTTGATTACAGAAACTCATTTGTAAGTGACTTGGTGGAGGGGCTGAGCAAGAACGATAAGAGTAGATGGAAATGAATGATGGGATAGCACTGCGCAAAATTTTTCACCAATAAACTTTCCTATGAATTTAAGTAATTTTAAAACTCTTATAAGTACCAAATTAATTCAGTAAATTATAGCCAAGATTGATCGATTGGTTATTAATTTATATGGATTGCAAAATACTTTTAAGTATTTATCGGTCGACATGAATACTTCTATTGTTTAGAGTTGTGTACAAGTCAAATATGTTTTCTATGTACAAGACCTCCTGAAAAAAAAAATAGATTTAAAACTTTAAGATTTTGACTTGTCAATAAGTTGATATGATTATTTTTTACATCATTTATTATGGTAGGAAAAACAGGTTTTCCAAACTTTAGGTCTCTCATTAAAATGTGAGTAAAAAAATAGTTTTTAACTTGTGTACATGATATTAAAATGTGACTAAAATGAATAGTTTTTAACTTACGTTCATTAAGTTAAAAGAAAAAAAGTCCCTTGAAAATTTGGAAACCAAGTACAATGTTAGAGCTAAGGAAAATAAGTTTAAGTAACGTAACTAACAATTCGAGAGGGGTCTTTATACGAGATTCGCCATTAATTGTGAGCAAGCTCATCATTTGACGTGAGTCCAGAGCCTTCCCATTAAATGTGCGGGGCAAAAAAAAAAAAAAAAAAACAATGGTGAAGCAAGAAAAATGTTTTTAGTGGGAGCACTATTTAAAAAATTAGAGAGTTTTTGATTGAGTAGGAACGTTGATATATATATATATATATATATTTCCATTGCAGAGTGTGGGCTGGAGACATGATTGTAATTTTAAACAAACTTTAAAGGTAGAAAATGAATTTCTAAAAAGTTGAGCCGCGACCTGTGCCCCCACTTAATATGAACTAGCTCCGCTATTGAAAACAAATGACCTGATCCTCATCGAAGCGATGGCATTTCTAGTGTGTTTGAAACACTAGTTGGAATTGAAATTTTTATACTGGAGTCGATTGACTTTTCAAAAATTAATTAAGAAATTTGTTTACTTTTTAGAAAAGAAAAAAAAGTAAGTTGAAATTTTTAGTTTAAAACCTGAGCTCCAAACGCACTATATGTGTATGAAAGGTGTGGTTGAGAGGAGGGAAGTGGGGATAATTTGGGAAATTTATTACCAAATTAATTTACTTCTTGTCCTCGATATTTGGCCATTTTATTAAATTCTCCCTAAAAACCTGGCCAGTTTCCTTTTCACCCATTTTAATGCTAATGTATTTGTTTAGTAAGTGAATTGTGGATATCCTCTAATTTTGGTCTTTGAAGTTCATCTCTGAACTTTTGATTTTTAATAGTTTTGGTCCCTAACATTAAAATTAAGGAAAGGTTTTTGAAATTAATATATATAATCATGTGTCAAATATGTTTTAACATGAAATTTTACCAAAATGATTAATTTAGAATACTTTATACTAATAGAATTATTTAATTAAAAAATTTAGTTCTTATGGTATATGTATGTGATAATCTCTAATAATTTAAGTAATTGTTCATCAGTTTCAATATTATGAGCCAGAACTATCAAAAAAATAAAATTTTAGTGATAATTTATCAAAATTAAAAATTCAAGGACTAAAGTGATCAAATGTTTATAGTTCAGGGACTAAACGAAAAACTTACCGTCTTTTTTTTTTTTCCTTCTTTTGTTCATTCTTAGAAAGTTTTGTAAATACACATTTTTTCAACACCGATTTAAATGAGTAGCTAAAATTTTTTTATTTAGAAAAATAATCATTAATGAATGATTGACCAAAGTTAACTAATGATTGATCAGTGAAAAATACATAATGATACTGATTAACCACTAATTAATCATATTAATTAATTAATCATTAATTGATCATTTAAAAAATAGTTAGTTTACTAATTTCATAATATTTCAATCATTTATCAAAAAACTTCAAAAAAAAAAAAAAAATTTACCCACAAATCGCTTTGTTCTTGTACCTCGGCTTGGCTATCTTGCGCAAACATCTTGGGATGTTATAGTCTTCACCTGAAAATTCTCTTATCTTGCAAGTCTCTCAAAACGAATATCGTACCACATGACTCATTCATATATCATCACATTTTTTTTTTTGTTCCTACTTTTTTTTAATAGATCACATTTTTTTTTTTCTTTTCTTGGTTAGTATTTATAATGACCGATTCATTGAATATTCTGGCTAATAAATAACAGCAAGTCTGCTACATGCGAAGACAACATGTTGCCCCTGGTACTCTTTTGGCTGTTTGTAAACACAAGATAAGACAGACACGTTTCTAGTCTACTCCAAAGGGAAAAATGGCGAGAGAGAGTCGTCAGAAGCCATCTTTAAGCATTCCATTGATCCAAGTTTGCGAAGAAAACGGGATTAACAATGCAGGCGACGACAGAGCTGAGAAGCGAATTGAGAGAAGAAAGGAAATTGTTGAAGAGGTGAAGAAGCAGATATGGTTAGCTGGGCCTCTTATAGGTGTGAGTGTTTTACAGAACAGCTTACAGATGATTTCTGTGATGTTCGTTGGTCATCTTGGTGAGTTATCTCTCTCCGGTGCCTCCATGGCCACTTCCTTCGCTGCTGTCACCGGTTTCAGCTTTCTGGTGAGTTTTTTTTTTTTTTTTTTTTTTTTTTTTTTTTTTTTTTTTTGATGTGAAGATTCGAACTCATAAGGCTTATGGGGGAGCCAAGTATAGAATTATCGCTAGATTATGCATATAACCACAGTGCCGGTTTTTTTGCTACTTGAAATGGACTTCTTTTTGTTTGATGAATTGTCAAAGTAGAAAGGAGATCATGGCTCTAACTAGAATATTTAGAATTAAAAAGCTATTTTTTTTATTTTTTATTTTTTTTATTTTTACTTTTAGATGACTTTGTTAGTGTTTTTGACTTGGTTTATATTTTCATCTTATAGATTTTTTGTTATTGCTTTTCTTTTCGTGATATAGTGGTAGTTTAAGAATATTTTTGACTCCTTTACTTGAATATAGAATTACTGTTGGCACTTCTTCTAATAGTTTAACTTTTTGAAGTTGATTAATAAATCAATATAGTATCAAAGTAGTAGTTTCTGAGTTTAAAGTTTGAACCCGTACAATTAACCTCCCTATTCCCTTTAATGTCATCACTTTACGTGTTGAGCTTTTAAAATGTTTCAGAATATACAAATATAATGGATTGTTTTATTAATATTCATCCGCACATTCTGGCCTGTATAGGCGGGAGTGTTAGAGTATAAAACTATTTTTGAATCACCTTTTAATAACTTAAGCTTTTGGAATGGATTGATAAACTAACTTCTTGCAATCTTTTCTTTTAATAATGAAAATTAGCTTAAGATAATCGTGTTTCCTACTTGCAGGTAAATAGTTCTCTGAATCCAAACTGTTTCTTAGTTTTGAGTAACTCAACTCTCTATTTCTTGACTGAATAGATGGGAATGGCAAGTGCTTTGGAGACGTTAGCCGGGCAGTCGTATGGGGCAAAGCAATACCATATGTTGGGCATACATACACAAAGATCGATGTTTGTTCTTTTACTTGTGAGCATGCCTCTTGCTGTTATCTGGGCAAACACAGAGCCTATTCTGCTTGCTGTCGGACAAGATGCTGCTATAGCAGCAGAAGCCGGACAATATGCCCGTCTCATGATCCCGAGCATATTTGCCTATGGTCTTCTTCAGTGCCTTGTCAAGTTCTTACAAACCCAAAACATTGTTTTTCCGATGGTGGTTTGCTCAGGAATTGCAACTTTGTTTCACATCCTTTTGTGTTGGGTTCTGGTATTCAAGTCTGGACTTAGAAGCAGAGGAGCTGCCGTGGCAAACTCCATTTCTTATTGGATCAATGTGCTATCGTTTTATTTTTACGTCAAGTTTTCTTCTTCATGTGCAAAAACATGGACAGGATTTTCCAAGGAAGCCTTTGAAAACATTCTCTCATTTGTTAGACTTGCCATTCCTTCTGCGGTTATGGTCTGGTAATTTGAATCCCTATGTTTAGTGTGGCATTGTTCAGTAATGCTTAGTTAGCGTTTTCAGTTATGGTTTTCTATCTGGGATCTGCAGCAGTAGTCGTATGCTTTATGATGCTTGCTAGTGCTAATTATGGTGACTTTTTTGAAATGTTTTGAGCAGCTTAGAAATGTGGTCATTCGAAATGGTGGTTCTTCTATCAGGCCTTCTTCCCAATCCGCAGTTGGAGACCTCTGTGCTCTCTATTAGGTTTGTTGGGACAAGAGCTTTCTTCGGGTTGAACAATTGCAAAGTTTTATCTAGCAGTTCTTGATTTTCAAATTATAATTACATAGATCATGTGCATTGCCAGCCTAAATACAGCTTCAACAGTATGGATGATCCCTTTTGGACTCAGCTGTGCAGTGAGGTAAGCTTGTGAACAACGAATACCGTATGTTAGCAAGCTTTAAATTCATTTTTTTCAAGGTCACTTACAACTTTTGTCTTCAATTAGTGACGTTCTAGAATGTTTGTATAAATTATAAAACATCCTTGCGTGTAGTTTTCGGATTTATAAAGGCTGTGCATTTTTTGGACATCCCTGAACGTTTGATTTTGATACCATTGATAAGGATATAGTAATATAGTCGGGTATGGACCCAACTTCCTTCAGTCCATAACGCATTGTTTTCCTTTCAATTTATGATCAACAGCACTCGGGTGTCGAATGAATTAGGGGCAGGTCGACCAGAAGCCGCTCGTTTGGCAGTGTGGGTTGCGGTAGTCATGACCATTACAGAGGCTGTGTTGGTGGGATTAGTTCTGATATTGATACGTAATATCTGGGGTTGCGCTTATAGCAATGAAGTAGAAGTAGTAAAATACGTTGCGACGATGATGCCAATTCTAGCAGTATCCCACTTTTTGGAGGGATTGCAGTGCGTTCTTTCAGGTTTTCATTCTTCTCTTCATCTCAAACGTTGTTCTTGGCTCTTGGAATATAACTTGCTCATTTATGTACCGGGTGAATTAGTGTAATTAATGAAACAGTAAATCGAAACAGTTAATGTGACAAAGTGGTGTACATCAGGAAATGCTAGAGGATGCGGTTGGCAGAAGATTGGAGCGTATGTGAATCTCGGATCCTACTATATAGTGGGAATTCCATCAGCCATCGTATTCGCTTTTGTCTTTCACATTGGTGGAAAGGTTTTCTCCTCTTCATGCCTCGTAATCATTTTATACTCGCATTTTGATATCGAGAATATGATTTTTCTGAAATATTCTTCTTTTGTCAATAGGGTCTCTGGTTGGGGATAATATGTGCGCTCGTTGTGCAAAGTTTATCTCTGCTTTTCATCACCATTAACACCAATTGGGAGCAACAAGTAATATCTATCTTGCAATTTCGCATCTTTCTATTTTAAGCTATTCGTTTTCTTCAACATCTAACTTGGTCAATCCTTTTTGTTCTTGTTCAGGCCAACAAAGCTAAAGAGAGAGTCTACAGTTCTGTGGTTCCCATTGATGCGATCTCATGAAGCTTAAATGTGGCCAAGATTGAGAAAACTTCACTGCCTAATTGGCACAATAACGGAGGTTCGGAAAATCATGGAACTTACAGAAGTCGATTTATGAGGAATTTTGATATCCTTGTAGGAGATGATTATCATTAACTGCAGCAGCAGATGAATAAAGACGTAATCTCAGTCGTGGATTTCACATTTGCCTTTTAAGTAATTGTTAGTTCTTTACCAATTTCGATGTTTCTTCAGGGGATCATTTTACCTGTGAAAGAAATGTATGCAAAATAAACGTTACAGATAAATGTATGTTTACATTTCTTGTAGCTCTTGAAATTATCTTTTGATAGGATTAATGTAGGTTGGCAGAACTAGTTAGAATGAAATAGTGTTGTTTGAGCCAAGTTCAAATACTCGAACAACTTTAGCGGAATATACGGTAAATAGAACAATTACGGAAGCTAAAATAAGTAAATAGTAAATAGGATATTAACGGAACTTTTGAGGGAAATAACATGTTTAGTAACAAATAAATTATTTTACATAATCAACAAAATAATTTTTTTACTCTTAGTGGAAAAACGTACTTACTCGTATTATTTACTTACACAGTTGTGTATGTGTGTCTCTATATATATATATATTATATTTACTTCTTTTTAGCTTCCGTTATACGGTGTTTACCTCTTTCTCCCTTTTTGTTCTTATTTATTTGTAGAAGGGTAAAATTCACTACGGTCAATTTGTATTAGGCCCAAAGATTGAGCTAGGAATCGAGTGTTTTATCAAGCTACTTAGAGTTAATCTAACATGTGAATGTGGAAATGTGGAAAATAAATTAAAAATAGAAACACAGATTTACTGTCGATGTGAGAGTTACATCCACTGTAGAGTTTAGAGGGTATCACGATTTTTAAGTTACACAAGAATTGCTTGAGAAGGAGACTAGGAAGGAAGAGTACGGCAATTTCAAAGAAAACAGGCAACGATAATGGAGAATCATCTTTCCATTAATTGTCAGAATGCCCCCTATTTTTAGAGATTAATGGAAAGATGATTCTAGGGGATTCTCCATTATCGTTGTAGGGGATTCTCATAGGGCACCAATAAACAATCTCCACTTTCAATAATAGTTTTCGTAATCCGTCATGTAATCTCCAATTAAAACACCCTACCTGCCTTGATTTCATTTTGTAGAACAATTCTGCAACTGCAAAAAATAGTACAGAGACCTACGAAAACAGATCCTCAGCTACCATTCAACGTCGTTACCACCATTCACCATACCAACACTCTCTTATAGTCACTATTTGTAAGTGATTACTTACTCTTTTGAGTTATATTGTATTCATTTTAGATATTTTGGATCCATATAACTTAGATTTTCATTTTTTTTTTTTTAATTTTTTGAAAGCTTGATTTGTTAAGTTATGAGAAAAGCTTGATTATGTATTATTTTAGTTGCAAAAACTTGATTATTGAATATATTTTATGATCTTTAATTTGGATTTAGGGGTTCTTGCAAATGGATAGAAAATGGATGTGAGCTAATAAATTGACTAGAAAATATCAAGATGGTGTTGAAGAATTTATCATTTGCCAAAACTCACATAAAAAATGATAAGATTCGGTGTCCTTGCGTGGATTATGGAAATCACAAGTACCATTCAGTTGATGATGTTAAGAGACATATGATTGCATGTGGGATTCTTTGTTCGTATCAAACATAGTATTTACACGGTGAAATTTGTTTGAATCCAACATCGAAGAACAAAGGAAAAGAACCTATTATTGAAGAGGATGTAGGAGATGATTTGTTTGATATGGTTAGTGATTTGGAAGAACACATTGTGCACCATCTGAAGTTATTTGAAGTAATGATAAATGATGTCGAGATGCCCTTGTATGATGGTGCACTAAATAAACAAAAGTCTCTGCATTTATCAAATTATGGAAGATGAAGGCATTGGGAGGGTGGATAAATTCTAGTTTCATGACTCTTTTAGAATTTCTAAGAGTGGTTCTACCGGTTGATAAATATCACCTAATATGTACGAAGTTAAGAAGACGTTGAGCACTTTGGGAATGAAATATGAAAAAATACATGCATTTCCAAATGATTGCATCCTTTATCAAATGGGTATGAAGATTTGGATGAATGCCCGGTTTTTAAAGAGTCAAGATGGAAGAAGAGCAAGAAGCCAACGAATGGTAGCAAAGGAGTGCCGGCAAATGTGTTATGATACATTCCTCCAGTGCCATGTTTGCGGCATTTATTTCTTAATGCCAATCATGCCAATAATTTGACTTGGCGAGATGATAAACGTGTTGAAGACGGTATGCTTAGATATCTACCTGATGCACCACAATGAATAACCTTTGATGACAATAATCCTGAATTTAGTGCAGAACCATGGAATCTATATCTAGGTTTATTAGTGGGCG
>CM046380.1:14542154-14575154 GCA_025413485.1 Ficus microcarpa | reverse complement strand
CATCTAATTGAATTGACTTGGATACTGGATTTAAATTTTAAAATCTAATAAATCCAACTCACTCTATATACTTATTTTTAATATAAAAGTATTTTTTTACATTATTTTCAATTTATTTATTTTTTCATTTTTAATAAGGTTAATTTCATTTCTAGCACCCCTTGGAATAAATTATATTAAAGAAGTCCGAGATTTTTTTTCTTTGTTGGGCCCCAGACCGACCGCGACGACCGGACGCCCTTGCCCGAGTCTAGGGGCGTCGGACACTAGTGCCCGGCCACGCCGAGCAGAGGATCTCCGACCATGCACGGCTTAAATCAGCTGAGCACGTTCGCCATGCGCGACCCGACCATGCGCGACCCGAACTCGCCCGACCATCCCACAGATTACGAGGATACATCAAGACGTACCAACCCCTTGAATGTCCCGGGAACCACCGCCTGCTCGGAGTACCTAACCGAGCACCTGATGTGCGCGTCGCCGTACGGTGCCTTGCTCCACCGGTGTGGGAAGTACGGTTCCCTTAACTTCAGGGGGTCACATCGCGTCTTTCCACTACCTACTCCCACTACTCCCCTAATTTCCGCCGCCTAAGCCGGCTGAGGCCATCCCTGGTGCCACCCACCACAACCACCCTAGCGTACCTAGCCTAGGGTGAGACCACGTGGCGCCATCAGATTGGCCCACAACTTACGGGCGCCATGCCCCTACTCATCCGCCGGGAGCCCTAGTGAGCCGACCCAATCGGGTAGCCCCGGGCACCCGAAACCCGCGAGAGCATCTATAAATAAAGGGCAATCCCTCCTTTCCAGGTACGGACATTTTCATCCTTGTCAAAAACTCTACCTCTCCCTTCGCTCATCAGATCCTGTTCTGACTTAAGCATCGGAGTGCCCAAGGCAGACACCACACCGGTGTCCCCATCACTTCGAGGTGCTTCCTTCCTTTCTTACAAGAGAACGCGAGCACGAGTAGAGCACACGGGCAAGGGCGGTCGGAACCGCCGACCACATCGGGTGTTGGTGACGGAGACTTTCAGGCATCAACATTTTGGCGCTAGAAGGAGGGCCCAACTTGAGCCCTTCCAGCAATAACGACATCGACTTTTACGTGCCCCGTTAGCACGACCACAACCCCATGGACGCCCAGGGCAGCCAGGACGTCCAAGAGACGGAAAACCACGCCCGCACAGGTTCCCCGAGCAATCGCCAACAGCCGCGCCAACGAGGCGGACGAGCACGACGCAAGCTGACCCAAATGGAGGTCCTCACTGAGAATGTACAGAACCTGGCCGAGATGGTAAGAGCACTGTTGGAAGCTCAAGGAAACCCCCATCCCCGGGCTACCCGAACACAACCCGAGGCGGCCGAGTCGACCTCGAGTAGGCGACCCGTGTCCAGTGCCCGGGTCAGAGGACAGTCCCCCGCACGGGAGAGATATAGTGCTAGAGAAGACCGCGCGAGCTCGGGTAGAGCGCCCAGGGAAGAAGTGGTCGCCCTGGAGCGTGAGCGTTCCAGAAGCCGCCGCAGCACGAGTGTGCGCTCCGGGCACGCCGACCCCCACGCAATCGCTGGAGGTGACCGGCAAAACGCCATAGATGTGCCTGCAAGCACATCAGTGTTTGATCGCCTGGGTCTCCCCGGGTTGAGGTGGCGGCGCGCACAGGGACGCTCCCCCGACAGGCGGACCAAGGAGGAGAGGGACCAAGAGAGACTTGACCGGATGCAGCGGCAGCTGGACCAGCTCGTAGACCAACAATACGGACTGGAACCGGTCGGGGCGGTAGACCCCCCATTCACCCCGGCCGTTATGGCGTCACCGTACCCTAGCGGGTTCAAGATGCCCACTATGGCGTCCTACGACGGCTTCACGGACGCAGACGAGCATTTGGAGAACTACCAGGAACACATGCTCATCCAGAACGCTAATGACGTCGCGCTCTGCAAGGCATTCTGCCTGACACTGACCGGAGCTGCCCGTCAGTGGTACCGGAGGCTGAGGTCCGGTTCTATCGGCTCATTTAAACAGCTGGCAGACGCCTTCATGACCGCGTTCCTGGGGTCAAAGGCCCATAAACTAGAGGCAGCGCATCTGTTCGGAATAAAGCAGGGCAACAATGAGCCGCTAAAGCAATTCCTAGAGCGCTTCGACAAGGGGGTAATGCAGGTGAAGAGTTGCTCCGACGATGCCCTAATCCAGGCGTTCCGAGAAGGTATTCAGGACCAGCGGTTGTTATGGGCCTTCGCATACGACGCGCCTATAGGTGGGAATTTGGGTCGGGCCAAACGGGCCAACCCGGCCTGCATTTTTATCGGCCAGGTAAAAGCTCGGCCCTATAGTAAGGGCCGGGCCGGGCTCTCCTTTTAGGCTTGGCGGGCCGGGTCTGCCCGGCCCTGCCGTTATTTAAAAAAATAAAAAAAATAATTAAAAAATTTATATATATAAAATAAAATAAAATTTAAAAAAATAAAAGTTTAATTATAATCTTAAACAACTAAAATTAAAAGTTTAATTATAATATTAAGTTAACTAACTAACTTATATTATAATTATTAAGTACTAACTAAGCAATTATAATATAAATATAAATATAAAAATTAATAGAAATAGTATAATAAATTTTTTTTAACAAAGTATAAAAGTTTTTATTTTTTATCTAAGATAAATTATTAAATTATTAAAAATATACAAATTTATTCAAAAATTACAAATAATAAAAAAATTAAATAAAAATTTTAAAAATTGAGCCGGGCTGGGTTTACATTTCAAAAATTCAGGCCCGCCCGAATTTTTGAAATGGCCCATCGGGCTCGGGCCGGGCCGGGCGGCCCGAAATCCCACCTCTAGACGCGTCCCCGTCCTTCGCACACATGAGAGGGATCGCCTGGAAGCACGCCGAGACTGACGAGTACATGAGAAGAAGGGGATTTTCGACCCAAAAACAGCTACCACTCCCCAGTAAGAAGCCCGAGAGAAGCGGGGCAGGGCCGAGCCGAATGGATAAAGGCAAGGCAGTACGCCCGAGCGGAAGGTCTGAAGCGACCTCGGCCCCGAAGACCCCGGCCAGAAAGTTCCAACAATACACGCCCCTGGTAGCCATGGCCGACCAGGTGCTAGCCCAAATCTCAGGGCGCGGGCTGCTCCGAGACCCCCCGCCGCTTAGGGCTAACCGCTCCCGGAGGAACCCGAACAAATATTGCCTCTTTTACAAGGACTTCGGCCATGACACCAGGGACTGTATCCAGCTCCGCGACCAGATAGAGAAGTTGATCTGGGACGGCCACCTGCGAGAATTTGTGGACAAAGCTGTGACCTTGGCCGGTGATCCGAGTCGGACCACCCAGACGGCTCAGGCAGCAGCCGGGCCTAGCAGCCGTCCCGCGGACGGCGACACGGAGCACATTGTGCATACAATCTTCGGCGGAGCAGCCGCCGGTGACACGGCAAGCAGCCGCAGGAGTTACGCCTGCGAAGCGAGGCAGGTCGCCCGCGGAGAGTACATAAACATGGCCGAACACATCGCCAAAATCTGTCGCCAGGAGAACACAGTAATAAGCTTCACCGATGACGAAGCTGATCGGCTGCTGCACTCGCACAACGACGCGCTGGTCAGCGAGATACGGGTGGCCGATAACGTCATCCGCCGAGTCCTTGTGGACAATGGCAGCTTCGCCGATATCCTCTTCATGGACGCGTTCACTAGAATGAGGATCGAGGGAGCGGTGCTCACACCCACACGGACACTGCTCTACAGCTTCGCGGGCGAGTGTGTGCACGCGGCGGGCACCATCCGACTCCCAATGACCATAGGGGACGGCCCGGAGAGGACTACCAGGATGGTCGAATTCATCGTGGTGGACCGACCGTCCGTCTACAACGCCATCCTGGGGAAGCCAACCCTCAACACACTCAAGGCAGTGGTTTCCACGTACCACCTTGCTATAAAGTTCCTCACTCGGAGCGGCATCGGAGTCTTCCGCGGAAGCCAGGAGTCCGCGCGAAAATGCTATGTGGAGGCGGTCAATAAGGTTTGCCGCAAGACCATCGCCCTGAGCACCGTCGCTACTATCACCATGATCGACGACGTTGACGCACTAGACGGAGAAGTCATTCGGCTCAGCGACTTGGATCCCCGCCTGCCCGAAGAGGAGGTCCGAGCGGACCCAGTAGGCGAGCTGACCCCGTACCAGCTTGACCCCGAGCACCCCGAGAGGATGGTCATGCTTGGGTCGGGCATCAACGAGACCACCCGGGGGGAGATGGAGCGCTTCCTCAGCAGTTACAAAGATGTCTTCGCATGGTTACACGAAGACATGCCCGGGATAGATCCGGCAGTTATGTGCCACCGGCTGAGCGTTAACCCGACAAGTAAGCCCGTCATCCAGAGACGAAGAGCCTTCAACCCCGGAAAGATACTAGGCTATCAATGCGGAAGTGCAGAAGCTGATCGCCGCAGGGTTCATCCGGGAGGTGACCTACCCGGAATGGCTGGCCAATGTGGTCTTGGTCAAGAAGTCCAACGGAAAGTGACGCGTTTGTATCGATTACACCGACCTCAATAAGGCTTGCCCGAAGGACTGCTTTCCCCTGCCCCAGATAGACCAGCTGGTTGACGCGACAGTAGGACACGAGCTCCTCAGCTTCATGGACGCCTACTCGGGGTATAACCAGATCCCGCTGAGCGAGTCCAACCAGGCCAAGATGGCGTTCACAACCGACCAGGGACTCTACTGTTACCGGGTCATGCCATTCGGCTTGAAGAACGCTGGAGTCACGTATCAGAGACTGATGAACAAGATGTCCGCCCCGTTAATCGGGAAATCTATGGAGGTCTACGTGGACGATATGCTTGTCAAGAGCAGGCACGCCAAAGACCACATCCAGGACTTACGGGAATGCTTCGACATCCTACGCCGATACCAGATGAAGCTGAACCCGGAGAAATGTGCGTTTGGCATAGGATCCGGGAAGTTCCTCGGATTCATGGTGAACCACCGAGGGATCGAGGTCAATCCTTCCAAGTCCCAGGCGGTCCTGGACTTGCAGCCTCCCCAGACGGTGAAAGAAGTCCAAAGACTCGCCGGCATGACAGCAGCCCTCTCGCGCTTCATCTCCAAATCCACGGACAAGTGTGCCCCTTTCTTCAAGGTACTCAAGCCCACGGGTAAGGTCAGCTAGGACAGCGAGTGCGAAGAAGCCTTCAAAGGCCTGAAGGCATACTTGACGAACCCGCCAATGTTGTTGGAGCCCTTACCCGGAAAGGTCCTGTATGTCTACCTGGCCGTCTCCGAAAAAGCGGTCAGTTCCGCCCTAGTCCGAGAAGAGAACAAGACGCAGCTCCCCGTCTACTATAGCAGCAAAGCCTTCCAGGGCGCGGAAGAAAGGTACACCCCCCTAGAGAAGCTCGCCCTAGCCCTGGTCTCTTCGGCCCGCAAGCTGAGGCCCTACTTCCAAGGGCACCCGATCCGAGTGCCGACCAAATACCCACTGCGCTAGGTCTTGCAGAACCCGGAGTTGTCGGGTCGCATTGCGAAATGGGCAATCAAACTTGGGGAGTATGACATCGAATATGTTTCCCGAACGGTGATAAAGGCCCAGGCGGTGGCCGACTTCTTGGCTGAGTTCACCGGAGTGGATACGCCTGACCAGGGAGCTAACAAGGATACACGAGTTCCAGGGGTACCCGACCACCGAACTGAGCGCTCGGCCGATACGCCGACCGAGCTCGCAAAGGCGCTTGGAGCACCTGCTCACACTGACCACAATAGATGGAAGCTCTTCGTCGACGGATCATTGAACTTGGCTGGCTCCGGGGCCGGGTTGGTCCTTATAGTCCCGGACCAATACAAGACAAGTCAAGTCAGGCTTTACGCTTCGACTTCAAAGCTTCAAATAATGAAGCCGAGTACGAGGCAATGATCACGGGCCTCGGACTAGCCCGGGAACTCGGAGTGACCAACGTCGACGTCTTCAGCGATTCAATGCTCATCGTGAACCAGGTGACGGGGGAATTTCAGGCGCGAGAGGAGCGAATGGCCAAGTACCTCGGAAGAGTGAAGGCCCTGCTCGGTCAGTTCACAAGCTACTGTGTCACTCGGATTCCACGCTCCGAGAACGGCGAGGCCGACGCCCTAGCACAACTAGCCTCGGGGTCTGATGCCGAAGGTCTGGTTTCCTTCCCCATTGGGAAACTAAGCCTACCAAGCATAGATCAACCTGAACACATTCACTGCTCCGAGAATAGCCCGACATGGATGGACCCAATCGTGGAATATCTCACCTCCGCTCAGTTGCCCGAGGACCAATAGGAGGCCCGCCGGATTAGATGCACCTCGGCTCGGTTCGCTATCATCAACGGAAGGCTGTACCGACGAGGTTTCTCCGCCCCATACCAAAGGTGCGTCGACCCGATCGAAGCGGAATACTTAATGAAGGAGATCCACAGTGGCGTGTGCGGAAACCACTCGGGAGGAAGGGCGCTAGCCTTCAAGTGCCTTCGTCAGGGGTACTATTGGCCGACCATGGACAAGGACACGGCAGAATTCACCCGCAAGTGCGTCAAGTGCCAACAATTCGCCAAAGCCATCAAGTCTCACCCGGAGAAGCTCACTTCAGTTGTGTGCGCCTGGCCGTTCCCAAAGTGGGCCCTCGACCTGATAGGACCGCTACCGATGGCCCGAGCGCAACTACGCTATTGCCTAGTTGCAATAGACTACCTCACCAAGTGGATTGAAGTAGAGCCACTGGCGCAGCAGACTGAGGCGAAGTGCACCACCTTCCTATGGAAGAACATCATTTGCCGCTTCGGGATCCCCCACACGGTGGTCACGGACAACGGAAAACAATTCGACAACCCGAAATTCGAAGCGCTGTGCGAGCAATTCGGGATAAGGAAAGTCTACTCGTCTCCAGGGCACCCTCAGAGCAACGGCCAGGTAGAAGCTGTCAACAAAACCATTAAGGACAACCTGAAGAAGAACTTGGAGAAGTATAAGGGGGCCTGATCGATGAGCTCCCCCGGGTGCTATGGGCTTACCGTACCACCAAGAGAACGGCGACCGGGGAAACCTCCTTTGCTATGGCATTCGAGGTTGAGGCTGTGATCCCTGCCGAAGTCGGCCTGCCCAGTCTCCGGATAGAAGGTTATGACGAAGAGGACAATGAAGAGCAGCAGCTGGCGGTCCGAGACTTAGTAGAAGAAAAACGCGACCGGGCCCTCATCGTACGGCAGCTCGGAACCAGGTCGTCGCAAGATACTACGACAAGAAGTTCCGACCGCACGTCTTCAGAATGGGCGACTTTGTCCTGAAGAAAGTTCTAGTTCCTCAACCGGGAGTGGGATCATTCGGGCCCAAGTGGGAGGGTCCCTACACCATCACGGAGATAGTCCTATCAGGCACCTATCGGCTAGCCGACCAGAAAGGCAACTTACTCGGCCACCCATGAAACGCGGACCATTTAAAGCGTTTTTATCAATGATCCGGATTGTACAACTATAAAAATCAATGAATAAAGAGAATGTTTATCCAGACCCAATGCGTATGAACAACAAGTCCCTCGGTCGCCGGACCAGGAGACCAGGTCCCGTGACCGAGCACCAACCAAGGTTGGTGCTCGGCCAGGACCCACTCAAGAAATGAGTCCCTCGGTCCCCGGACCAGGGGCCAGGTCCCGCGACCAAGCACCAACCAAGGCTAGTGCACGACCAGGACCCACTAAATACAGCGAGTCCCTCCGTCCCAAGACCAGGAGACACGGTCCCGTGACCGAGCACCAACCAAGATGGGTGCTCGACCAGGACCCACTAATAGCAAGTCTCTCGGTCCCAAGACCAGGAGACAAGGTCCCGTGACCGAGCACCAACCAAGATTGGTGTTCGACCATGACGCACTCAAGAAACGAGTCCCTCAGTCCCCGGACCAGGGGCTAGGTCCCGCGACCAAGCACCAACCAAGGCTGGTGCATGACCAGGACCCACTCAATACAACAAGTCCCTCGGTCCTCGGACGGGGGCCAGATCCCATGACCGGGCACCAACCAAGGTTGGTGCCCGGACCAGGGACTCACTGCCAGAAACACTAACACGAATTCGCTCCGAGCACAATCAGTCTTGGTCTGCCGGCCAACACTCTTGGCCCCCAGACCAGGGGGGTTCGGGTCCGGGTCCCATGACTTAACATAGCCGAGGTTGTGCTCGGATCCGGGTCCCATGACTTAACATAGCCGAGGCTGTGCTCGGATGATATACCCGACCAGGAGGACAGTAGCAGAAAAATTAAAAACAAGCTGATGAAAAACTAAATCGAAGACGAAAAAGGAAGCTTCATTAATCCAAAGAAGGAGGGGGGTACAATTGGGCACCCCCGAGCCCACAAAAAAAAAAAAAAAAAACCTAGTCCGCCTGATCGGGAAGGACCGTTGGCTGGTCGGCTGGCTGCTCAGGCTGCGGCTCGGGCGCAGGAGGTTGTTCCGCCACGGGTGACTGCTCATGCTTGTCGATGACGATTATATCTTCGAGCGCCAGCTCGGCCCCAGTCACCTCACCCTCCTCGATGGCCGGAGTCTGCCCCTCCTCGGCAGCCGTCTCCCTCGAGAGCTCCGGGGCGAAAGGCCAGTCCACCCCAGTGACACCTGGGTTTCTAAGGTTGAAGTCGGCGATCATATCTTAGATACCATCTTTGTACTCGGCTTCTAGAAGGGCCTTGAACTCCGCGGACCTGCAGTACTCTTCCACCGCAACAACCCTGGCTTGCTCGAGCACCTGAGGTAGCTCCTCTTGTTGGTACCGAGCATGCTCGTGATCCAAAGACGTCAGGGCCTCTTCAACCTTGGCACAGGCCTCCTCAGCTTCCCGGTGCAAGCCTTCGGCCTGTTCTCGGGCAGCCGCCGCCTCGGCATCCGCCGCCTTCTGCTCGGCGTCCAATACTCTCTGCTCGGCATCCTTGGCCCTTTGCTCAGTGGCCGCAGCAGCGGTCTCGGCCTTTCTCTTCTCGGACCGAGCCTTCGAGGCCTCCGTTTCGGCAGATCGGAGCTTATCCTCCATGGCGTTGGAATAGCCACGAGCGGCCAAGTTTGCCGTGAAGGCGAGACATACCGCCTACAACGAAACATTGCCGTGAAGGCGTTAGAAACGAAAGAACTGAAGTCGTCAAGAAGACCACGGTCAGGGCATGCTTACCTGCATAAGCCTCCCGATCACACCGTCGGTGGCCTCAACCACATCGGAGGATTTGGAAGACTCGGCGACTTCATCGGTCAGGCGCTCATCGAACTTCCTGAGAAGAGCCGCCTGCACTAACCTCCGCCGAGGAGCCTCATCTTTTGCAGCCGGACGGGAGTCCCGAGGCCTATAGTCTTCCCGTCTCCCGCGAGCAGAAGTGCCCGGGACAGGGCGCTCCTCCCGGGGCTGAATCGAGCGGACTTCTCGAGCGCTCCCGACCCCGGGGTGAGGTTGGCTCGGTAAGGCCGCTACAATCGCCCGACTATCGGGGGCCGCTTGGCCAGAGCGGCTTCCCTGGACACCATGCGCGGGGCGGATGATCGGAGCCTCAGATGGGGGACGGCTGCTCGGAGTCTCGTGAGAGTGACGGCTGCTCGGAGCCTCTTGGGAAGACCTGCTGCTCGGCGCGACAGCCGAGGTACTCTTACCTTTTCCTCCATCGCCAGTCTTGAATCTCTGGAGCCGAGCGGCCCGGTCTTGGTCACTGGGGCGCTTGGTTCCCCTCCGTTCCCGGTCAGCCATTGGTACTGCAATCACAACAACTGCGTCAGTAACTCACATGAAACTTACCCGAGAATGCATAACTTTAAAGAAGACGACCTTCGATCCGAATACCCCACGTTGGGTATAACTGCCGGACCACCAGATTCATGTCCTCGTCGGCTACCCTCGGGCCCCAGCTCCCGGGGGAGGACCCGTCAGACGACGGACCATGGGTCGAGGCCACTGGCACCCCCCGCGGGATCTCAGACCGACCCGAGGACTCCACTCTATCCGGGACAACGACTGTTCGTGCCCTGTAGTGGACGGCCGGGATGGGCATCCTTGACGCAACGGTCACTTCTCTCGCAGGCTGGTCGTCTGGGTTGACCGAGGACGATGAAGATCCGACCCAATCGTGCCTCGCGAGACTCTTCGAGGAGAGGAGCCCTTGTTGGTTCCTCTCCGGATCGGACAGCCCTCGGAGGCTGTCCACCCTGCCTTGGTTCTCCTCGCCGATGTGGGGGGCCCGCGTCCACACGTACCCGCTCCTGAACGTCACGGGTACCCTTTCGCTCCTCAGGAGTTCTCGCCGCGACAATTGCTCGTGTAGCCACCTTCCCCCTGCGTAGAACCACAGGTGCTTGAACTGCTTGTCGGAGTCGGGACACCCAGTGATGAACGTCCCCTTGTGCCCTTGGAAGTAATACGATCCCAGAGAAGACGGAGCCGACTTCATCCGGTACAAGTTCTGGAATACCCGAAGGGGCATCTCGAGGCCAAAGGTTCTCCTCCACAGCACATAACAGCCGACCAGGATGCGGTATGCGTTCGCATTCAGCTGCATTGGGGCCACGTTGAGCGGGTAAGCGCTCGTCGCAGGAACGGGTGGAAGGGTAGCCGGAGCCCGGTCATAAAGAATTCGACGAACAGTGTTATGTGCCCGCGAGGAGGCCGAGACGGGAGGTCACCCTCACCAGGGACTACAAGCTGCACGGACTCCGGGATTCCGAATTCCTCCCAGAGCGCTTGCAGGTAGCTCCAGGTAACCCCCGAGGTGAAGTAGTCCACCGTGTAGATGGGAAGATTACCCGCGAGCTGCCCGGCCTCCAAGTCTCCCATCTTGTAAACACGCTGGCCGTTCACGCGCATCGGACGAAAAGACCTCCTCTGCCTTTCAAAAGTCTCCCCTGGCTGAGCCGTGCTCACCGAGCTCTCCGAGCCTTCCCGACCAGAGGTGCTCGCCCCTTCAGCCGATCTCTCGGGCATTTCCTCCTCCTCGGCTACTTGCGCGGCCGGCTGTGCTCGCGGAGTGGGAATGTCCGACAACCCGGACAGGTTCTCGGGCGGGCTGGAGCTTGTGCTCAAGCTCGAGCTGCTGCTCGCATCCCCAGTCACGTCGACGTCCCCGGACAGGTTCTCGTTCTCGGAATCTGAAACACTGCTCATGATGAAAGATTTTTACCTTCTCGGAAGTGTCCTGGTTGTCCGCAAAGCTTCTTGTCCACTCCAATGCTCGGCACTTCTTGGCAGCTCTCGAACTCTTCAGATGCTTGGTGGAAAATGTGTAGGGAAGGCCCCCTATTTATAGGGGTCGATTCGGAGGGAAAAGTGGGCATCGATTTCGAGGCGACGCTTCGGTTTCCCGCCAATCCCGTCACTTCAGCATTAAATGTCCCGAAAACGCCGATTGGTCTCCCTGCCAACCCGGGAGCGACACGTGGAACCGACCCACGTCAGCCGCTTGAGCCACGTCATCTTCGCTTATCGCCAAATGCTAGCCTGACCTCGGATTCACCCAGAGAATGCCCGGTCATCCGTTCATAGGCGGATGCTCGTTCCTCCTTCTGCCCGAGCACAGTTAGCCTCCCTAGGTGAGCGACCACCCCCGCATTCTCGCCCAAGTTGCCTTGATGAAGCACGTGCCATCATGCGTCGCGCTTGACCTATCGATTGGCCTAGTAGCACCCTGATCGTACTCGCCCAGAGATGCTAGGGGGGCTTATGTTGAGGCCGTAATCCACTCCGGGCACATGCCCTTACTCCAAGAACACGCTCGCCTATCCGACGGGACCCAACCTCTCCGAGCCTGACCGAGAAGTCCGAGATAGCCGGGGCAGACCGACCGCGACGACCGGGACGTTGCCCGAGTCAGGCCGGACACCAGTGCTCGGCCACGCCGAGCAGAGGATCTCCGACCATGCACGGCTTAAATCAGCCGAGCACGTCCGCCATGCGCGACCCGACCATGCGCGACCCAAACTCGCCCGACCATCCCACAGATTACGAGGATACATCCGTTCCCTTGTGTCCCGGGAACCACCGCCTGCTTGGAGCACCTAACCTCCTGGCGCGCCGCCGTACGCCGTTCCACCGGTGTGAAGTACACCCCTTAACTTCAGGGGGTCACATCGCGTCTTTCCACTACCTACTCCCACTACTCCCCTAATTTCTGCCGCCTAAGCCGGCTGAGGCCATCCCTGGTGCCACCCACCGCAACCACCCTATCGTACCTAGCCTAGGGTGAGACCACGTGGCGCCATCAGATTGGCCCACAACTTACGGGCGCCATGCCCCTACTCACCCGCTGGGAGCCCTAGTGAGCCGACCCAGTCAGGTCGCCCCGGGCACCCGAAGCCCGCGAGAGCATCTATAAATAGAGGGCAATCCCTCCTTTCCAGGTACGGACATTTTCATCCTTGCCAAAAACTCTGCCTCTCCCTGCGCTCATCAGACCCTGTTCTGACTTAAGCATCGGAGTGCCCATGGCAGACACCACACCGGTGTCCCCATCACTTCGAGGTGCTTCCTTCTTTTCTTGCAGGAGAACGCGAGCACGAGTAGAGCACACGGGCAAGGGCGGTCGGAACCGCTGACCACATCGGGTGTTGGTGCCGGAGACTTTCAGGCATCAACAATGATTGATTTTTTTTTTTAATCTCAAAAAGACAGGAGCACTCACGTATCTTCTATGATATACATATTTAGAATCCGTTTGGTAAACGAGTTGAAAATATTAAGTTTAAGTTGAAAATTTTTGTTGATTTTTTAAAAAAGACAAAAAATTTTTCAGAAAAAAAAAAACAAAAATTTTTTCAAAAAAAGACAAAAACTGAGATGAAAATTTTGAGTTTGAACTCGAACGCCAAACGAGGCGTTAATTGATTTCTTCTTTTTTCTTTTTTTGTTGAAAAACTAATGTGATTAATAGGGTGAGCACAATATGGAATCATCTAATGCATCCAACAAAAATGATCCAATCTATCTAAAAAAATTTAGATATCCAAACCCTATAAATTGGATTTGGATAATAATTTGACTCATCTAATTGAATTGACTTGGATACTGAATTTGAATTTAAAAAATCTAATAAATCCAATTCACGCAGTATACTTATATTTTTAAAAATCTAAAAATCTACCTGAAGCTTCTCATTAAATTTTCTTCTACATTTTTTTGTGTCAAGATTCTCTTGCGATTTCATTTAGATTGTTTGTGTTTTTGATATATTCGGATTTTCTATCTGAATTTTTAGCTTTACCGTTTTCTTGTTTGGAGGACTGGGTTTCAATATTCTCATCTCCCGCAACAGTGGCTTCACAACAATTTATCACACAAGTTGTTGGCGCCATCGTTGTCTTTGCCTATTTCTCATTAAAGTACTTTCATTGTGTTATCGTTTTATTCTCCACTTTTTTCATAGTGCATTTAGAGAGCTAAAATCCCCAGTGAATTGCATACTATTATGGTCCACACTTGATCTCTATCTTATCATATAGATCTACAAACAAAAGCTTACTCAAAAAAGAGTTCCGGCTCCGCCAAAGCACGTTTTCAAACTTTTTAAGCCGAGTTCTTATGAATTAGGGATGTCGATCTTACTCTGTACAAAGCATACTGAAAAGACATTTATAGAATTTCTGGACTTCCCAAATTTGTGCTTTGAAGCCTCACAAGACTGCGTCAACAGAAACTCTGCGATCATTTACTCTCTCTGCAGCCTTTTTTGCCTGAACAAAATGAAAATATCGAGTCCGATGTAGAAAATGAATGGAAAGGATTTCCAAACTATAGAGAGAGAGAGAGAGAGAGAGAGAGATGTTACTTGTTGCTCCCAGTCGGTTCTTATGGTGATTATTAGCAGAGAAAACACTTGCACAACTAACGCGCATATTATCCCCAACCACAGACCCTGTTCGGAAATAAATAAGCAAATAAACAAGTTAGCTTAAAAAATCACATTGCTTGTCAAAATTTATTTAAGCATAGGCATGAAGAGGAAACCTTTCCGCCAATGTGCAACACAAAAGCGAAAACCACAGCGGACGGAATTCCAACTAAGTAGTAGGATCCAAGATTCACATATGCTCCGATCTTCTGCCAACCACACCCTCTAGCATTACCTGAAATGAAATTCACTACTTCAGTCGCAGTAAGCGCTTGATATGTACTTGATACTAACACCACCAGCACCAGTGACGCTAACTTCGTGAATTTTTATATGCAAAATAACCAAATATTCCAAGACAATCTCAGTTGTTGATCTAATTGCAATCACCATAAATCCTTTTTTGTTTATATTTATTTATTTATTTTTGCTAGTTAAAATGCACTTTTTGTCATGCCTAACTAACAGAGGGGGTATCTCTATAACTTTCTGAAAAGTCGGGGAATGTTGACCTAAAATATCAAAAATAAATTTTTATAGCCCATTTCAAACATCCATGAAAACTAGACTTTAAGACCTTGTGTTTTTATCTATTTTCCTTTTGAGCTTGCAAAGATTGATTAAAAAGAAACACCAAACCAAGGTTTATCCTGGTTTTTCCTCTTGTGATTATGAGCATACAATTAAATTTCTAAAATGCTATGTAGATTTCATGAAGCGATAGAAAGGAGTAAAACCTGAAAGAGCACTCTGCAATCCATCTAGAAAGTGGAGTGCAGCAAGAATTGGCATCATTTTTGCTAAATATTTCACCACTTCTATCTCGTTGCTATAAGCATAACCCCAGACGTTGCGTATGAGTATAAGGACCAATCCCACCAATATACTCGCAGAAATGGCCAGGCCCAATACAACAAAAACTGCTAAACGAGCCGCTTCTGGATGCCCTGCTCCTAATTCATTCGAGACTCGAGTACTTTTAACAAGAGTGGAAAAAAAATAGAGGAAAGAACAAGTTAAATTATGGAGAAAAATGTATGTGCTTTTTAGCATCATAGCATTGAAATAAAACTTCAAGTTAAATAAGATATTTTAAGGAGAAATCAGTCCGCATGACAACCGAGTTAAACTCACCTCACTGCAGAACTGAGTCCAGAAGGGATCATCCACACTATTGCAACTGTGTTTAAGCTGGCAACATATTTGGAATTTTTTTAGTCGAATTTGAAGATTTATGATCCTCATTAGAATTTGTTATATTCGACACTTAAATATCAAGGTAAAAAACTAACCTGATAGAAAGCACAGAGGTTTCTAACTTTGGATTAGGAAGTAAACCAGATAAAAGAACCATCATTTCGAACGACCAGAATTCCAAACTGATCATATCATACCAAAAAAAAAAAATTATAATAATAATAAAACATTAGAATTACGAGCATCAGACGGCCATGACATAAAGTTCTAAAAGAAGATCTTACCAGATCATGACGGTTGAAGGAACGGCGAGTCTAAGAAAAGTGAGAATGTTTCTAAAGGCCTCCTTGGAAAATCCTGTCCAAGTTTGTGCACATGAAGAAGAGAACTTCACATAAAGCGACAACAACAGCACATTGATCCAATACGAGATGGAGTTTGCCAATGCGGCTCCCCTGCTTCCGAGTCCCGATTTGACTACTAGCACCCAACACCAAAGGACATGAAGCAGAGTTACAATTCCAGAGCAAGCCACCAATGGAAAAACAATGTTCTGGGTTTGTAAGAACTTGACAAGGCACTGAAGAAGACCGTAAGCAAATATTCTCGGGATTAGGAAATGGGCATATCGGCCGGCTTCTGCAGCTATATCCGCATCTTGACCTACTGCTCTTAGTATGTATCCTGTGTTTGCACAAATAACAGCAAGAGGTATGCTGACAATTAGAAGAACATACATGGCTCGCAGCATATGTATTCCCAACATATGGTATTGCTTTGCCCCATATGACTGCCCTGATAAAGTCTCCAATGCACTGGCCATTCCAACCTACTCTCTCTCACACACACACCCAAAAATAAAAAAACAAAAGATTAAAAATTATTTGGAAGTAAATGAATTACTAAGATCTAAAGGACTGTCAATAAAAGTAAGAAAGACCATTATTGGAAATTGCATTCAAACAAATAAGATTATCATCTTCATTTCTAATTGTCTCCTTTAGACATGGTTTTTTGTTTTTCTATCTTTGGTGGGTAGAAAAATTAAGAAGCTATTTAACACTGCGGGAACTTGTTGTTTAAAGATCAATATGACAGAGGGACCCCAACTCACCAACAAGCTGAGGCCTGTAGCTGATGTAAAGGAGGTGGCCATGGAAGCACCGGAAAGAGATAATTCGCCGAGATGACCAACAAACATTATCGATATAATCTGTAAGCAGTACAGCAATACCTTCATGAATATCAATGGTCCTGCTAACCACAATTGCTTCTTTACTTCTTCAAGGATTTCTGTTCTCTTAATACCCTTTTTATAATCTCTTTCACTTTCGTTGTTGAGCCCATTTTCTTCACAAACTTGAATGGATGAATTGCTTGAAGTTGGTTTTTGATTCTCAATCTCCATTTTATTCTTCAGACTCGGAGGGAAGGAGGGAGAAAACGAGAGACCTTGTTGCTTTGAAGATCACAAATAGTGTTAAATAGAAATGCTTTCTTTCCTGGACATAAAAATGGCCTAATTTAGGTCATTGCAACTATAGTGTAACGGTAAGGTAAAGAGTTCAAATCCCGATAGCCCCAAGTTCAAAAGAAAAAAAAAAAAAAAAAAAAAAAAGGCCTGACTTTTATTTCATTTACTGTACTCTCACCGAACATAAGAACTTCATATATATAGTGAACTCGCTGTATAAGGTAGATGACAAAATCTACAGCTCAGGTGTTTTGAAAGAGTTGAAAATTTATTTAGACCTAGATTTTTTTCTCTTTTGCAGACTAAGGGGGAGTTTGGTGGAGTAGTTTGAGTTACTTTTTAAGTTAGAATAGATTTTTATAGAAAAGACAAAAAACTTGGGAAAAGACAAAAACTTTTTGGGGGAAAAAAAAAAAAGTTTGAGTTGAGTTGAGTAGTCTAAAGACATCCAAAAAAAATTATGCCGTTTATTTTAAAACTGTTGTACATATATATCTTGGTATTTGAATAAATTTGAGTTTTTTTTAGCTGGTTACAAAAAATATCTAAATGTCCTTGAAATATAAAATAAAACTAAAATTCCAAAAAAATAATGAAAAAAAGAAAAAAAAAATTTAACTACTTGTTAAAAAGCAATGGACAGTATTTATTAGAAACGGATATCCAAGTTCAGAGGAGATCAAATGGACTGTTTCTTGATGGTCATGTGTCGGGGAAGCTCAACCGATAAGATTTTTAGCTGATAGCGTTGATCCTCCGGACAATTTGGAGGGACAGATTTTTTCTTTTTTCTTTTTTCTTTTTTGTTTTTGTTTTTGTTTTTTTTTAAGGAAAAAGGAAGAGTGCTAGCAGTACTCATGAAGAGGCATCTCTGTGGCTTATGGAGTTCCAGTGTTTTCAGAAATTTCATAATTAGGCAAACACTGTACAAAAAAATACGCCCGAAAAAGGCGGCGGCGGCCTCCGACGGGTGCACACCTTAAGCATAATGTGGATGCCTCAACGGTCCCTCATCTCAACTCTATAGGAGTAGGTGGTTCCCCCATCTCAAGTAACGGGCCCCGGGCCCCGGGCCCCTTGAACTCTACCTTATCAAGGTCTCAACAGGCTTTATAATGGGCGCCTTTTCTAAGAACAGGTTGTCATTGCCCCTCGCGAGAATAATGTGGCTGCCCACACGCTAACGAAATTTGCATGTCCGTAGAAGAATATTACTTTTGGTAAGAAGATATCCCCAATTGTATCGTGAACATTATTGTAAGTGCCGATATGGCAACTTCTTAATCACAAGTTCACTTCAAAAAAACAAAAAAAACAAAAAAAACAAAAAAACAAAAAACAAAACAAAACAAACGAACGAACGAACGAAAAGCAAAGCAAGCGAAATCGAAATATTAAAAGAAAAAAAAAAAAAAAAAAGCAAGTTAAAGTATAATGTTAGCACAATGGACAAAAAAACTAATAGTTCGTTTGGTATTAGATCTTAAACTTATATTTTTCATCTTAATTTTTGTCTTTTTCTGAAAAGTCAACAAAAATTATAACTAGTTTTTAAAAAGTCAACCAACTCAAATATAAAAGTTTCAACTCCAACCGTTTCATCAAATGGACCCTTAACCCAATTATAAAAATGGAAAACCGTTCACTGTCTTGTACATATATTGGGCTGTGAAGAATGAGTTGTGAGAGAATAAAGAAGCCATGAGAACAATAATTAAATTATTTTATTTAAACCTAGTGAAAAAGAATACATTTAAACCTAATTTGGATCAAAAAGGTTGAAATGCAAGTTCAAAAAAAAAAAAAAAAGTTGAAATATAAATCTTCAAAAGCCAGTGCGAATTTTTGTTTTTGTTTTTTTTTGTTTTTTACTTTTATATTTATTTTTATTTGTTATTGTTTCTCATTAAGATAATATCTATAAACAAACATGCTAATTCCACTTAAAATTTGAATTTAACTTTGTTTTTCAGATTAAAATATAAGGTTATCTTATTTTTAATATAACAGTATGAAAAAAGATTTAAAAAAAATTTAGCTTACTCAAAAATATATATATATATAATTTAATATATGATAAATATAGAACTTTTTTCCTCTAATTAATTCTAGTTTTTATTTTTTATTTTTTCCATTTTGAGTTGCCCTAAAATGCTTCAAATATTACCGTTAGTACAAGTGTTATGAGCGACTCACGAGGTAGTTTTCGTCACTCATAGGGTGTTTGGTGAATGAGTCGAGTTTGAGTTGAGTTGAAATTTTTAAAGTTTGAATAGTATTAACTTTTTAAAAAGTAGTTATAAATTTTGTTGACTTTTCAGAAAAAGACAAAAATTGAGATAAAAAAGTATAGTTTGATTGGAGTTGAGATGTGTTACCAAACGGGCCTTCAAACTAATATAGATTGAAGGATGCAATGTTACGACTTTTAATTCGGAAGGCAAAGTATTTTATGGATTATTTGTGAAGGGAAATTTTTGTAATTAATTCTTAACGCTATGTTTGATAAGGAAAGATGTGGAAGGAAGGAAAAAGGCGGAGACACTTTGGAGGTGAAATAGAAAAGTTGGTCGTTTTGGTAAGAGAAAAAAGAAGAGGGGGGAGAAAATATTAATAGATAGAAAATAATATATGTAGGGTTCTATGCGATATATCTATATATACCACAATATATATATATATATTTTTGGAAATGGGACTTGGAGTTGTCTTATTAATAATTACTAGCCGTATAGGCTCTTATAGTAGACAAAATACAATTGGGAATCTCCTCAAGCCCATACACTCGCAAAACTTGCTCTTTAGTCTATTAATGATTGTTTTTATGTATATATATTTCGAAATGAAGAGAGTTTAAGAGGGAATACTTGTTTAGATATGATTACTTATTTAGTCTTCTGTTTAAATTAAATAACATAAACAAGTAGGGAAAATTGAAATGGGATAATAACTCATTTTCTCTCCACTTCTTATTCCAAAAAAAAAAAATAAATAAAGAGAGAGAGAGAGAGAGAGAGAACACTACTCATTTTCTATAACTCTCTCTCTCTCTCTCTCTCATCTTCTCTTTCCATCCTATTTTCTCTCCCTCTTTTCAATTATTGTGTAAATAATTGGGTTTGGGGAATTGACTAGTACGTGTGGGGTTCCGTTATAAAGTTGGTCTCATTTCTTGGTTGAAAAAAAGTTGGTCTCTATCCTTTTTTTTTCCCTGTTCTTTTCAACCATTATGTATTGTGGTTGCTAGTAACCTATATGAAACGAAGAGTCCCAGAAAGGACCTAACAACATGATTGATTTTCTATTAGAAAAATAAAAACGTATACATATTTTTTTTTATGTTAAAAGAAAAGAGGGGGGGGGGGGGGGGGGGGAGCGTTGGTTGTGTGACACTCACGTTTCTTCGATCTAATAATGATACTGATTTTAGTGGAATTATTTTTTTCGAAAATCTATTCACTATCACTATGAAATATATAATAATCTGCATGAATATGGATCATCTCCTTGTTATTTGATATAACGCTAATATGACATTAAATAAGTAATTTAATTTGTTAAAGAAATTAATTTAATATGATGATTATATGGATGAATATTATAACTTCTTTTTTTTTTTTTTTCTTTTGGGTAAAAATGATTATATAATCACTAATCAGGCATTCTAAGTGTTGTTAGTGGCAGAAGATAGGGACTTAGATCATTGTGTTGGCTTTTGTCGTCCGCGGATGAAAGCAAAAGTATTGGTGACTGGCTTTATTTTCTTATTGCCCCCTTCGCTAAAGACCTGCTGATATCATTTGTGTTGGATTTTTGTGTCATTGGTGTATAATTCAATAGTCATTATATGTATAGCATTTATTATTTATTTTGAATAAAATTTTAAAGGAAAAAATGTCAGTGGATATGATATCATATCCAGGGAAAATTTACTCTACTTCAACTAACGTGGGATATTCTTTTCTCATACATTCTGAAAAGAGAATGTCTATGGGCTTGTTTGGTGATTAATCTCATCTCCAACTAAAATGTACTTTTTCATATCAATTTTTATCTTTTTCTGAAAAAAAATTTTGTCTTTTTCTGAAAAAGTTTTTGTTTTTGCTGAAAAGTCATCAAAAATTTTCAACTCAAACTTAAAATTTTCAAACTCAACTCATTCACCAAACGAATCCTATATACATCATCTTTTTATCATATAAATATATGTGTATAGCCAAGCTCATAAATAGTGACGTTAGGTTAATGCAAAAACCTAGAAAAGCTCTCTCTCTCTCTCTCTCTCTCTCTCATGTCTCTTGTCTCTCTAGTTCCTTTCACTACAAGAATGAGATGATTTCTCGTCGCCCGGCCCTTCCACATCGATCACCAACATGGAAAATCAACCACGTCAGCTGGGGAGTTTTCCTTGTCAGTTGACTGTCAATCGACGTGAAAACATGAAAAAAGTGGCTTTTCACATCTGTTGGCATAGTTATTGAGTCGTGGATTCTTGTGTTTGTTTAGGTTTTACTTTTATAATAACCACACACATTATAAGCTATCAAGGGTGTAAAGATAATCGTGTTCATGGAGGATTGTGATTTTGACTGTAAAAATCATGTTTGCAGCTATGGAGTATTCTGAGGCTATCATTAACAAATTTTGAACTGTAGATGGTGAATCATATCTAAAACCAGCAAAAAAAAAAAAACTTGAGCAGGTGTATCCAGCCGGTTTCCCTTCCATTTGTATCTTAGCATAGTCATGACCCTTGTTCTTAATATATGGCATAAAGAATAATTCATCAAAACGTAATTTTTTTTTTTTTTTTTTTTAATGTAGAACATTTCACTTTGGGTTTAATATGTGCTACCTTGACACCCACACATGGGTGGGTGGGTTAGTAAAGATAGGTGTCTTTGCTAGGTTCTCCCCTTCATCCACTCAGGTTCGATTCCTGTGGCCTTCCATTAGGTCTTGCTCCAATTTCGGCTGTTGAAGTCTGGTTTAGTAATGACTGAATAGACCTCGGATAGCTGACTAAAAGAAATTAGTATCAAGAACTTGTCTTCTTACCATATTTAGAAAAATGAGTTCCTGCCTGTAAGGTTGAAAAACCTAAAAATGATGAACTACCCCCAGATCCTTTTATTCACCAAATATATATATATATATATGCTACCGTACGTGGTACAGTTAGTGGTAGAGATTTTTGAAAATTCCCCTTTGGGTCCTTTTACTTTTAAAAATTCCAATTGTATTTTATAATTCCCAAATAATTAAATGTTTTTCTAATTTTATCCTTTATTTGCTCCACTGGAATTTTTTTAATAAATTCATACTGGAAAATTTCATATCTCAAACAAATAAAAAGATCAACTATATAACTGTCAGTACTCAAAATTAGATAAAAACTATGAACTTCAAAAATTTCAAATTTAGTAATTCATTTAAGAAAGAATATATATATATACACACACACAAATCGTTTAAAAGATTTTTACATATTGTAATTGAAGTTCAAATTTTTTGTTTAATTTACGCCTCTAAAAAAATTTTGGCTGGGTACGGTTGTTGTCTCTCCTTGTTATAAGCATGCTTACACACAAATTGGGAACAAGAAGTGACACCTGCTTTGCCTGTGTATATTTTTTGCCACTTTCTTTTTAGGGGTTTTCTATGTTAAAAACCGTACCTTTTTAGGGGTAAATTTAATTTCAATGAAACTAATTAGGTGAAATTAGATTATTAGACCTTTGTTTTCAATATTTTAGTTCTATTAATTTCGTTAGTTTGTTTTCTCTATTTTATTGATCGTTAAAATAATTTTAGAGTTAACAAATTTTAGTAATTAACTCAAATTTAAACATAATTCTCATGGAAAAAGATAATTGTACGCATCTTACATTATTTGTACGACTTGTATACTTGCGAGTGATTTTCCACAACAGATGGCAAGAATTGCGGCGAAATTGCTAAGCCATCGATGGTGGGAAATGCGATTCTAGTCGGCCTCGTGCAATGGCATGAAGTGCGGTGAAATCGCGATCCACAGGCCGACAGCACCCCGAACCGTCGTCTTCTCTGGCAATGGCCACCATCGCTGCGGGCAGCGAGTTTGGGTAAAGGATTTGGTGTAGATTTAAAATCATCCTCATTGTTCTGCAGAAGCTCAAAGAAGTGGGCATATTGGGCATAAAAAGTTGTAAGACATAGAATCATAGATATATGCTAATTTCTTCCGCCATTTAAAAATCCTACTACGAACTTCAATTTGTTACCAAAAATCTGCTATTTCTTGCCATTTCTCTGTGCTGCAGCCCCCAATGCCTTTTGTCGTCCACATGAAAGCAAAAGCACTGCTGATCTAATTTTGGCTCCATTTTCTAATCCCCCTTGTCTAATGATCTTCAAATATAGTATTACATCATGACACAATTAAGGCTAGTATATATATTAATCTTTTTCGGGTAAAAAAAGGCTAGTTTATGACCCAAATAGTTTCGTCTGAATTAGGGCTCGTTTAAAGAGGTAGTGAAGACCGAGATTTGAATTAGAATTAAGATAAAATTTTAAAAGGAATAATTAAAAAGAATGTCATAAAAATAAGGTGTGGATTAATTTGCCCAACAACTTAAAAATTAGTGCAGAAAATATCATTATGCTGATATCATTAACTAAATTATTTTCACAAAAAAAATTTTTTTAATTAAAATTTACTTTTTTTTTTTTCAGTCTCTCTCTCCTCTCTCTCGATAATCAAGTCACGTTTTCTCTCTCTCTCCCCTCACACTCCAGCGCCCGTTTGTTCCTCACGCCGGCCCGGCCATCGGAGGTTTTCTTTTTCGCGCCCGACCCCGACCATCTTCGCGCCTCCGCTTTCGCCGGCCTCCGAAGCTCCGATGCTACCTCACAGCTCCGATGAGATTCGGCCGCTGTAGCCACCAGAGTTTCTTTCGCGCTGAATCCCGTGCCGTCCTCGCGCCTGTCACCGACGTCCGATTGCGCCCGCATGGAGGAGATCTGGCCGCCGCAGCCGCCAGAGGTTCTCTTTCTCGCGCCTCCGCTTTCGCCGACCTCCGAAGCTCTCAACCGGACCTCGCAGTTCCGATCACGCCCGCACGGCGGAGATCCGGTGACCATGCTCGAGGAGATCTAAATCTCCTCAGCCCGCGTTCTCTTGTCGCGGCCGTGGAGAAGAGACCAAATCTCCTCCTTACGGGATGCCGTAAATCTTCGCGCGGGGCTGCGTGGAGGAGTGCTCCTCCGGTCTCAGATCTGGTCTCTGATTACAGAATTTTTTTTCACTGTTTTTATCTTAGATCTGGTTTATGCTTTTGTGGTGATTTTTTTTTTTTTTGGTGGAATTTGGTTGAACTTTCAATGTTTACAGTGACGCTTCAGGTGCTTTTCCAATATTTCTGTGACAAATTTCAAAAAATCCAGTATTTTGTGAATTTTATTGAATATTGGTCTACGTGGTTGATGATTTTTGTGGAATTCTGGTCATTTTTAACAAAATTTGGTGCTTTTGTAAATACTCCGGTGAAAAATTCCAATCAGTACCAACTAATAGTGTTAGTTACTAGTTGGTGTTTGTGTCAATATTCCGGTGAAAAATTCTAATCGGTAACTAATTGATAACCAACTAGTTACTCACCGACAGTGTTAATTATTGTTAGTGTTTGTGTAAATATTCTGTGAAAAATTTCTGTCGATGATCAATCGGTAACCAACTAGTTATTCGCCGACGGTGTTAGTTATTTGTCGGTAATCAATTGATTATATGTCGGTAGCAGTGGTTGTCATTTGGTACCCAACTATAACCAAGGTGATTATATCATGGATATCAACTAGTAATTATAATTGGTATTTTAAAATAAATTAATGAATAAATATTTATGATGTCATCTATGACATTTATTGTAAGAGTTTTTTCTTGTGGGATAAAATCAATCCAAGACATGATTTTGTGACATTTATCAAAAGTGTCCATTTTGGAAATTTGTGTTTGATTGAAAAAAAAAAAAAAAAAAAAAACCCTCTTTGGAGTAGTAAAGTGTAAAAACTTAAAAGGTATTCAGAAATTAAAAAAAAGTATACAGATTTTGTTTCGTTTTTCTTAAAATTTTATGTAACTAAAAAAAATCTCATTTAGACTTAAAATAAGATGAGTTTACTTTAGACGTTAGAAAATGTAAATAGTAAAATATAGTTTCGAGTTGAACGAAAAGAATAAGGGGAACAAAAAAAAGTTGTATAAGGAACACTAACTTCAATCCCAAATATTTGAGTATCAATTTAGTGTCATTTTTTTATTGGTTAATGCAATCAATTGATGTGATAATCCTTTAAACACTTACTAACAGAAAAAATAATAATTCATATATTATATAAATTAATATTCAAAAATTTATATTAGAATTAATATCTCTAATATTTTTTATATTTGGAGACGTGAATAAAGAAGTCCCGAAACACCCCGTTACTCTCGTACGGAACTTCAGTGGTGTAGACAATTAAGGGGGAGTTTGGTGGAGTAGTTTGAGTTGAGATTTTTAAGTTGGAATAGTAAATTTTTTTGAATTTTTAGAAAAGACAAAAAATTTTTTGGGAAAAAGACAAAAAAAAGTTTGAGTTGAGTTGAGATGAGATGGTTTACCAAAGATGCCCAGTTAAGTGGTGACCACAATACACAGACTCCATGGGTAATTGGTGGAAGGCAAATATATCTGCAAATGCATTATAGTGCTACCACTGTATAATCTATTTTATTCTCCACGTTTTTCATGATGCAATTTAGTTCTCTGAGCCTGTGTTTGGTAATTAGGAAAGAAAACAAGATGGAAAGGAAAAATGAAAGTGAAAGAAAATAATAGAGAAATTAAGAAAAAAATTTTTTTTTTTATGATGTTTGGTATCATGAAAGGAAATAAAATAAAAAAAAGTTATGTAATTACTATTCTATTTATCTGTATATATTATTTCAATTTAAAAATAGGGACAAAAAATAATTTTAGTAATTATTGAATGGATTTTAGTTTTCCTACTATTTTTGGGAGGAACAAAAAAGTGGACCAAATTACAATATTTTTCCATTTTATTTTTCTTTCCCTTCTCTTTTTCCTCTTACCAAACAACCCACTCAATTAATTTCCTTCCACTTTTTTCTCAACCCACTTCTTTCCTTCCTATTTTCCATCCTACCAAACATAGCATAAAATCCCCGGTGTATGGCCCACTTGTCTCTATCTTATCCTGTAACACTGCCTACAATAAAATCTAAAACAAAAGCTTGTTAAAAAAAGAGTTCGGACTCCCAAGTTATTCTGTTTGACCATGAGATTTAAAAATAAATTTTCTTTTTTTCAAACACTATTTTGTTCTCTAAAATCAAAACAATGTAGTTAGCTAACAGTTTTTTAAAACATTTTTTAAATAACAAAATTACGAAAAGTAGAAAATTCTAAAAATTTCATTGTAGGCAAGATGTCATAGGAACCTCTAAGCCACGTTCTTTCTAGTTTTCTTCAAGGATCAGGGACATTTGATAAAAAGCATACTGAAATTACATTTATCCCAATACTTCAAGCATGCCCAATTACCTCAGTTCTATAGATTTTCATTTATCACCCCCTCAAACCTTCACATATTTTAATTAGCAGCCCCACAAGAATTGAGGAACCTTAGTTTTGCCCCTATTCAAATCTACGTATGCTGCATCAAATTAAAATATAACCCCTCTAAAATTAAAATTTCAACTTGTCTCAATAAGAAATTCTTAGATATAGATATAAAATTTAAGCAATTTTTCAGAGGAAAAAAAGTTTAAGCCAACACTGAATCAAAATCTTGGCTCTGTCATTGGTTCTTATACCAATTTTTTATGAAGGTGATTCTCTATTTTTCAGTCACAGCTAAGCTTCATGAGACAGCATCAACGGGAATTGTCGAATCATACACTCTCTCTGTAGCCTTTTTTGCCTAACATTATATAAATATTGAGTTAGATTAAGGGAAAAAAAAATGGAAATTAGAAGAGGGAGAGAGAGAGAGATGTTACTTCTTGCTCCCAATTGGTTTTTATTGTGATTGTTAGTAGACAAAACACTTGCACAGCTAGCGCTAATATTATCCCCAACCACAAACCCTGCACAAAAATAAATAAGCCAATAAACAATATGTATCTTAGAAAATCACATTCTTGCTTGTCAAAATTTGATCTTTGGATCGCATGTCCATTTTCGGAAAGGAAAATTTTGTTGTTTGAAATGAGTTGGCATTTGGATTTATAAAAAAATTTTCATTCTTGTTTGAAATGAGAATAAATGGTGTTGAGAATAGTGCATTAAGTGAACATTCCACAAAGATTCCAAAAGGGTATTGTGCAAAGTATGCTTGAAAAAAGAGATATTTTTTTTTTTTCAAAATGAGAAGAATGATAGAAAAAATTGGAAAAAACACTCTTTTACTATTTTTTTTCCCTTTCCAAAAATAGACGTTCGAAACAAACAAGGGTTGTGTAGGCATGAAGAGAAAACCTTTCCGCCAATGTGCAACACAAAAGCTAGTACAACAGCTAAGGGAATTCCAACTAAGTAGTAGGACCCAAGATTCACATATGCTCCAATCTTCTGCCAACCACACCCTCTAGCATTACCTGAAATGGAATTCACTACTTAGTCCGCATTAATTAGCACCTGATAAGTACTTGATAGAATATTCATAAGGGAGAAGTACTACGTACACTAACACCAGTAACACCCGTGACGCCAACTTTGCTAATTTTTTTTTTTTTTTTATTTAGAATGACCAAACTACCTAAAACAATCTCAGTCGTTGATCTAACTACATGCATCAGAAATCTCTTTTTGTTTACCATTGGAGTGCAAATTATGGTTATGACTTTGTTAGGATTGCTTAACCTTATTATTTTTTTTGGGATTGTTCTCTCTACAAGGGGGTATTTTGGCATTTTTTTGGGTACAAACGGGAGTAGTATATCTGTAACTTTCTAAAATGTCAGGGAGTGTAAACCTAAAATGACTCAATAAGGGGATGTCTCTATAATTTAAGCTAAACCGAGGGCTAAAATTTCTATTTATGATATCATATAGTCCACTCCAGAACACCTATGAAAGTTAGATTTAAGGTCTTGTTTTTTAATTTATTTTCCTTTTTTTTTTTTCAAGAAATAATCTATTTTCCTTTTGAGTTTGCAAAAATTGTTGAAATATATAAGTTTACCAATCAATTCCAAAAGTTTAAGTTGTTAGAATTGGGCCAGCAATAGTTATTTGGTCTAATATACCCCCTCACATGTAAGACGAACAATGGACAAACATATGGACAAGTATTAATCAGATAGTAGTACAAAACATATTAAAGGCCCAACATATGACGATATTTAAGGGGATAAATAGTCAAATTGCAAGGATTCGAATTCAAGATCTTTTGCTCTATACCAACTTAAAAAGATAGAAACTAAAACGAATGGGAGAGAATATGTTTTTTTTTCCTTGCATATATTTTATAATGAATCTGTACAACATTCTATAGAGATGAATTAAAATTAGGAAACCTAAAACCAAGCCTTACAATTAAGATAATTGATGTGTGATGTACAACTATGTAATCACTAAAAGATCGAAAGAATCACAAACGGTAATCAATCAAGCAATCCCTTAAAATCTTAACAATAAGAACTCCACAAAACAAGGTATTAATCCCGATTTGTCCTCTCGTGATTATGAGCCTAAATGGAAAGATCTATAATGATGGCGATTTTCATGAAGCGAGAGAAAGTCGTAAAACCTGAAAGAACACACTGCAATCCATCAAGAAAGTTGGATGCTGCAAGAATTGGCATCATTGCAGCTACATATTTAACCACTTCTATCTCATTGCTGTAAGCATGGCCCCAGATGTCGCGAATCAGTATCAGGACTAATCCCACCAATAAGCCTTCAGTAATGGCAATGGCCATTACAACACAAACTGCTAAACGAGCTGCCTCTGGACGTCCTGCTCCTAATTCATTCGAGACTCGAGTGCTGTTAACCAGAGAACACAAAAAAAGAACAAGTTAAATTACGGAATGAAAGGAATATGCGTATGTTTTAGCATCAGTAGTATCAAACTCAAACTTCAATTCAAAAAGTCACATCAGTACGAAATCAAAAACTCTGAGCAAAGATATACAATGCTTACATTCTTGAACAGTTCTAATCAGATTGCTTGTAACAAAATTGTCAATTTAGTGCGAGAAAGCAAACAAAAGCTTTAAAAGGAAATATATGTTGTGTTACATCACTCACCTCACTGCACAACTGAGTCCAAAAGGGATCATCCACACTGTTGCAGCTGTGTTTAAGCTGGCAATAGAAATTTAAAATTTGTAAGTAGAGTTTTGAGATTTTACTTGAATTGAAGTGTATCAGCTCAATACACAGCTGAGAACTCACCTGATAGAAAGCACGGAGGTTTCTAACTGGGGATTCGGAAGTAGGCCAGATAAAAGAACAATCATCTCGAAAGACCACATTTCCAAGCTGATCAAATACCATTAAGAAAAACATCAGAATCATCGTGTATAAGTAATGGAGTTCGGTTTTTTAATTTTTCAATAAGTAGGGATTTTCAAGGATAAAGGTTTTCTTAATTAATTGGTTTAGTTTCCTCATTTGTTAATGATTTGGTTTGCGTATAAATATGTTGGTTTGTAATTTCACTTCAGACAATGGTTGATGAATAAATATTCAGATTCTAGCATTTTTCCTTTCGAGTTATTGTTCTCTCTCGAATCTCTCTGTTCTCTTGTTTAGTTCTATTTCCATGGATTTATTCTGCACTCTAAGTTCTCTCCTTTCTCTTGGTCGTAAATCAATGAATTAACTATTTGTCTAAAAACATAAATTCTTGGACAAATATTCTGCTCGTTATTTACCGTTAGCATAGCCGAAACAGAGAAAATAGAACTCACCAGACCATGACAGCGGAAGGAATGGCGAGTCGTAGAAAAGTGAGAATATTTTGAAAGGCTTCCCTTGAGAATCCTGTCCAAGTTTTTGCGCATGAAGAAGAGAACTTTACATAAAGAGCCAACAAGATCACATTGATCCAATACGATATGGAGATTGCCAAGGCAGCTCCCCTGCTTCCGAGACCCGATTTGAGTACTAGAGCCCAACACAACAGAACATGAAGCAAAGTTGCAACTCCAGAGCAAACCACCATTGGGAAAACAATATTTTGGGTTTGTAAGAACTTGACAAGGCACTGAAGAAGGCCGTAGGCAAAAAGGCTCGGAATCATGACACGGGCATATCGACCGGCTTCTGCAGCTATAGCCGCATCTTGACCGACTGCAATTAAAATAGGTTCTGTGTTTGCCCAAATAACGGCAAGAGGTAAGCTGACAATTAGAAGAACAAACATGGCTCGCTGCATATATATGCCTAACATATTGTATTGCTTTGCCCCATATGACTGTCCTGATAAGGTCTCCAATGCACCGGCCATTCCCATCTAGTTTGACAATCCCAACCCAAAAAAAAAAAAAAAAAAAAAACTCAATTTAGACATGTAGCAACAAAATATATATATATATGTCGGATAAAATCTTACTCCGAAACTTAGAAAAGAGAAATCGTTTCTACTTGGACTCCTTTCCATGTTATTACTTTTTCTATTTTCGTTGAACATGTGAATAGAAAAAATAAAGATACTTTTTGGTCAACATCATAGACTTCGGGTTTAAAGATCGATGCGATGGAAAGATCGCAACTCACCAGCAAGCTGAAACCAGTGACCGAAGAAAAAGAAGTGCCCATGGAAGCACCAGAGAGAGATAATTCACCGAGATGACCGACATACATTAACGAGATTATCTGTAAGCAGAACTGCAGGAGACTCACAGATATCATAGGTCCTGCTAGCCATAATTGCCTCTTCACTTCTTCAATAATTTCCTTCCTCTCAAAACTCCTTTCATGATTTTTGTCATTTCCGTTGTCAAGTCTATTTTCTTCAGAGACTTGGATCAAAGGAGTGCTTAACGTTGGTTTATTATGATCTTCCCTCTCCATTTTTTCCTTCAGACAGAGAGGGAGACAGTAACAACGAGAGGCTATCTTTTTTTTTTTTTTTTTTTTTTTTTTAAATGTGTGCGTGTATATATTCTATATTACAAATATTGTGGAAGGACTAACTTATAGCCGGTCCATCGACGTCAAGGACACTGTTGTGGCTCGTATTGATTTGGTCTGTAGTTCAGTCAAATATATATATATATATATATAATTACATAAAAAGTTTATTTTTAAATCCCATTTTAAAACCATTTCTTAATAATAATACATAAATATCCATTTTTATAAAAACAATCATTTATAGTGCCCCCCCCCCCTTTTTTTTTTTTCTAATTTAATATCATTTTTGCTTATTATGAGTGGTATTTTTTTCCCCTTATTTGTTCGTAATTGTTGTATCATTATCTTAATAAACAGCTCTTCATTATACCAATTGTTTGTTAATAAGATTTAGATTTTATATAAAACTATTTTGTTTAGTATGATTTAAGTTCTTTATGAAAATTATAACATTATTATGATAATTTATTTTTGTTATCATTATTGAAATTGCTTTAATAGTTAGTTTCTAAATTTTAAATGTTATATGAAATTGACTATTTTTGTGTGATAATTACTATATTATTATTATATTTTTTTTAAATGTATGTTTTTTTTTTCTCTTTATGATTACTATATCAATAAGATTTTTTTTCTTTATGATAATTATTATATTATTATGATGTTTCTTTTAGGTTTTAAAGTATTTAATATTTCTGTACAATATCTATTTAATTTTTCTTTAAGTATTCACTGTGAATTTTATCTTAATGATTAATTCTTTATTATAATGATTGTTTTTCATATACCATAAACAACTAATATATGTTATGAACATTTTTTTTCTTTATAATAAATCAAGTAGAATGGTTTTTTTTTTCTTTTATAAAAAATTTGCTTAGTTTGACTTTTTTTAGTGATTTTTCTTTCATTTTTTTTATTAATTCTTTATTTATTTTTATTCAATTCTTGATAAAAGGGTAATGTGTCTTTATAAGTATCAAATTAGGCATTCATGTAAATAAAAGAAAAAAATAAAAAAAATTTTAAATAATAGTCATCAATTAGATATTCAGGTAAATAATCGGTATATATATGGTTCCTCAAACCCAACCAAAAAAAAAAAAAAAAACCAATAAACTTCTTGCACATTTGTGGGATTTGTCTATAACTAATCCTATATTAAGGTTATTAATTAAATAATCAGACCTCATAATTTCAATTATTATCTATTTATTCATCTATTTTTAGAAACTATAGACGTACCATATGAATTTGAAAACTTATTTCAATTTCCATCCATTGCGTTATTTCTGAGGGGAAAAATAACTGGACAAAATGACATGAATACCCTTAAGTTGTGTGTGAAAAATATTTTATACCTATTAAGAACATAAAAAAATCGTAAAGTAAAATAACAAATTTAAAAAAATATTGAATTTATGTTTTTTTAATGTTTAAAATAGTTTACAAAAATTTTGCTCAAGAAAATAAATATATTTATAAATGAATTCGGTCTAATTAATTTTTTTATTTAATCTACAAAATGAGTGAGTGAAAAAATTAAACTGAGTTCGTGAAATTTAACTAATGCTTTGATAGTTTTTAAAATTAAGACGATAAATTGAGATATAATTAAAATTGAAATGTAAAATTGTATAATTATTTTTTTCAAAAAAAAAAAATGTATAATTAACGTCCCTAATTCATTATTCGTTGATAATGACTTTTTTAAATCAAAAAATGATATGACTTTCTGTGATTTAAATCTTAAGTTTTTCCTTTTTTCTATTCTCTTGGCATTTTGTTTCCCCTTTTTTTCGGTTACTGAGTATGATGGATAACAAATTAAAAGAAAAGAAATAGTCAAAAAGCGATATCAACAAGATTGAATCTGAACGCCGCTCGATGAAAAGTTAGCAAAATTAATAGTAGTGTAATTTAGAGAGTTGTGGTAAAGTCATGTTACTAAAAGACAAAACACAATTAAGAGAACCAATGTTAATTCAGAAGCCAATTCAATAGAAACCACCATTAGATTGACACTTCTATTTGGCTCCATGCAGAGGTCGCTCCGCATGAGATGCTGATGAGAGCTGTGACGGAGTCACAGACTCACACTCATATTCAATAAAATAAGAAAAATACTCTTGAATCTCACTTGGTTAAAAACAAAAAACCACGTATGCCTTAAATAGTGACGGAGACATAAAATTTTTTTTTTAGGGGTGCATGAATCTAATGATGATATTAGAAATTCTTTTCGGAGACTGTAAATTAAACCAGAAGTTTGAAACTAGAACACTAATATATTTTTATCAAGGTTTATTGGTATGTATCTTTTTGTTTT
>CM046380.1:14481187-14537625 GCA_025413485.1 Ficus microcarpa | reverse complement strand
GCAATTTACCTTCAAAACAATAAGAACAAAATAAAAAACTAATAAAAGTGTTCAAAAACCAACCAAATGCCTAAGAATAAAGAACACTAAAAACATTACATCAGAAGTATAAAAAAAATAATAAATAAATAAATAAAAACTTTTTGATTATTGATAATATTTGATTGTCAAAGGCTGATGATAATGAATAAATTGACCTAATTATAGCTCTTGGAAAATGATGAATATTGTATTGTTTGTGTGCTTGATTCTTTTGTGCGTTTTGGCTTGCTTCGATTCTTTTAACACTTTGCACACATATTCTTGATCACTTAACTATTTTGCCTATTTAGATAGAGCTTATGTGAATCAAGTAATTCCTTCAATCTCATCGAACTCTAGAACTTGTTTGATTATCACTTGAGGCAAAATCTTAGACTACACTTTGACAAGGACATGATTTAGGCCATCTTTAGATCGTCTGAGCCTTTCAACCCAACCCTTACATATGCATATTCTTAGTCACCATTTTGAGCGTAATGTTTACCTTTTCTTTGTTACCCACATCTTTTAGCCTAGCTTTTTATTAATTTTCAAACTTTCAACCCCTTTATCTTAAGCATGTTGATCATTTTATGAATTATCTTGAGTTATGCTAAAGATTGGGAGGATGGGTAGAGTTGTGACAAGCTTATTTTGGTTAATCTAAAAAAAAAAAAAAAGTGTGCTCCACCTTGTTCTGAAGAGGAAAAAAAAAAGTTTGAAGTGTAGTAACCATATTTAAAAAAAAAAAAAAAAAAGAATAAAAAGTGGATGACAAAGTAAGTTGAAATCAAGTTTAGGGGTGTTATTGGGAGTGTTGCAAAAGCTCTACAAAAGTCCTAGAATGATTACGTGTTTAGGGTGATTCGAGGCACATTATTATCCTTATCATAACATTACCCTAGCCTAACATTACAAGCCTAAAAAATCCTAATGATCATTGGTAATGTGTTTGTCTACATTAGTGAAGAGTGATAACAAAGTAAGTATATGGAGTTTCAAAATTTCTTCATCTATAGATCGATCATAATTCACTTGTTTGCATAAATTAATCAGAGTTGTGATTAGTTAAGTGTAAAAGGCTTTTCTCACACACACATGAAAAGAATCCAAGGCAAGGTGAGGCAAGTATTTAAATTGAAATTCTAAACTTTCATGATATTGTTTAGAGTTTTCCTTGAGCAATGAAATAGGTGAAATCTTTGATACATGCTTTGTAAATCAAACTGAATTATCACTCACTCTTTTTCATTATTTTTCTCTTTATTTTGCTAGTGGACTAGCAAAATGTTAAATTTGGGAGTGCTTGCCGAACAAAAAAATAGTATTATGTGCTTAAAAAAGACGCTCATTATTGGTAGGAGACGTTTGCAATAAGAAGAAATGTGTTGGCCATGACTTGGGATGAATTTTTAGGGAAATTCAGTGAAAAGTACTATAACCTTTTATCTATGAGAGCCTAGCAAAATGAATTCAATGATCTAAAGTAGGGAAACCTGTCGGTTACTAAGACATGTCACAAATTTGATCTTTTGTTTTGATTTTGCCCTTATTTTGTGCCAATTGTAGAGGAAATGGTTAGGGGGATAATACGAATGTTTCGATTAGAGATAAAAATGGTTGTCAACAGTGGTGATAGAACCCTATTGATCATAGCTAATTGTGTTAGTCAAGCACTTCGGGCTAAATATCACCTGATTAAGGTTAAGAAAAAGAAAGCTAAGTATTGGCAAACCAACAAAAAAAGAGAAAGCTGCGATTAAACAAAATAAGGAAGCGATAACCAAGATGGTCAAGGGAATAAGAACAACCAGAACAACAACAAACATAAAGAAACTTCAACGAGGATAAGAACATGAGTTAAAGGAATCAATGGCAGAAGAAGAGTAATAACAACAACAATATCAACCTAACTTACCCAAAATGTAGGACAAAGCATCATAGGGAGTGTTAGACTTGGCACGAATAGTTGTTATATTTATGACAAAGAAGGTAATTAAGCCAAAAATTGTTAGTCTAATAAGCAGAATCAGTCTTGACATAATCAATAATGACAACAAAGAAACCAGCTTCACGGTCTTCAAGCCAAGATCAAAGGTCCTCAAGTTCACCAAGATGCCTTGAAGTCCCTCCAACCCCTAATGCTCGCATTTTCACCTATACCAAGAGCAATGCTGAAACAGGAACATGAAACATGGTGACATGGCAGCTTTTTGTTGCCAACCAAGATGTTCATGCCCTGTTTGATTCGGGAGTTCCTATTCCTTTGCATCATGTTCATTTGCTAGAAAACTTAAGTAGGCTAAGGATAAAATTGAGCAAACTTTTAGAACTATCTTGCCCTCTGAGGAGTCAATGTTATCTAATTACTAGCTACACGATGTGATGATAATTATAGCCCGTAGAGAATTGTTCATTGATTTAGTCATACTAGAAATAGTTGATTACGACATGATCTTAGGAATGGATTTTCTCGGAATGTATCATGCGACAATAGATTGTTGTGGAAAAAAGGTCACTTTTCAACCAGACCGAGTATAGGCTTTTGAATATGTTGACACTTTATGAAAACCACAGAAGCAAATGATTTCTTCAATGAAGGCTAGAAAGATGATATTCAGTGGATTCAAAGAATATTTAACCTATGTAGTTGATAATGATATGACAAGGAGAGGAAAACTTCAATCGGAGGATGTACCTGTAGTCAGAGATTTCATTCAAGTTTTTCCTCAAGAATTACCAAGACTACCACATGAGAGTGAGATCTCTTTCAAGATTGAATTATTGCCCAGTAGTACTCTAATATCGAAGACATTGTATCAAATGGCCCCCATTGAGCTTTAGAAACTCCAAACTCAAGTGTGAATTGTTAGACAAAGGTTTCATCCATCCAAGCCATTCTCCGTGCGCTTGCCTTATTTTGTAAAGAAGAAGGATGACACTTTCAGAATCTGCATAGACTATTATGTGCTTAAGAAGGTTATAGTGAAGAATAAGTACTTGCTATCAAGAATTGACGACCTTTTTGATTAGCTTAAGGGAGCGACAATCTTTTCTAAGATCAATATGCACTCAGGGTACCACTAGTTGAAGATCAAGGAGAGTGGCGTTTCTAAGTCCGCCTTTAGAAAGCGTTATGCTATGAATTCCTAGTTATACCTTTTGGTTTAACTAGCACCCCACAACTTTTATGGACTTGATGAATAGGATATTTGAGGAATATTGGGATAAGATTATCATTGTTTTTATTAATGATATTCTTATTTTCTCTAAGACTCAAGAAGAACACGAAGAACATATAATGACACATTGCAGAAACTATGAAATCACCAACTCTTCTTGAAATTCTCCAAGTGCGAGTTTTGGCTTTACAACGTCCATTTTCTAGGGCACGTTGTTTCAAAAGGAGTACTGGTTGATCCTGCAAAAATTGAAGTGGTTAGCAAATGGCCTGCATCAAAAATTGTAACAAACATTCAAAGCTTTTTAGGCTTAGCCGGCTATTATCATTGCTTCGTGGAAGGTTTCATACAACACTTACTCGGAAGCACAATAAGTATGAATGGATAGAAAAATACGAAGAAAACTTCCAAGAGTTAAAGAGGAGGCGTACTAGTGCGCCTATATATTCTCACTATTCTGTCTGACGAAGGCAAATTTGACATTTGTAGTGATGCTTCAAAGATGGCTTTAGGAGCTATATTGATGCAGAGTAGTAAAGTTATATCTTATGCTTCTTGACAACTGAAAGAACATGAAAAAAATTATCTAACCCACAACTTAGAGTTAGCAGCGGTAGTTTTTGCTCCTAAGATCTGGCGACTCTACCTCTACAAAGCAAAATGCCTGATTTATACAAATCATATGTAATGACTTACCTATGTAGGCAATTATATATATTACTTAAACATAATCTTATAATCACATGAACTCATTAAAATTTGAGAATACTTTTTTTAACATTTAAACATAAAACGACTTACTAATGTAACCAATAGTATAGCTGAAAATAACTTACAATTTTATACATAAACTTTAACATACGAAATTTAATGTCTTCTTAATAGTTCCAACTTAATACCATATATATATATATATATATATAACAATTCATAGATATATATACATTATAACATAATTCATATATATAGTTGGTCTTCTATCTTCTTCATAGTTCCAACTCAATATTATATATGTATGAGTTGGTCTCCTATTTGGTACCGGATGCTATCCAGCAATGTGAACTTCAGTTCCAAGAAATGTAAATTCATGCAGAAGATAATGTAAAATTAGGAAAATTTACATTTACTTTAGCTATATTTCCTTATGCATGAATTCACATTTTTATTGACTGAAGTTTACATTCACAATAACTAAAGTTCACATGCCAAATACCATATAATACCTAATATGAAACTTTGTGTATATATATAAACATATACATAAACATATTTAAACCAAAATAAGTTTGTGAAAAAGTCTTGCGTAGTGGTATCCCACACTGCTTGCTTTTCATTCACTATCCACAATGCCCTTCATCAACTATGCTGTAGGCTTCTTACTTATAGTATGAATATATCTTATGAGCTTTCACTTAGTAAGTATATAATCTCATAGGAAAAACAACATAGCACACATGGCACATAAGGATGCATGATCCAATTATTTTTTCATTATGAAAAATAAGCATAGTCCAATTATACTCAAGTATGGATGTTTTATTTTCTATTTTGACTTCTTTTATTAACTTGTATCTTGAACCTTATGTGTACGTATCGGATGCGTGCGTTCAACAGAACATTAGGATTTAAAAGGTTTTTAACAAATATGAGAATTATAAGAACATACTTTAATTGTCGTTTTATAGTGAGGTTGGTACAACACCTTACTATTTTGAATTTAGTCTTAGGCTTACTTCACTGGATTGAGTGTGCCTAACATCATGCTCCTAGTAGAAGTCTTATTCAAAGACTTAGTTTAAGATTAATGTTTATAAGTTCATGTGATCTTATTAGTCATGGTACATATGTAATGACATGACATTAGATCCATCACATAAATTAAATTATAGTATATTTGTAAATATAACACTTATGTAAACATAACATAATAATAAAAGCATAGCATGTTCGTATGAGTGACATACTTATAAACCAAGACATAAATATAATAATCAGCATACTATGAAAGTGTGACATATTTATAAAAGTGACACACCAATATATAGTATGACATCATGTGAAACATGTCAAATTCATAACATGACATACTAGTGACATGGCATACTAATAACTCAGAATAGCTGTAACATGTACTAATAATATGGCATAATCATAGATTCAAGTCACATCATCTAAATGGCATGTGCCTAATCCATACACCAGGAATATATATTAATTTCATATTGTAAGCAAGATTCGTACTTACTTTACTCACAACGTTTCCGTGTCTTTAAACTAGACTACGGTCAAGTTTTTTGTTCTAAAAAATGTATCCGGTATGAGTATTAATTTTAATACCATTATGACATAACTTTATCTAAATTCCTTTTGACAAGAAAAGAAAATTAGGAATTAATAAATAATCCTTACTAATGATGGTTGCATGATTATGGTGTCATTATAATCTAAAAATTAATTTTCCACTAACTTTGTGAAAATTTAAGATTAAGATTCCAACTTCATTGTCTTATCTTAGTGTCAAAATGATACTATTATTTACAATTTACATCTTTTCTAAAATGTATATTACTTTAGAAGATTTCAGATACGCTTAAATATCAACTTATTCGAATTTTCGAGGACATAAATATTTAAGGAGTAGAGATTGTAATGAACAAATTATTTACAGCATAAATTTCTAACATCAATAGAAAAGTTAGCTGTAAATATTTTGTAATTAAACTACTTTTATAGTTAAATAGTAATTATCCAAAGAAAAGGATACAAGAACAATGAATTTTCTGTCACATGTATATTTATACTTGCTTAAGTGATTTCTCATGTTACACAATTCATGTAAAAATTTTATTACAAAAAGAGAGAGAAAAGATCTATTTATATCATCCTATAAGAAGGTGATCTTAGAATTATAGTAAACATGCCAAAAAAAAAAAACTTTGAGAATGACCCAAAAAAAATAAAAAAGAAGAATGTGACAGTTATCCATAGATCAATTGTAAGATTATTAAATAAGTTGCCTGAATAAATAAAAAAATTGGATGATATCCATAAAACAAATGTTATTTTATAGTTTAAAGTTCTAATTGTATTAGTTTCTCAACAGTTAAAATTTCGGTGTAGAAGTTACCTGGTAGAACCTATATCTTATTGTCAAATCTGAACAGTTTTAAACCAAATTAAAAATGAGTGAATAATGGGGAAATATCTCCAAAGTCAATTGCTAGGATAGAATTATCTTTAATCCAATGGTCCATATTTGGACAAGAATGATTGGTAAGAGATTTGACATATATATACGTGTATCTATCAATGTTTCAAACTTGAGTAACTAATACATGTATATAAACTATTAAATGCTAAAAAGACATTTTCCGTACCAGACTTTTCTCCTCGTCCCCACCATTTCTTTCCTAGCCAACCAAAAGAAAATTTTTTCGTAATACCTTCAATCAAATCTTCTGAGTTAGCGACATTCAAGAAGTTAAAGTATTTTAATTCACCAATAAAGGTAAAAGTTTGGATTTTTGTATATGTTTCATAAAAATTTTACCCTTAAAGTTAGGGTTTTTTTTTTTCCTCTAGTTTTTAAGATTATTATTTTTAGTGTGATCACAAGCATTCCAAGGTTGTTCTCAAGGAAGAACACAAGGCTAAACAAGCTTAAGAGAACTATGTATATCTCAACTTTGCTTTAAAAAGTTTCAAAATTTCCTCAATAATAATAATAATAACAATAATTATTATTATAGATGGACTTGGCTGCGGTTAAGAGCTAAATCATAGATATGAATATGTGTACCGGTGTTTGAATGATTAGCAAATAAACTTTTGGTTGGTTCATAAGAAAAAAGAAAGAATGAAACTCTGTGAGAAAAGCTTTCATCTTTGTGAGATAATGAAGTTTTTAAAGCTGTAAAATTTCTTTTGTGTGTAAATGTAATTATCCGACTTTTCAAACCGTTAACTAACTTACTCATTCTTAATAAGTATAGTCTTAATACTTGTTTATATTTGGTTTCAAAAATAAAGAACTTAAAAAAAATCATATTTGCATTTGAAAAGTTAAATAAACTAAAATTTTAATTAAGAAAATTGAAATTTCTGTATCATAATCAAGTTCATACTTAAATAATATTTCAAAAGCTATAACGTTATATGAGTTAAAAGTAAAGACCCTAAAGTCTTTTTCTCGTAAAGTACTCTTATTGGTTTAGTAGTACCGAAATTTTGAAATATAATTATAAAGATAATCGATACAAAATAATTTAAGAAGTCTAAATGCAGAAATTAAATTCATGGTGATATCTCACTCCTTTCCTTCATCGCCTCTGCACTACTTTATCAGTCTAGAAAACATCTAAGTGGCGGGCTACTTACCTACATTATCTATAGCACGAACACACATATATAAGCTTTTGTTCAACAAGTACAAACTATAACTTACAAAATATCTTCATAAATCAGATCATCACGCGTCACAACATGAATGTTCAAAAATGCATATGATCTATGTGTATTCAATTATGCTTTATTATACATACCTTGTCTACTTATGGGTTCTTCTGTCATACACGTATGCGTGCAACTAGTATGGAGTTTGGGAAGCGACCTTCCAACAACCTCAAAACTCATAACTTCTAACTTGCATCTTTATCATATGCTTTCACTAATTAGAAGTTCGTATGACAATTAATTCTATATTGCATTAGCCTTATTTTTATTAATTGTGACAATGTGTAGATTTACATGTCACTATGCATCCATTATTATGACATAAATATTTGTGAGGCATGTTGTTCATATTGGTGTAAGAGAAATTATGTACGTTAAATGCTTAATCAAAAAAGTACATATAACTTATATATTCAGCACATCATCAAGGCAAATCATAGTATACATAGAACATCAACAAGAAAAATATTTTGTTTCATGCTGTAAGTGATGTTTGTACTTACTTGTCTTATATACTTAAACTTCCAAAATTGTATCTCCTATTACGTAAGTTTGGAAAATTATCCTGATTTAATAACATCTCGATATTAGAGCGAATCATAATATATAAATATTTTTTATAAATCAAGGTGAGCTTAATTTACTTACGTCGTAACTAATCATAATAGTTAATTCATATTAATTATTAAGTGTTAAACAAATTCTACTAATTATTATTTAATTAATCTAATTTTATTTAATTTAATTAATCAATTAATTAAGTATTACTTAATTATTACTTTCTTTAGTTGAGTAATTATAAATAAATCACATAATTTTTTTTATTGACTAATTAATAATTATATCATTAGTTATGTTACTTAAATATTCTTTCTCATATAATAATTATCAATTATTAATTCTTATATTAATAATTAATAATTAGATTATACCAATAAATATTGTTTAATTAATCTCTTATTAATCATCCATTATTATGTTAGTAATTATATTCACGATTAATGATTAATTAATCTCTAATTAATCATGCATTTTAAATATGTAGTTATTCAATATAATCATCTTGCTTACATAACTAACAATAATTTACTAGCTCTTATAATTAATTTAATTAATTTAATTAATTACTAATTAACTTTCTTAACATAAATATATTTTGTTGTTATATATATATAAGTTTACTAATTTATTTCTTAATTAACTAATTAATCTACATCACCTTGGTGACAAGAAGTCACCTAAGTACTTACCCCTAAGTGGGTTGTCTTCCATTTAGCACTAGGCTTGTAAGGCCCAATCTCATTAGCCATGGTCATTAAGTTAGACTAAAGTAGTCTTTTGGTGTTTGTCTAGTAATGCTCTAATTTACTTTGTCTTGGTCTATTTATAAACTTGTGATTTAACTTTATAAAATTAGGGTTTTTCATATTTATTTGATCATACAATTAATACCAACTTATTTCATTAACGTTTTCATGTCCATATGTTATGACTTACTCTTAGGTTACATTTTTAATGTTTAATCGTTTTGTCGATGTGAGATCTTAATTTATAAGATTTATTTAAATTCATGTATAATTCTGTTTTGAACACTTAATAATTTATTGTAAAGATTAAAGTATCTAGTTTATGCACTTATAATTTGTTTTCCATGATTTGAAGGTCAAAGATTAATATGGATGTTTTCCTTAATGTTTCATAGTAAAATATCCTTTTACCAGATTGCAAACTAATTTCGTATGATTTATTAAAAATTATGTACATATCTGTTTTAAATATAATTTCAAAGCTTGGGATGTTTAATTTACAACCATGAAGTTATGTTCCTAAGTTTTGAGTTCTACAAACTCAAATGCACATAACTTGAGACATACATAAGTTATAGGGTTTACTAACCCAAAACATTGAAAATCTATGGCTGATATAGGGTTCCAGCAAAACCTCTAGGTTTTATAGTCTTAATTTGTAAAATTCACTAAAAATTGCATATGTATTTGTTGAATGCACAAGATATCTTGTTGAAAAGTTTAAAGAATCTAGCTTTTAGATTTATAATTTAAAATCCAAAATTTTGAGCTTAAGGGGCTTGGATTTTGTTAAATCCGTGGCTATACTGTACCTTTTCTTTCTAGTTTTGTGTAACAAACTCAAATGCACATAATTTGAGACATACATAAGTAAACTAAGTAATTCCAAAGTCCAAAGTGAAGTTTATTCTTTGTAGAATCTTATCAAATAATTTATTTTTCACACCAAATTTCTAACTCATGCCATATAATTTTAACCACCATCATATAATAAAGTTCGTAGATCTTACTAAAATATTCCGTGGATTCTCTAAGATCTTAGATCTCCAAAGTTCCTCTAAAAACATTTTCCAAGGTAAGAAGAAGTCTAACATAACATGCTTTAGTTATCCAAAAATCACCAAAACACAAGGAGAACCACAGGTTACCTCTAGTAATACATCTTTTAACTCCACTTCACACTTCTTCAAACTTAATGATGGGGTTGCTTTGAGCTTGAAAATAGAGGGGAAAGGGATCTAGAGGGGTGTTGGAGATTAGAGATAGTGTTGGTGAGTTTTGGGGCTCAGTGAAGGCTAGAAAAGGCTAGATTTTTTAGCTTAACTTGTGTGAGAGTGAAATGGGATGTTGGGATTTATTTTCAGCCAATTTATGTCTTAAATAGGGTTGTCTTTTGAGGGGTAGAAGTGGAAAATATTAAGTAATTCTCTCCTTGAATTGCCATTACTTTGTTTTTTTTTTTTTTGGGGGGGGGGGGGGGGGGTTGGATTTGGTTTGAAAATTTTGTTCTACAAGGTGTAAGACAAATGGTCATTTTCACTTATTCCTTGTTTGTGCCATATTGCCAAAACAACCCATACAAATCCTTACTTAATTTTGCACGCATGTACAACATGCCTTTTTTTTTTTTTTAATTTGTTTCAAATTTCTTCTTGCTTTGGACCACAATAATCCGGATCTCACTCTTAAGCTTCCATTTTTATTTTTTGTTTTTCTTTCTTCTAATTTTTCAACCATTGATCAAATGTTCTCATCTTTAATCTCACCTATTGGATCCTCCATCACACTATTCTTTGTCTCCTGTTGGTCACTTAAAACCCAAATATTTGCCATTGATTTGCCTAGAATCCCTTCGTATAAAATCTACACCATTAATTTTAAATCCAATCACAACCTTGATCAATCATCCACCATTCATTTCCTATATATGTGACACATTTAATTTCCCAATTATACCATCAATACTTAAATATTGATAGGATAAAATAAGTACTAATGTCATGAAATTGACCTACTAATAATAATTGGGATTCCTTCTCAAAAATTGAAATTTATGCCTATATTATGACATAATAAATTTTTCATTTAAATTTATATGTTGTTCGACTTATTTTCTCTGTATCTATAATTTCTCATTTAAAAAGAAAAATTTAACATTGTTATAGCATTAACATCATAACATAGATGATACATATAAAATCATTCACTGTCTTGAAATTTGATATTCATCAAAATAATTCATTAGAAGTATATCAATAAATGAAATCCATGATAATAATTCATGAATTTCTAGGACGTCACAGTACAATATGTGTAAATTTAAATAATGAATGTGTGATTTATGGTATATGTTGAATGATACGTTGAATGTTATACTTGAAAAAGATCTAAACTTGTGGAACAAAAGTTTGACCTTTAATTAAATTAAGTAGTAAATGATGTTAGTTTTGTGGGTGTAAACTTGAGTTGTCAATGTTATAGCTAAAGATCAAAACTTATTGAAGAAAGTTAGTATTTTATCAAGACGATATGTTGTGATGGACTGTGATTGTGTTTTGTATAGTGTGTATGGCATAAAATGTTGAAAGCTGAAATTCATGAAAATACTTGGATTCCAAGTTTAAAGATAATAACTTCAACAAATAAGAAGTTAACTATTAATAATAAATTAAAGTATACAAGAGAATAACATTGTTTAAATAATGATTAATTTTTTTCAGTGAGGAATCATCTTATGACAACTAATTACAAATTGGGAAGGATAAAATTATAAAAAATTGAATTTACTCAATCCAAACTCCACCACAACTATCGGGTGTCAAATAAATCAGGACATGGTACTGATAATAAGATTGAATGAGGTAAATTGACAGAGAAATCATAATTTGTTGAATTTTTGTAAGCACGTACATCACCTATAACATGAAAACTTTTTATATGTGTTGTGCATATGTTGTGAATTATGTGTCATTGATGTGAATATGGTTATGATGCCTCGCCGTTATGTTTTATTACAATTTTTGTAATTTTTCTTGTGACATGTTATATATGCATGATAATTAACTATAAGACAATTCAGAACGAATGTTAGTGTTATACCAACCTCAACTAATATGAAGTATTATGAACGATCTTAATATGATCTTGGTATTTATTGGAGGGTCGCTCCTCCAACTTCATATTGATTACGCGCATCCGGTACGAGCACAAGGAGCCCAATAAGATTAACTAAAGCATAAAATGTAACTTCATTAAAAAAAAAAAAAAAAAAAAAAAAGGTCATGCATTTTTTTGTTGCATTGTGAGATTTAAATTTGTATGGATATCACCTCGTATTTTATTCTGCAATTAATATAGATATTATAATTTACAAAAAATATATATATTTATGGGTATTTTGATGAAGATGTGGGTTTGTAATATTGTTAGCTTTTCAATCCGTAAATTGATTATACTTATCTGGACTTTAAAAGTGACTTTCTATATTCCTCTAGGATTAATGTATTTTAATGTTTTATTTTAGAAAGTCGGTTTATAAAACCTGGTAACACAACTTTTACTATCGATAAAATCATTTGAGTATTGACCAGTTGAACGAAGTTCAATATATATATATATATATATATATATAATATATATATCTGAGATTTTAAGAAGGCAATTATAAGTAAAGTTAAAGTAAGTTTAAGAGTATGGCTCTTTAAGTTACAGGTCGTCACAGTTATATCTTTCTTCTAATCTCCTCAAAAATAAAAAACATCAACCTTCCTCTCTCCCCCCCCCCTCTCCCCTCTTCTCTCTCTCTCTCTCTCTCTCTCTCCCCTTTGAATATTTGCTTGCAAATTTAGTTTTACTTTCTCCAAGCAGAGTATTTATCCTTTGATCAACACACTTTAAATTCTCTTTACGCTGTCATTTCAAGTAATCTCATTAGCTCTATTTTATGTGTTGAAATCCTCCCAAAACAATGTATACAAATATCAATAATACCCAACACAAAAGAAAACTAAGAAAATGAGAATCCGCATATAAACAAGAACCAAACTTTAGTAAAGAAACGGAATTGAATCAAAAAGCAGTTTTGTTGGAAACAAAATATGAGATTATCAAGATTTTTTCCACTGCAAACAAAGATTGAAAAATTGACAATTCTACCGATAGTTCTACGGTAATGTTCATATTTTGAAAGTACTAACATGAAAACAAGGGTGTGGTATCTTATCGGCTGAATATCTGTGAATTTTTCATGGAAAATTTTCGTATATATTGATTTTTTTTTTTTAACGGAAGCATAGATTATTCCGTGAAAAATGTTGTATTAAATGACAAAATATCATGGACTTTTAAACGAAAATATTAATTACAAAATATCCATAAAATATAGGCTTCAATAAGTAGGGGTAAAACGGACTATTCATTATATAATGAAAAAAGAAAATAAAATTAGAATTGGAAAATATAACTGGTTCACTTAAAGGGGCGTAGATGTAGGAATGTATCCAAATGGTGGCAATTCCCCTAATTTAATCCTCAATTTATGTTAAGAACATAAACATATTGTTGATTGAAGATTCAATGTGACTTGAGGATAAGTTGTGATTATAGAGTTTAATGGATTGTTGAACCGAACTCTTGTTGTGAACAATTTATTAACGATTGATTTATTTATAGTATTTCTACGAAATAAAAAATATATATATACAATGCTTATATCAATGGAGGATTCAAATTTTTTTAATAAATTATAAATTTATAGTTTTAGGAGTTCAATTTCAAGTTCTTAGTGAAGTAAATTTGGAGTTAACAAAATTGATATGTTAATTAAAGAGTTTAATTAATTATTAAATATATTTGAACTTGAAACTACAAGTCTATAATAAGTCTATAATTTTCCACGCCGTCTTCACAATACTATTTAACATTTGATTTTAATGGGATTGATTAACTTGAAATTTGATATATTCTAAATTAATTCACACTATTATTATATGATCAACTAATTTCGAATTAAGTTAGATGATGCACTGTGGTGCCCACCATGCTGTCGGCGCCTATACCATAAGGAGTGTCCGTGTGGTGTGCAGTTTTTTATCTGATATGTTTTCAATTCAAAATTTAAAAAATATTTATTTTTAAAAATTTAATTTTTATTTAAATGGATAAATTTGTGATAGAGTCCTTTTTATATATTATATCGGTAAACCTCATTTTTAAATCGTTTAGAATGCATCTTACCATGTATTAATATAAACTAAAAAATTTTAAAATTAATAATAAGAAAAAAGTTTTTTAAAAAATCCCTTCAGGGGGGGCGCCGGCTCAACGTCGAGGTGTTAGGGGAGGGGGCGTCACCTGAGGTTGGTGGGGGCAGGCCATTTTGCCTGGGGGAGGGGGGTGTGCGGCGACATTGGTTTTTTCTTTTTTCTTGGACCTCTTCTCACCGGAGATGGAGGCTTCATTGCAGGTCGCCAGGGGCTATCGCGGGCCGGTGGAATTTGGCCGCGAGGGGGAAGGGGGTGGTTCACTGGGGGGAGGCAACATCTAGGAGGATCACCGGAGATGGTGACTTCGCTTTTGGGGGGGGGGGGGGGAAGAGCGGCGTCTAGGGTGGCTCGCATGAGATGGCGACTTCATCTTAGGGGTGGCAATTCGTGTCGTGTTAGAGCCGTGTCGAATTTTTTCTTCCCCAACCTGAACACGACCCGTGACACGAAAACGACTTGAAACTGCGACACGAACACGACACGAACCCGTAACAGGCTGACACGACACGAACCGAAATTGACACGTGACACGAAATTGACACGCGATACAAAATCGACCCGCGACACGAAATTGACACGAAAGTCGGGTTGGACCCGAAATTGACACGAAATTCGGGTTGGACCCGAAATTGACACTAAATTGACACGAATTTGACACGACATTTGACCCGAAATTGACACGGAAAAATTCGTGTCGTGTTCGGGTTCTACGGGTCCAACCCGAACACGACACGAATTTTTCCATGTCAATTTCAGGTAACCCGAAATCGACACGAGACACGACTACTATTTTTTCCAACCCGAACCCGTGAAATTCGTGTCATTTTCGATTCTTGTCATCGTGTCGCGACCAATATTGCCACCCTACTTCATCTAGGGGGAGGGGGGTTCGTTGGGGGGGAGGCGATGTCAGGGGAGATCACCAAAGATGGCGACTTTGCTGGAGGTGGCAGCATCTTGGGGGGCTTGCCGGAGATGTTGACTTTGCTAGTGAGGGCGGCATCTGGGGAGCTTGCCAGTTTTTGTTTTTGTTTTTTTGTTTTTAATTTCTTTTGAATTGTTTTTTCTTATTTTTTAGTATGTAATACTGTAAGTTAATATACATTATAATTATCATAGACAAGTAATATCTTATCTATTAAAATTTATCGAATGATCTATAAAATGAGTTCTACCGATAGGGTTTTTAAATGAGACTCTACCATAGCTTTATCCTATTTAAATATTTGAATTCAAATAAGAAATGATTTCAAAAACTGAAATAGAGATTAGAATGTGTGGCAGTGGTGCACGTCACCTTCTCTGCATGGGAGGTGGTCAACTTGTTTTAATTTATTTTGCTAAAGATTATCCAATTATGTATTTTGTTTAATTATCTAGTAGTAAAAGTTTTATAAAAAATAAACACTTCCGCAATTATTGCTATTATGGTTTTCCAAACTACGCTCTTCACTTTCTGTTGGAAAGAATTTAGAGACAGAATGACACCAATTATTTTATGTTTTATTCACTAGCAACAATATATAGTATTGTTGTATAGTAAAGGTTCACTGGGTCACAGCACTAACTCATATATGGCGAACCAGCTTAAGTTGATAATTCTCTATCAAGAGTGATTGATGAAACAGTGCCATTGAGCTCCTTGTATAATTGATCATATTTTGGTTAATTAGGTGGTGTTATCATTAAAAAAAATTATATTGTTAAAGTCAATAAGAATCGATTAATTAACTTGTATTCAATTGATAAATTATGGTTTTCTAAACCAACACTCCTCACTTTCTGCCGGAATAGATAAATTAAGAGACAGGAAGGATGACACCAATTATTTCCTTTTTCATTCATTAGCAAAAATACATAGCCTCGTCGTATGGTAAAGTTTCCCTCAAGTACAACACTCACTCATGTTTGGCAAACCAACTTAAAGTTGATAATTCGTGATCGGTGAAACAATGCCATCGAGCTCCTTATATAATTGATGTTTCGATTAATTAGGTGGCAATAACATGCAACGAAGAATTTCTATTAGAGTCAATCAATAATTGATTGATTAACTTTGAAACCAACACTCCTCACTTTATGTGCTGGAATGAATTAGGAGACAAAGATGATGCTGATTATTTTCTTTTGGATAAATTTCATGTTTTCCCCTTAAAGTTTAAGTCTTGTCATAAAATGCCCCATTAAATTTTAATTTGTAACATTTGTTTTTCCTGAACTTTAAACCGTTTGTAAATTGTCCTTCTTAGTTAAGTTTTTAACTGCAAATTACATACGTATTATGAATTAAAGAGTATTTTAGTAAAATCCTCATTTTTATGTTATTTTAATTTTATTAAATTAAAAAAAAAAAGCCCTCTTCCCTCCAACCCTTTTCTCAGCCATTTGTTTTTTGTTTTATTTTGGATTGAAAACAGTAAACCCCCCCCCCCCCCCTTTTGTTTTTTTTCCTTCTTTTGTCCTCTAAGGGTCCATTTGGTTGGAGGGAGGGAGAGTGGGGAAGAGGGAGACATAAAGGAGATGCTTTACCCCTTTATTTGATTGAAGGGAAAAGAAGTGGGAGGGGAGGGTCGGTGGGATGAGTTTTCCATCCGCATCTACATAAATTATTCATTCTAGTGATAGAAAGAACCATCGAATCCATTAAAAGCAAATATAAAAGATTATTTTACTCTCTAAAAATAATAAGATGGATAATAAAATAATTAATCAAATATATATCTATCTCTCTTTATTTCCTCCTCTCCATCGTTCTTACCGCCGAAAAAGAGATCTTTATGCTATGTTTTAATGAAAAAAGAGTAGCTTTTTTATTTTTTAATTTTTTTTAAATGAGAAAAGGGGTCTTTGATCAAAGGCGACAGCCAAAGGGCAAAAAGAAAAAACACAGTAACTCTTTTTCATGCCCTTCAGACACACCCACCCCTTCGAACACAGTAACTCTTTTTCGTTGTCTTCAGATGACAGACTGCTTCGCAGAGAGGGCGGCTGTTGAGGATTGTCTGCACGAGCTCTGAACGAAGGGGAGTAGGTGGTTAGGCGAGAGATCCAAGCCTCGCCGTCGGTTAATGGAAGCGATATCAAACGCCGACAGCGCTGCGAAGTGGATGCACGGGCAGGGAGCATGGCCGGCAAGGAGCAAGACACCCGAGCGCGTCGGAGGCGGCGCCGGAGTAAACCTTCTCTACTGAGGGTGAGTTTGGTTGGTTAGTTTGAGTTAAAATATTTTAGTTGTAATAGTAAATTTTTTTGAATTTTCAGAAAAGACAAAAAACTTTTTGGGAAAAAGACAAAAACTTTTTAAGAAAAAGACAAAAAAAAGTTTGAAATAAGTTTGAAATGGGATGTTTGCCAAACTCCCCCTGAGAGATTAGTGGCAGAGAAGTTGTTTTGGGCCTCTAATTGGGCCTCTCAGATTTGTTAACTTGAGGGTTGTTAATTTTAATTTTAGAGGGAAAATTAGTAATTACACATTCAACATTTTAACTCCTATCACGAGTGAGTGAACGCCGCGTGTCATTTTCCGTCAAAAATAAATGAGGGGAAATTTGCAAATGATTCAAAATTCATGAAAAATAAATATTACAAATTAAAATTTACGAGATATTTTATGATAAGACTTAAAATTTGAGTGAGAATTTTAAAATTTGCCCTTTTCTTTTTTATTCACCAGTCTTGTTAGATAGTAAAGATTTACTCCATTATAACACTCACTCATAAATGACAAACCAACTTAGGGCATGTTTGGTTGGATGGTTCAAATCATTCAACTCAAATTTTTTTTTGTCTTTTTTCCTAAAAATTTTTATCTTTTTCTCAAAAAAATTTTCGTCTTTTCTAAAAATTCAAAAAAAATTTAATATTAGAACTTAAAAATCTCAACTCAAACTACTCCACCAAACGGGCTCTTAATTTGATAATTCACTATTAAGAGTAATTGTTGAGACAGTGCCAACGAGCTCTTTATAAAACCGATGTTTTGGTTAATTAGGTGGGGGTTAACATGCAAAAATTTTAACAAAAAATTTCTGTTATAGTCGATAATAATTGATTAATTAATGACTTGAGCAGATAAATTATTTTAATTGTTTCCACGTAAAAAGAAAAAGTTTCACGTACACGGTCTCTTTCGTGCTTGACTAGGATTCCATTTAGTCTCTGTTTGGAATATTTGTCTGCATTATTGTGCATATAATCCATTAATATTACTATTCAACCAGTCACTTTGTGTTTGCGTGCATCCCAAGTATATAAATGCCTGCTTTCCACATAGAATAACACCTCATAGACTTTGAGATATACTATTTCGAATTTTCTATTTTACTGATTATTTCTTAATAATATAATATCAAATTATTTAGATTTAAGAATCTAATTATATAAAAAAAAATAAAAAAATATTACAAATGTTTAAATAAATTGATATATTATCAATACATTATTAAAAAAAATAGTTATTAAATCAGAAAAATGATACAAAAAAAATATGGGTTCTATTATCTTTCTAGTCATTCTGACTGCTAACAATGATACCGAGTATGTTTGGGAACTTTTTGTTGTTGTTGTTGTTGTTTTTTTTTTTTTTTTTTTTTTTTTTTTTTTTTGGACTATTCTACTTTGTTTTGTTTTGTTTTTTGCTTTTTTCTTTGGTTTCTTTTTTCCTTGGCTCTACTTTGTTGGTATCTCAAAAAATGTAAAATAATTGCTGAGCGGCTATCTATGCACTGCTGGTTCCCAATTAGACAACTTTTTCCCCCCCTCCCTCGAGTGACATAATCATAACATTTTTCTTTTTCTCAAATAATTAAAAATCAATTAAATAACTGTAACTGTAGATATATTTTAACAGTCAGTTCACATTTATTCAATCAAAAGGTGAATAATTTGAATATCCTCATCCTAACTTCAAAATTCAACTATATCATTTATTGATGGTGAAAATTCATCAATTCGGAATTATTTTCATCACGTTCTAGCTCTCGATGAATAGTAAAGGAAAATTTACAGGAAGTAGAGAACCATAATCTGTTTGACTACATCATCTCTTGGTACTGGGGTTTCACTATTTTAGAGAATTACAGTTGAGGGCTTTTTGCTTTGGTATGCGGAAATACCACTGTAAGGTTCCAAGGGAGAGAATGACCTTTATACATTGGCTCCCTTTAGATAAGTACAATAAATTCAAATAACTAAATAAAATCTAGTGAATATCCTTAACTCGTAAATTGAATTGTCTCCGAGATCTCCGCAGAGAATAATTATGGGTTTGTTGAGCTTGAATTATTTTAAATATTGTAGATTATCTAATTTAAATCTCACTACTCTCAAATTTTGCTGAGTTGTCGTTTTGCCTCATCTGTGATGTCCTCAACGTAGAGCACTTGAGATAATACTTTGGATATGGAGGTAGGAGAAACCAGAATGGTTTCCTCTGCCATTAGCACTATTTTACTCTTCTCTCGTCAGATTAAATTTTAGCCTCTTCTTCTAGGTGTTAGGCTAAAGCGCATTCCTCCTGATCATTTATCTCCCGTGAGGGATAAGGAATTGGATCTTCTCTCCGGAGATGAGCGTCCGAAATTGTGGTACAACATAATTAACTTCAAAAATTCAAAATTATTTCAACTCTAAACTTTGGAATTAAACTCTGTTACAAGCTTAGTACATTTAAAATAGAAAAACCTTCATAAAAATATGTTAGTGTTGTAGTTTTAGTTCAAACTTCTGGTTTGATTTACGCCCCTGAAAAGAATTTATGATATCATCGTTAGATTCACGCACCCCTAAAAAAATTTTTTATGTCTCCGCCACTATTTAAGGCACACTTTGTTTTTTGTTTTTTCTTATTACAGTACTATTAATTTTGCTAGCTATTCATCGAGCAGCGCTCAGATTCAATCGTGTTGATATCGTTTTTTGACTGTTCCTTTTCTTTTAATTTGTTATCCATCACACTCAGTAACCAGAAAAAGGGGGAAAAAAAATTGCAAGAGAATAGAGAAAAAAGGGAAAACTTAAGATTTAAATCACACAAAGTTATATCATTTTTTAGTTTTAAAAAAAAAAAAAAACTGTCGTTTTTTATTAGTCACTATTTTGATACATTTTTAGGCGGTGTTTTCGTACAACCAAAATAAATGGTAGGTTCGTAAATCTTGTACAAGTACCAAACTATTAATGATCAACTTTAGATTAAAATGAAAAAAATAAAAATAATAAAAAAAATACTTATTATCAACGAATAATGAATTAGGGACGTTAATTATACAATTTTACCTTTCAATTTTAATTATATCTCAATTTATCTTCTTATTTTTTAAAAACTATCAAAGTATTGTTTAAATTTTACGAGCTCGCTTAATTTCGTCACTCACTCATTTTGTAGATAAAATGAAAAAAATTAATTAGACCAAATTTATTTTCTTGAGAAACATTTTTGTAAAATATTTTAAACATTAAAAAACATAAATTCAATATTTTTTTAAAAATTATTATTTTACTTTTCGATTTTTTTTATGTTCTTAATGGGTATAAAATATTTTTCAGACACAACTTAAGGTATTCATGTCATTTTGTCCAGGTATTTTTCCCGTCAAATATAACGCGATGGATGGAAATTGAAATAAGTTTTCAAATTCATATGGTACGTCTATAGTTTCTAAAAAAAGATGAATAAATAGATAATAATTAAAATAACGAGGTCTGATTATGTAATTAATAACCTTAATAGGACTAGTTACAGACAAATCCCACAAATGTGCAAGAAGTTTATTCGTTTTTTTTTTTTTTTTTTTGGTTTGAGGAACCATATATATATCGATTATTTACATGAATGTCTAAATTGATGACTATGATTTAAAATTTTTTACATTTTTTCTTTTATTTACATGAATATCTAATTTGATAATTATAAAGACACATTACCCTTTTATCAAGAACTGAATAAAAATAAATAAAGAATCGATAAAAAAAAAAATGAAAGAAAAAATCTCTAAAAAAATGTCAAACTAAGCAAATTTTTTATAAAAAGAAAAAAATAACCATTTTACTTGATTTATTATAAAGAAAAAAAATGTTCATAACAGATATTAGTTGTATATGGTCTATGAAAAACAATCATTATAATAAAGAATTAATCATTAAGATAAAATTCATAGTGAATACTTAAAGAAAAAATAAATAGACATTGTACAGAAATATTAAATACTTTAAAACCTAAAAGAGACATCATAATGATACAGTAATTATCATAAAGAAAATTTTTTTTTATTGATATAGTAATCATAAAGAGGAAAAAAAACATACATTTAAAAAAGTATCATAATAATATGGTAATTATCACACAAAAATAATCAATTTCATATAACATATAAAATTTAGAAACTAACTATTAAAGCAATTTCAATAATGATAACAAAAATAAATTATCATAATAACATTATAATTATCATAAAGAACCTATCATGCTAAAAAAAATATATTTATATAAAATCTAAATCTTACTAACAAACAATTAGTATAATAAAAAGCTATTCTTTAAGATAATAATACAACAACAACGAACAAATAAGGGGGAAAAAAATACCACTCTTAATAAGGAAAAATGATGTTAAATTAAAAAAAGTAAAATAGGTACTATAAAGGATTGTTTTTATAAAAATAGACATTTATATAATATTATTAAGAAATGGTTTGAAAATGGGATCTAAAAATAAACTTTTTATGGAATTATATATATATATATATTTTTTTACTGAACTACGGACCAAATCAATGCAAGCCACAACAGTATCCTAGACGTCGATGGACCGGCTATAAGTTAGCCCTTCCACAATATTTGTAATATAGAATATATACACACACACATTAAAAAAAAAAAAGGGTTAGCCTCTCGTTTTTACTGTCTCCCTCTCTGTCTGAAGGAAAAAAATGGAGAGGGAAGATCATCATAAACCAACGTTAAGCACTCCTTTGATCCGAGTCTCTGAAGAAAATAGACTTGACAATGGAAATGACAAAAATCATGGAAAGAGTTTTGAGAGAGAGGAAATTCTTGAAGAAGTGAAGAGGCAGTTATGGCTAGCAGGACCTATGATATCTGTGAGTCTCCTGCAGTTCTGCTTACTGATAATATCGTTAATGTTTGTTGGTCATCTCGGTGAATTATCTCTCTCTGGTGCTTCCATGGCCGCTTCTTTTTCTTCAGTCACTGGTTTCAGCTTGCTGGTGAGTTGCGATCTTTCCGTCGTATCGATCCTTAAACCCGAAGTCTATGTTGTTAACCAAAAAGTATCTTTATTTTTTCTATTCACATGTTCAACGAAGATAGAAAAAGTAATAACATGGAAAGGAGTCCAAGTAGAAACGATTTCTCTTTTCTAAGTTTCGGAGTAAGATTTTAGCCGAGATTTTTTTGTTGCTACATGTCTAAATTTTGTGTTCTGTTCTGTTTTGTGTTTTGGGACCTTTTTTTTTTTTTGGGGATTGAATAACTAGATGGGAATGGCCAGTGCATTGGAGACCTTATCAGGGCAGTCATATGGGGCAAAGCAATACCATATGTTAGGCATACATACGCAGCGAGCCATGTTTGTTCTTCTAATTGTCAGCTTACCTCTTGCTGTTATTTGGGCAAACACAGAACCTATTTTAATTGCAGTCGGTCAAGATGCGGCTATAGCTGCAGAAGCCGGTCGATATGCCCGTGTCATGATTCCGAGCCTTTTTGCCTACGGACTTCTTCAGTGCCTCGTCAAGTTCTTACAAACCCAAAATATTGTTTTCCCAATGGTGGTTTGCTCTGGAGTTGCAACTTTGCTTCATGTTCTGTTGTGTTGGGCTCTAGTACTCAAATCGGGTCTCGGAAGCAGGGGAGCTGCCTTGGCAATCTCCATATCGTATTGGATCAATGTGATCTTGTTGGCTCTTTATGTAAAGTTCTCTTCTTCATGCGCAAAAACTTGGACAGGATTCTCAAGGGAAGCCTTTCAAAATATTCTCACTTTTCTACGACTCGCCATTCCTTCGGCTGTCATGGTCTGGTGAGTTCTATTTTCTCTGTTTCGGCTATGTTAACGGTAAATAACGAGCAGAATATTTGCCCAAGAATAAATGGTTTTAGACAAATAGTTAATTTATTGATTTACGACCAAGAGAAAGAAGAGAACCTAGAGTGCAGAATAAAACCATGGAAATAGAACTAAAGAAGAGAAAAGAGAGATTCTAGAGAATGAACAATAACTCGAAAGGAAAAATGCTAGAATCTGAATATTTATTCATCAACCATTGTCTGAAGTGAAATCACAAAAGGACATATTTATACGCAAACCAAATCATTAACAAATGAGGAAACTAAACCAATTAATTAAGAAAACCTTTATCCTTGAAAAATTATTTAAAAATAAAAAAACTGAACTCCATTTCTTATACTCGATGATTCTGATGTTTTTCTTAATGGTATTTGATCAGCTTGGAAATGTGGTCTTTCGAGATGCTTGTTCTTTTATCCGGCCTACTTCCGAATCCTGAGTTAGAAACCTCCGTGCTTTCTATTATGTGAGTTCTTAGCTGTGTATTGAGCTGATACACTTCAATTCAAGTTAGTATCAAAAATCTCAAAACTCTACTTACAAATTTTAACTTTTTATTGCCAGCTTAAACACAGCGGCAACAGTGTGGATGATCCCTTTTGGACTCAGTTGTGCAGTGAGGTGAGTGATGTAATACAACATATAATTCCTTTTAAAGCTTTTGTTTACTTTCTCGCACTAAATTGACAATTTTGTTACAAGCAATCTGATTAGAACTGTTCAAGAATGTAAGCATTGTATATCTTTGCTCGGAGTATTTGATTTCGTACTGATGTGACTTTTTAAATTGAAGTTTGAGTTTGATACTGCTGATGCTAAAACATACGCATATTCCTTTCATTCCGTAATTTAACTTGTTCTTTTTTTGTGTTCTCTGGTTAACAGCACTCGAGTCTCGAATGAAGTAGGAGCAGGACGTCCAGAGGCAGCTCGTTTAGCAGTTTGTGTTGTAATGGCCATGGCCATTACCGAAGGCTTATTGGTGGGATTAGTCCTGATACTGATTCGCGACATCTGGGGCCATGCTTACAGCAATGAGAAAGAAGTGGTGAAATATGTAGCAGCAATGATGCCAATTCTTGCAGCATCCAACTTTCTTGACGGATTGCAGTGTGTTCTTTCAGGTTTTGCCACTTTCTTTCGCTTCATGAAAATTCCCATCATTATATATTTTTTCATTTAGGCTCATAATCACGAGAGGACAAATCGGGATTAATACCTTGTTTTTTGGAGTTGTTATTGTTGAGATTTTAAGGGATTGCTTGATTGGTTACCGTTTGTGATTCTTTCTTTCTTTTAGTGATTACATAGTTGTACATTACACATCAATTATCTTAATTGTGAGGTTAGATTTTAGGTTTCCTAGTTTCAATTCATTACTATAGAATGTAGTACAGATTCATTATAAAATATATGCAAGAAGGGGGAAAAAAACATATTCTCCCCCATTTGTTTTAGTTTCTATCTTTTTAAATTGGTATCAGAGCGGAAGATCTTGAATTCAAATATTTGCAATTTGACTCTTTATCCCCTTAAATATCGTCACGTGTTGGGCCTTTAATATGTTTTGTACTACTATCTGATTAATACTTGTCTATATGTTTGTCCATTATTCGCCTTGCATGTGAAGGGGTATATTAGACCATATAACTATTGTTGGCCCAATTCTAACAACTTAAACTTTTGGAATTGATTGGTAAACTTATATATTTCAACAATTTTTGCAAACTCAAAAGTAAAATAGATTATTTCTCAAAAAAAAGGGAAACTAAATTAAAAAACAAGAACTTAAATCTTACTTTCATAGGTGTTCTGGAGTGGACTATATGATAACATAAATAGAAATTGTGGACCTCGGTTTAGCTTAAATTATAGAGGCATCCCCTTATTGAGTCATTTTAGGTTAATACTCCCTGATGTTTTAAAAAGTTACAGATATACTATCCCCGTTACTCAGATTTACCAAAAAAAAAAAAAAAAAAAAAAAAGGAGCTCAAAATACCCCCTTGTAGAGAGGAACAATCCCAAAAGAAAAATAATAAGGTTAAGCAACAAGCAATCCTAGAAGGTCATAGCCATAATTTGCACTCCAATGGTAAACAAAAAGAGATTTGTGATGCATGTAGTTAGATCAACGACTGAGATTGTTTTAGGTAGTTTGGTCATTCTAAAAAAAAAAAAAAAAAAAATTAACAAAGTTGGCGTCACGGGTGTTACTGGTGTTAGTGTACGTAGTACTTCTCCCTTATGAATATTCTATCAAGTACTTATCATATGCTAATTAATGCGGACTAAGTAGTGAATTCCATTTCAGGTAATGCTAGAGGGTGTGGTTGGCAGAAGATTGGAGCATATGTGAATCTTGGGTCCTACTACTTAGCTGGAATTCCCTTGGCTGTTGTACTAGCTTTTGTGTTGCACATTGGCGGAAAGGTTCTCTCTTCATGCCTACACAACCCTTTGTTTGTTTCGAATGTCTATTTTTTGGAAAGGGAAAAAAATAGTAAAAGAGTGTTTTTTCCAATTTTTTCTATCATTCTTCTCATTTTGAAAAAAAAAAAAAACAAATCTCTTTTTTCAAGCATATTTTGCACAATACCCTTTTGGAATCTTTGTGGAATGTTTACTTAATGCACTATTCTCAACACCATTTATTCTCATTTTAAACAAGAATGAAAATTTTTTTATAAATCCAAATGCCATCTCATTTCAAACAACAAAATTTTCCTTTCCGAAAATGGACATGCGATCCAAAGATCAAATTTTGACAAGCAAGAATGTGATTTTCTAAGATACATATTGTTTATTGGCTTATTTATTTTTGTGCAGGGTTTGTGGTTGGGGATAATATTAGCGCTAGCTGTGCAAGTGTTTTGTCTACTAACAATCACAATAAAAACCAATTGGGAGCAAGAAGTAACATCTCTCTCTCTCTCCCTCTTCTAATTTCCATTTTTTTTTTCTTAATCTAACTCAATATTTATATTATGTTAGGCGAAAAAGGCTACAGAGAGAGTGTATGATTCGACAATTCCCGTTGATGCTGTCTCATGAAGCTAAGCCGTGACTGAAAAATAGAGAATCACCTTCATAAAAAATTGGTATAAGAACCAATGACAGAGCCAAGATTTTGATTCAGTGTTGGCTTAAACTTTTTTTCCTCTGAAAAATTGCTTAAATTTTATATCTGTATCTAAGAATTTCTTATTGAGACAAGTTGAAATTTTAATTTTAGAGGGGTTATATTTTAATTTGATGCAGTATATGTAGATTTGAATAGGGGCAAAACTAAGGTTCCTCAATTCTTGTGGGGCTGCTAATTAAAATATGTGAAGGTTTGAGGGGGTGATAAATGAAAATCTATAGAACTGAGGTAATTGGGCATGCTTGAAGTATTGGGATAAATGTAATTTCAGTATGCTTTTTATCAAATGTCCCTGATCCTTGAAGAAAACTAGAAAGAACGTGGCTTAGAGGTTCCTATGACATCTTGCCTACAATGAAATTTTCAGAATTTTCTACTTTTCGTAATTTTGTTATTTAAAAAATGTTTTAAAAAACTGTTAGCTAACTACATTGTTTTGATTTTAGAAAACAAAATAGTGTTTTAAAAAAAGAAAATTTATTTTTAAATCTCACGGCCAAACAGAACCACAGGAACTTGGGAGTCCGAACTCCTTTTCTAACAAGCTTTTGTTTTAGATTTTATTGTAGGCAGTGTTACAGGATAAGAAAGAGACAAGTGGGCCATACACTGGGGATTTTATGCTATGTTTGGTAGGATGGAGAATAGGAAGGAAGGAAGTGGGTTGAGGAAAAAGTTGATGGAAATTAATTGAGTTAGTTGTTTGGTAAGAGGGAAAAGAGAAGAGAAAGGAAAATAGAATGGAAAAATATTATAATTTGGTCTACTTTTTTGTTCCCTCCAAAAATAGGAGGAAAACTAAAATCCATTCAATAACTATTAAAATTATTTTTTTCCCTATTTTTAAAGTGAAATAATATATACAGATAAACAAAATAGTAATTACATAACTTTTTTATTTTCTTTCCTTTCAGATATCAAACATTATAAAAAAAAAAATAAAATCTTTCCTAATTTTCCTCTTATTTTCTTTCACTTTCATTTTTCATTTTCATTTTGTTTTCTTTCCTTATTACCAAACACAGGCTTAGAGACTGAACACGTCATGAAAAATGAGGAGAATAAAATAGATTATACAATGGTAGCACTTTAGCAGATATAAATGTGCTTCCACCAATTACCAATGAAGTCTCTGTATTGTGGTCACTACTTAACATTACTTAACTGTGTACACCACTGAAGTTTTATGCGAGAGTAACGGGGCGTTACGGGACTTCTTCTTACACCTCTCCAAATATGAAAAATGTTAAAAATATCTGTTATAATATAAATTTTTAAATATCAATTTATATGATATATAAATTATCATTTTTTCTGTTGATAAATATTTAAAGTATTATCATATCAATTGATTTTATCAACTAATGAAAAAAATAATACTTGAATTGGTACTCAAAAAATTAAGATTGAAGTTAGTATCCCTTACACTATTTTTTTTCCCCTTAAGTTTTTTATTCAACTCAAAACTATATTCCACTATTCATATTTTCAAATATCTAAAATAAACTCATCCATAAAAGTTATTTCAAGTTCAAATAAGATGATTTTTTTTTAATTGTATAGAATTTCAAAAGAAACGAAACAAAATCCATATAATTTTTTATTTCTAAATACATTTCAAGTTTTCACAATTTGTTACTCCAAACATTTTTTTTTTCAATCAAACACAAATTTCCAAAATGAGCACTTTTGATAAATGCCATAAAATCATGCATTGAATTGATTTTTATCATACAAGAAAAAACTCTTATAAGAATTATTATAGATGACATTATAAATATTTATTTATCTATTTATTTTAAAATATCAATTATAATTCCTAATTGGTATCTATAATCACCTTGGTTATAGTGAGTTACCAAATGATAACTAGTTGATTATAACTGCTCGTGAGTTTTAGATTGATAACTACTACCATCAACAGGTAACCAGTTGATTACCGACCAATAATCAGTTGGTTACCAACTACTAACCATTGGTTACTATCTAGAAACTTCAAATTGTTGGAATTTTTCACCAAAATATTTAAACAAACACCAAATTTTGTTAAATATGACCGGAATTTCACAAAAATCATAAAACCATGTATACCAAAATTGAATAAAATTCACAAAAATAACGGAAATTTGAAATTTGTCACAAAATTTTGAATTTAAGGGGTTCAGATTTCATTAAATCCGTGGCTATACTATACCTTTTCTTTCTAGTTTTGTGTAACAAACTCAAATGTACATAACTTGAGACATACCTAAGTAAACTAAGTGATTCTGAAGTCTAAAATGAAGTTTATTCTCTATAGAATCTTACCATAGAATTTATTTCTCGTACTAAAGTTTCTTACTCATGCCTTATAATCACAACATCTACAAGCTTTAATAAAATTCGTAAATCTTATCAAAATACTCCGTGGATCCTTTAAGATCTTGGACTTCCAAAATTCCTCTCAAAACCTTTTCCTAGGTAAGAAGAAGTCTAACATAACATGCTTTAGTTCTCCAAAAATGACCAAAACACAAAGAGAACCATAGGTTACCTCTAGTAACACATCCTCTAACTCCACTTCACACTTCTTTAAACTTGGTAATGGGGTTGCTTGGAGCTTGAAAATAGAGGGGAAAAGGTGCTAGAAGGGTATTCGAGATGAGGGATAGTGTTGGTGAGTTTTGGGGCTCAGTGAAAGCTAGAAAATGCTAGGTTTTTGAGCTTAACTTGTGTGAGAACGAAATGGAATATTAGGGTTTATTTTCAGCCAATACATGTCTTAAATAGGGTTTGTCTTTTGAGGGGTAGAAGTGCAAAATATTAACCAATTCTCTCCTTGAATTGTCATCACTTTTTTTGGTGGGGGGGGGGGGGGGAAGGCGGGGGTTTGGTTTGAAATTTTTGTTCTACAAGGTGTAAGACAAATGGTCATGTTCACTTGTACCTTGTTTGTATCATATTGCCAAAACAACCCACACAAATCCTTACTTGATTTTGCATGCATGTACAACATGCCTTTTTTTTTTTTTTTTTTTAATAATTTATTCAAATTTCTTCTTGCTTTTAAGCACAAAAATCTGGATCTCACTCTTAAGTTTCCATTTTTATTTTTTGTTTTTCTTTCTTCTAAATTTTCAACCATTGATCAAATGTTCTCATCTTTGATCTCTCTTATTGGATCCTCCATCACACCAATCCTCATCCTAAACTCCTATTGGTCACTTAGAATTTAGATCTTTGTTAGGATCTGTTCATATAAAATCTATATCATTAATTTTAAATCCAATCACAACCTTGATCAATCATCCACCATTCATTTCCTAAATATGTGACATATTTAATTTCCCAATTATACCATCAATTCTTAAATGTTGATATGATCAAAATAAGTACTAGGGTCATGAAATAGACCTACTAATAATGATTGGAATTCCTTCTCAAAAATTGACATTTATGCCTACATTATGACATAATAAATTTTTTGTATAAATTTATATGTAATTCGACTTATTTTCTATGTATCTATAATTTCTCATTTAAAAAGAGAAATTTACTATTATTAGAGCATCAATACTACAAGAAAATCGATTTTTAGTGACAACAAAAGTGGTCATTAAAAATTAGAAAGTCGTCGTTAAAAGTTATTAACGACAAAAAATCATATTATCGACAGTTGTCGCTGTACATGTGTGTCATTGATTGTTTCAACGACGACTTTATTACATTGTCATTGAAAGTATTGTTCTACGACAAGTAATTGTCGTTGATTAAGTACAATTTGCATCGTTAATTTATTTTAGACGACAATGGCATTTTGTCGTTAAATGAATATAACGACAAGATAGTCGTCATTGAAAGTGTAAATTTTAGTGACAATGTACTTATTTTGACAGTCTACTTGTTGTCGCGAAATTCTTTTTTTTTTTTTTTTTGGTGAAAACCAACAAATATATTTTTAACGACTTACTGTTGTCGTTGAATGTCTTATCATTAATGGTAATACAGGAAAAATGGTTTTTGAATACATTATTACATAACACGAAAAATAAAACTTTCAGTGTTAATAAATTTCCAAGAGCCAATGTCAATGCATTTCCAAGAGCACATGTTTTGAATAAAACTCTTTTGCTTGTTCTCATCTTCGAAGAATTGCTTTAGTCTTGCCCTTCTTTTTCACCATTTCGGGCAAGCTTCTTTCTCAACTTGGTTCCTCATTTGGCTGCAATACAATAAAAATTAAATTATTCTCTCTCTCCACATCACATGTGTGCAAGTTCATGTGCATGGAAACATGTAATGATACTAGGACCAATACTTCTAGATATGACTTTCTCGTAAATATACCTCAACATAAGGAGTAAGACAAACATCCTGAATCAAATATGTAGAAGAAACATATTACACAAACATCAGAGGAAAGAAACATAATTTAATACAAAGTTCACGTATATGCACCAAAAACGAGTATCATTGTAGTTAGAAATGGTAATATAAAGTTTACGTATAAAGCATTTCACTCTAGTGCAGTAAGCTTCTAAAAATGCGAAGCTACAATGAAGAATGTCTATTAAGAACCATAAAGTCAACAATACAAGCCTACGCTAAAATCAATGTCAACATTATATAAAACCTTTTTGATTAAAGCAATAGTGGAGGTTCTGTTTATTAGAGGCCGTGAACGAGAACGTTCGATTTCTATCCAGCGGACGATTGTGGACGAAGCTCTGTTTTGGAATTGCAAAAACTATTACCACAAAATTGAAACTTAAGAGCAAATAAATATGATAAGAGAAATAAATTACCTATGAGCATGTTGGGGGGAGATTCTTGCGTGAAGCAGAGATTAAAGAAACAAGGAATAGCGGACGATTGTGGACGATTGATGACAACGGACGATTGTGGATGAGGCTCTGTTTTGGTATTGCCGAGGCTCTGTTTGGAAATGCAAAAACCATTACCACAAAATTGAAACTTGAAAGCAAATAAATTTGATAAGAGAAATAAATTACCTATGAGCATGTTGGGGGGAGATTCTTGTGTGAAGTAGAGATAAAAGAAACAAGGAATAGGAACGAGAGAGAAAGATGGTTTAAGTGAGTGAGCTTTTTTTTTTTTTTTTGGTTGGTTTTTCTAAAGTCTGCTTTGAAAAAAAAAAAAAAAAAAAAAAAAAAAAAAAAAAAAAAGCTTGACAAGGAAGATGAAGAGTGAAGGTAAAAGATGGAGGAATGGGAGAGAAAGTACGTTTGCTCGAGAAGTTGAAGGGAGGAGAGAAGTTATGTGCTAGTGGGAGTGAGAGCTGTAAACGTTGTAAAATTTAAAATGAAAACAAAGTGCCAAAAATTTTATTTTTCACAATCCATTTAAGCGCCAAATCCAAAATTTTCATTTATCTCTATTTAAGCGCCAACATGTTTTATTTATTTATTTATTTTAAGAATAACAACACAACACGTTTAAATTAAAAAATAGGTATTTAATTATCTAAAAACAATTATTTTTGTGGTATGTTGTGTATGTAGTTACGCAACCTTTTCTTTCGGAGATTTTTTTTTGAAGTTCAGTTTTTTGTTTTTTTTAACTTGTTTTTTCTAAACTATTTTTGAATAAGTTTTTTATCTGTGCTTTTATTAATTTTTGCTTATAACAATTTTACGTGTATTGAACATCACATATTACTTCTAAGGTTGGATTGCTTCAGTTACTGATTCAATATCAGTTCTTTCATCGACTTGTTTTTTATCTTAAATTTCTTGTTCAATTATGCTTAATACATGCTTTCGCAATTCTTTTATAAACCAGGTCATTAAATGTGTTTGTATTGATATTATTTTGCAACATAAATGACTCTTTTGAGTTTTTTTTTTCCAAAAATAGTTAAAAGCAAAAATATACAATTTTTTTTTAATTTAAAGCTTTCAATGACAAAAATTATACTCGTTTATAAAATTTAGACTTTTAATGATGACAACGACCTTTTTCATTAAATGCAATTGGACAACTCTTTTACTGACAATTTTTAACGGCAATTAATGTATCGTCTTTAAAAGTTGATAATTTTTGACAAAAACTAGAAAATTAATGAAAAAATTGATCATCGTTAAAAATCACTAATTCACTAGATTTTCAATGACAATGACCTTTTGTCGTTAAATGTGATTGGACAAAACTTTTATCGACAACTTTTAACGACGACAATTGTATTGTCATTAAAAGTTCATAATTTACAACAAAAAGTGTATATTTAACTGCAAAGTTGGTCATCATTAAAAATCACTAATTCTGAACATATTCAATGACGACATATGATTGTCACTAATTGATATAAGTTGTTGTTAAAAGTTTACCCGCCAATATGAGGGTGCCAAAGCTAGTTGGCGCCAAAAATCTCAAATTTTCAGCGACAATATGAAGAAAAGTGTCGCCAATAAAAGCTTTTTAACAACAATATAGTTGTCGTTGATGCTTGTATTGCATTCTATCGTTAATAGCGTTTGTCGTTGAATGTCACTTTCAACGACGAAGTTTTAGTTGTCACTAAAATTGTTCTCGTTGATTCTCGCTTTTCTTGTAGTGTATAAATCATTCATTATCTTGAAATTTGATATTCATCAAAATAATTCATTAGAAGTATATCAATAAATGAAATCCATGATAATAATTCATGAAATTAAGTTTATGAGTTTCTAGGGTGTTATAGTGAAGTACGAGTTTAATACCCGTGCGCTGCAAGGGAAATGAAGAAAAAAATAAACAAAAAAACTAAATATTATATGATAAAAACAGTTGGTTAAGATAAATATTATAATTATAATCAATATAATTTTTTTCAAGATCTCTCCCAACAATAAATGCAAAATCAAAATAACAATAGAACTAACAATAATAAAAATGAAAACAAAAGCAAAAAAGAAAAAAAAATCTTCTGTAGTTATAATCATTTAAAGAAAAATAAAGCAGAAAACAAAAAAAAAGGAAAAAAATATTTAAACTCAAAAGAATCGGAAAAAACTAACCTTAACAAAAACATTATAATAAAATAAAATATATAACTCATTTTCTTCTTTTTTTACTGTTTTAAAAAAATAAAAATTTTTTATCAAGTTATATACATGCAAAAACAAAAAAAAATGATTTTTAAAATATAAAACAAAATAAACAAAAAAGAAAAAAAAATTGCATGCAGAATCCTTAAAACAATGGGTCTTTAAAAAATAGAACAAAAGAAATAAAAAAAGATACACAAAAAAATCCGAAATAAAGATAAAAAATTTAAAGTAAAAAAATTGTTTAAAAAAAAAAAGACAAAGTGAGCAAAAACACAATACAACAATAGATCAGAATCTAATGTCTAAAATTTCGCGAAAAAAAAAGGTAAAATATGTGAGAACAAATCTGTCATTCTACTGTAAATAAGCCAAAATCAGTACATAGGATAGGGGCAAAATTGACAGTTTAATATAAGAAAAGCAGTAACTGTGCATTACTGTAAGAAAAAAGAACCGTACAGCAAAAGTAACAAAAATAAAAAAAATAAAAACAAAAATCACTATTTATTAAACCATGAAATATTACATTTTTTTACTGTAGCAAAACAGTAAAAATTTAAAAAAAAAAAACTGCAGCAAAGCAATAAAAGTAAAAAAGAAAACTATTTATTAAACAATAAAGCAAAACAGCAAAAGTAAAAAAAAAAACGTAACAAAGCACCAAAAGTTAAAAAAAAAAAAAACAACAATAACAGAAGTAAAAAAAAAATACAACAACAACAACAAAAGTAAAAACAAAAACAAAAAAATCAGCAAACGTAAAAAAATAAAAATAAAAAAACAACAACAACAACAAAAAAGAAATAAAAAGCAGCATATGTAAAAAAAAAAAACAAAGCAGCAACGAAAAGAGCAGCATATTTGATTCAATAAGGACTTCACCTTATCTAACTAAGATAAGAAAATGAAAAGGTAGCAGCAAAAGAAAAGAAAAGAAAAGAAAAGAAAGAAAGAAAGAAAGAAAGAAAGAAAGAAAGAAAGAAACAAACAAACAAAAAAAAGCAGCAACGAAACGAAAAAAAAAAAAAAAAAAGTTCAATGAACAGTGAATCACTGTTCATGAACGCGCGGGCAGGCTGGCAGAAAAGAGCAGCAAATGTTAAAAAAAGAAAAAAAAAAGTGAAAAAAAAAAAAAGGAAAAAAGACAGCAAAAAAAAAAACTGAACTGTTCAATGAACAGTGAATCACTGTTCATGAACAGTGAAATCACTGTTCAGTGAACAGTGACGCGTGGGGGCAAGTGGCAGGCTGGCAGAGCAGTAAATGAGGGCAAAATGGGCAGTTCACTGTTCATGCCCAAAAAGAAGAAGAAACAGAGGGGCAAGAGCGTCATTTCACTGTTCTGCACTGTTTTACTGTGCGATACTGTGCATTACTGTAGCTATAACGCGAAAAGCAAAAAAAAAAAACCGAAATACACTGTTGAGTACTGTTCTTTGAACAGTAAAAGACCCCTTTCCTTTAGTATATAGATATAATGTGGAAATTTAAATAATAAATGTGTGATTTATGGTATATGTTCAATGATGTACTTGAAAAAGATCTAAACTTGTATGGAACAAAAGTTTGATCTTTAATTAAATTAAGAAGTAAATGATATTAGTTTTGTGGGTGTAAACTTGATTTGTCAATGTTATAGCTAAAGATCAAAACTTATTGAAGAAATTTAGTATTTTATCAAGACGATATGTTGTGATGGACTGTGATTGTGTTTTGTATAGTGTGTGTGGCATAAAAATGTTGAAAGTTGAAATTCATTGAAAATACTTGGATTCCAAGTTTAAAGATAATAACTTCAACAAAAAATAGGTTAACTATTAATAATAAATTAAAGTATACATGAGAATAACAATTTTTTAAATAATGATTTTTTTTTTTTTTTTTTTTTTTTTTTTTTTTTTTTGCTGAGGAATCATCTTATGAACAATTAATTACAAATTGGGAAGGATAAAATTATATCAAATTCAATTTACTGAATCCAAACTCCGCCATAACTATCGGGTGTCAAATAATCAGGACATAGTACCGATAACAAGATTAAATGAGGTAGATTAATAGAGAAATCACAATTTGTCGAATTTTTGTAAAAACAAATATCATCTATAACATGAAAACTTTTTTTATATGTGTTGAGCACATGTTGCGAATTATGTGTCATTGAAGTGAATATGAATACGATGCCTTGCTTTTATGTTTTATTACAATTTTTGAAATTTTTGTTGTGACATGTCATATATGCATGATCATTAACTATAAGGCAATTCCAAACAAAATATTAGTGTCATACCAACCTTAACTAAGATGAGATGTTAGAACTATATTAATATGACCTTGGTATTTATTGGAGGCTTGCTCCTCTAACTTCTTATTGATTGTGCGCATCCAGTATGAGCACGACGGGGCCCAATAAGATTAACTAAAGCATAAAATGTAACTTCATAAATAAAAAAAAAAAAATGGGTCAGGCATTTTATTGTTGCATTGTGAGATTTAAGTTTGTATGGATATCTCCTCGTATTTTATTCCACAATTAATATAGATATTATAAGTTACAAAATAATATATATATATATATATATATTTATGGCTATTTTGATGAAGATGCGGGTTTGTAATATTGTTAGCTTTTCAATACTTAAATTATACTTATCTGGACTTCGAAAGTGATTTTCTATAATCCTCTAAGATTAATGTATTTTAATGTTTTATTTTAGAAATTCGGGTTATAAAACCTGGTAACACAACTTCTACTATCGATGAAATCATTTTGAGTATTGAGCGGTTGAACAAAGTTCAAAAAATAAAAAAATTTATATGAAATTTTGAGAGGGCAATAAAAGTTATAAGTTAAGTTAAAGTAAGTTTAAGAAGACGGCTCTTTAAGTTACAGGTCGTCACAGTCATATCTTTCTTCTAATCTCGTCAAAAATAAAAAACATCAACCTTCCTCCCCCGACTCTCCTCTTTTTTTTTTTTTTTTTTTTTTTTTTTTTTTTTGTAACTTTGAATATTTGCTTGCAAATTTAGTTTTACTTTCTCCAAGCAGAGTATTTATCCTTTGATCAACACACTCTAAATTCTCTTTACGCTGTTATTTCAAGTAATCTCATTAGCTCTATTTTATGTGTTGAAATCGTCCCAAAACAATGTATACATATATCAATAATACCCAACACAAAAGAAAACTAAGAAAATGAGAATCCGCATAAAAACAAGAACCAAACTTTAGAACAGAATCGGGATTGAATTAAAAAGCAGTTATGTTGTGAAAAAAAGGAAAAAAAAGAAAGAAAGAAAGAAAGAAAGAAAGAGATTATCAAGATTTTTTCCACTGCAAACAAAGATTGAAAAATCGACAATTCTACCAATAGTTCTACAGTAATTTTCATTTTTTGAAAGTACCGACATAAAAACATGAGTGTAGTATCTTTTTGGCTGAAAATCTGTGGATTTTTCATGGAAATTTCCGTATATATTGATTTTTTTTTTAACGGAAGCATAGATTATTCCGTGAAAAATGTTGAATTAAATGACAGAATATCATGTACATTTCCGTGGAAATATTAATCACAAAATATCCATAAAATATAGGTTTCAATAAGTAGGGGTAAAACGGACTATTCATCATACAATGAAAAACGAAAATAAAATTAAAATGGGATAATATAACTGGTTCACTTAATGGTGGCGTAGATGTAGGAATGTAGCCAAATGATGGCAATTCCCCTAATTTAATCCTCAATTTATGTTAAGAACATAAACATATTGTTGATTAAAGATTCAATGTGACTTAAGGATAAGTTGTGATAAAAGTGTTTAACGGATTGTTGAACTTATCTCTTGTTGTGAACAATTTATGAATGATTGATTTATTTATAGTATTTCTACCAAATATATATATTATTTATAGTATTTCTACCAAATATATATATATATATATATTTATATACAATGATTATATCAATGGAGGATTCAAATTTTTTGAACAAATTATAAATTTATAGTTTTAAGAGTTCAATTTCAAGTTTTTAGTGGAGTAAATTTGGAATTAACAAAATTGATATGCTAATTAAAGAGTTTAATTAGTCATTAAATATATTTGAACTTGAAACTACAAGTCTATAATTTTCCAAGCCGTCTTCACAATACAATTTAACATTTGATTTTAATGGGATTGATTAATTTGAAATTTGATAAATTCTAAATTAATTCACACTACTCTTATTATGTAATATTCGAATTTTCTATGTACATTTTCCTTTTAAAGGAATTATTTTCACTTTACGAAAATATTTGTGAAAAAGCTCGGTTTAGGGCTTTTGAAAGGATTTGTGAATTTTAATGGGTCGAGAAGACTCAAAATTGATTTCTAAGCTCAAAAACGGACCTTTCAAGTCGAGAGGACCGTAACAGTACAAAATTTTACGAAAGTCAACTTTGACCGAAAAAGTCAAAGTTTGACCGACAAAAAGTCAAAGGGTTAACTTTTTGAGATTTTTCAAGTTCAGTACGGAACGAGTTTCGAGAATAAGTTTTGTGAACTAGTTAGCAAGAATAAGCCTGAAAACGCCCCTAGAAAATCAAGCACACCGAGTTAGAGTTTAAGGGCAAAAAGGGTTCGGAAAAATTTGAGAGAAATATTTTTCGATCCAAATTTCACACATATAAATTTTGTACTTCGGTATGAGATAAAAATATTGTGTTTTGAGGAATCACAATATTAGAATTCTCTGTGTAGCACAAAGGAAAGAAAAAAATGAGTTTTGGAGAGCAAACTAGCTAAACAAGCCATAGCAAGCTAAGGACTATTGCCCATGCCTATGATGTCATCTTCCACTAGCCTAAAGCTAGCTCATGTGGAGTCTTACCCTCCCCCAAAACTTCGGCTGCAGCAAGGAAAAAGGGGATGGAGAAAAGCCTTAAATCAAGGCAAGCAACCAACCACTCTTGTCCATCAAAGAAAACCCTCCCATTCCCTATTCTTCTTATTGAAAAAAGTGAGCCAAACCCTTGCATTTTTCTTCAAGAAGTTCGGCAGCAAGAGGGAGAGAAGGAGAGGAGAGATTCAAAGAAAATTTCTTGGGGTTTTTGAGCTTTGGGAGTTCGGTTTTACAAGAGTGAGAGCAAGAAAAAGTTGAGAGAATTTTTGTGGGTTTCTAAGCTAGAGGCCGACCAAGGGAGAAAGGAGAAAAAGGTGAGTGAATCTTGAAATTTTTTTGGGGCTTTTCTTCTTGAAGTGCTCGGCTTGGAGGTGCAAGAAAGAGCCAACAAATTTTTCTTGGATCCCCATTTTTCTAGGTGTGGCTGTGGGACTAGGGTAAGCAAGGAAGAAAAGAAAATTTTGCAACCAAATTTGGCTTTGGTTGAGGTAATCTCTCAAACCCTAATCCTCTTTATTTTGAGCTAGATTTGAAGTTCAATTTGAGGATTCGATTGGGTTGTAAGGACGTAAGTCCAATTTCAATTTCGTGCCCTAATCTTGGTTTATGCTTGGTTTGCTTAGAACTAAGGTTGATTGGCTTTAAATCTTACTTGATTTGTGTTGTTTTTTGTATGAATTTTATGCTAGAAACTAGGGTTGTATGTTCCCCCTTTAGTGGCCGAAAATCTACCCTTTAGGCAGCCATGAATGCATGATAGTTTAGGGCTTAAAATGGTGATGTTGTTTGTGATGGAATGCAATGCTATAACCAAGCAACCTTAGGGTTTTGTTTTTAATTTGTGGGTTGCATGGACCGTATGGATCAGATTTTGGGCTTAATAGGACGTTAGAAAACTTTGTGTGTTTGAATCGTAAGCTCCCGAAGTGGTCGGTTGAGGTAGATTCATGAAATAGGACGTAAAACGGAAGTAAAACCAAAACTGTCAAAATTCGGATTAAAAACTCACCAGTTTTGGAAAAGTGAAATTTTAAGGCCTTTAGAAGCCGAATGGATTAAAACTCGAAACACGAAAGTTTCTTAGAATAATTTTTCCTAGAGGAATACGTGAGCGGAATATCAAAATAAGGCTCCAACGGCCTTCGTTTTTAGTGAAACCTGTGGCTGATTTCAGACCCAGTTTTCATCCAGATTTTTCAGGATCAGCCGTTTTCAAATGAAAATTGGTATCAATACAGGTAGAATTAAATTTTTCACAAAACATAAAAGTTTTAGAATTTTTTGAGAGCTACAACTTTCGTTAAGAAAAGTTTTTCAGATTCTCGACGGATTTTTAAACTAGGCACGTTTTACGAAGAGTGCGCAAGGAATCCGAAAATTCCAGCACCAAAGTTTTACAAAATGTTTTCAAAAAAATTATAAAGTGTTCTAAACCATTATTTTAACTACGAAAACTGTTCCAAAGGCACTTTTTGATCCTAAACGACATTGACAAAGAATTATTTCAAAGATCGGAATTTTACCAAGAGTTTTAAGGATTTTTAAGAAAAATCTTGTGAAAGTACAAAAAGAAAAGAAATGTGATATTAAGTTAAGAAAATTGAGTTTAAAATAAGAAGATGGATTTTCAAGATAAAAATGGTAATCAAGCCGATTAGGGGCCGTAGCCAGGAATAGGACCCGAGTTACCGAGCTGAGCCCAAAAAGCCCAGAATTTGACAAGGGTTGACCAGTAGTTGACCAAATGTCAACTTTGGTTAACTCAACAATTAGTAAGACGTAACCTTAAGGGTTATCCAATATAACCTTAAGGACTAACCATAATTTAGAACTGGGTTGTGATGCCCTAGAAATTCATAAGCTTGATTAATGAATTATTATTATGGATTTTATTCATTAATATGCTTTTAGTGAATTATTTTGATGAATATCAAACTTCAATATCATGACTGATAATATATGTATCATCGGTGTGATGATGTCAATGATTTAACAATGTTGAGTTTCTCTATTTAAATGAGAAATTTTAAATACCTAAAACGTGTGATGAACGACATAAAAATTTATACGAAAAAAATAAGTTATGTCGTATTAGAGGAATAGCGATAATTTTTCGGAAGGACCCCGATTTTTATTAGTAGATCGATTTAATGATCTTAGTATTTATTTTGATCATATTAATAGTCAAGCTTTGAGAGCATGTTTGAGAATTAATGTGTCACATGGATAGAAATGAATTATTAGTATTTACACTTAGGAAATCCAAAGGTGGAAGATTTATCAAAAATTAAGCTTGATTTGAAATCAATGGTGTAGATTTGATGCTAGAGAATCCTAGGCAAATCAATGGCCAAACCTTGGGTGATAAGTGACCAATGAGAACTTAGGTTAAGGATTGGTGTGATGGAAGATCTAATGGGTGAGAATAAGGATGATAACTTTCGATCAAGGGTGGAAATTGAATGAAAGGAAAACAAAAAAAAAAAAAAAATGGGGAGCCAAAGAGAAATTCGGTTTTGTTGGTTCAAGAAACAAGGAAAAAATGTGAACAAAAGAGAAATGAGGAAAGTGGTGCATGCATGCAACCACAAGTAAGAAATGGCATGGTCTCTTTGGGCAATTTGACCTAGAGAAGAAGCAAGTGATAGTGACCTTTCATCTCAACTTTTTGAACCAAATTTCACCCAATTTTGCTCCCAAAACAGCCGGCCATAGAAGGGGCTGATTCAGCCAATATTTTCAAATTTCATCTCCCAAAAGACAGCTCCCTCAAGGCCAAAGTTGGCTAAACACAAACCCCTAACACCCCATTTTCTTTCTCACACAAATCAAGCTCAAACCCTAACTCTCTAACCACCACCAAGCTCTAAACAAAACCAAGAACCACCAACACTACTCTCCATCTCCAACACTCCTCAAGCACCCTCCTCCATCCATTTTCAAGGTCTAAGGAACCCCATCACTAAGATCGAAGAAGTGCAAGACGGAGTAGAGGACGTTTTACTAGAGGTAACCTAGTGGTACTCTTCGGGTTTTAGTTATTTTTGGAGAACAAAAGTATGATGTTTAGTTATGATATTAATATTAGACTTTTCTTACCTAGGAAAAAGTTTTGAGAAGAACTCGGGAGGTCCGAGACCTTAAAGGATCATCGGAGCATTTCGGTAAGATTTACGAACTTTGTTGAAGGTCGTAGTTGTTGTGGTGATATAGTATGCATTAGAAGCCTTGGTATGAAAAATAAATTATATATTAAGATTCTACAGAGGGTAAGCTTCATTTTAGGCTTTGGAATCACTTGATTTGCTTTTATATGTATAAAGTTATGTGCATATGAAGTTGTGACAAAAAAACTAGGAAAGAAATGAACCTCTGAGCCACTGACCAGCCACGGGTTTTTTATACTCCGAACCATTTAGACTCAAAATTTTGGTTTGTAAGTTAGAGAACTAAAAACTAGACTCTTTGAGATTTCCAACAAGATATCATACACCTTGAATGGATAAATTTACAATTTTTGGTGAATTTTACAAGTTTGGTCTACGAACTGAAAAACCTTGCTGGAACCCGGTACTAGCTATGGGTTTTGTTGATTTTGACTTAGCAAACCATAACGTTTTATAAAACTATTTTTACCATACAAAATAGACATTATAAGATTTCCAATGACATATCTTTTGTCTTATTTGGACTTGTAAGTAAATTGTTATGGATTTTCAAATCTTACTCATGAATCTGGACTGGTGGTGTAAACGTGGGACCAACAGTGACAAAACCTAAGTTTATGGTATGAAATGCTCAAGTACTAAAAGAAATAACTTTACCACTGTAAAGTAGACATCTTAAGCTTCAAAATGAGATATCATGTGTTTAAAACGGTTATGTATATGAATTTTAATAAATCCTTAAAGATTGTATTGAAATCTGGAAATCTGAGATTTTAGCATAGGACACTTAAGAAAACGTCCACATTATCATTTGAAATGCTTGAAATCTGAGGAAACAAATTATAGAGACAGAAACTAGATGTTTCAAGCTTTCCAACAAGTTATCAAGTGTCCAAAACGGAATTATACTCAAATTTAAATAAATCTTACAAGTTAAAGCCCTATACCGATAAAATGATTAAACATTAAAATGCGACATATGGGTAAGCATAACATATGAATAAATTTAGTTATGAAATGAGTTGATTTTAAGTGTATGATCTAATGATTTGAAAAACCCTAAGTTTTTAAAGTTGAATCATAGGTTTTAATGGGCTAAGAAAAAATATACTAGAAGGTTACTGGGCCTATTTCATGAGATTACCTTGGCCCAACTAAATGAACATAACTAAGGGAATTGGACTAGCCCAATAGTAAAATAGAGGTATACCCTTAGGTGACTTCTTATCACCTTAATTGATTAATTAATTAATAAATTAATTAATTAATTCATAACCAAATGTAATTTAATAAAGGAATTAATTAATTTATTCATTATTAATTAATTAATTAATTATAAGAGTTAATATATGATAATCAGGATTATTATGTTAAATAATTACATAATTATAATACATGATTAATTATAAATTAATTAATCATTAATCATTAATCATTGATATAATCATCAAAATAATTAGGGATGATTAACTAGAGATTAATCAAACATTAATTATCAGATTAATCAAATTATTAATTATTAATATTAGAATTAATAATTATTAATTATTATATGAGAAAGAATATTTAAGTAACAATTATTAATAATTTAATTATTATCAAGTCAACTAAAATTATATGATTTAATTTTAATAACTCAATTAATTAATGTAATAATTAAATATTATTTAATTAATTATTTAATCAATTCAATTAATTAATTAAATTAATTAATTAAATTAAATTAATTAATTAATTAATAATAATTAGTAGAAATTTATTTTAGCGTTTAATAATTAATGAGAATTAATTATTAAGGTTAATTATGATATAAGTAAATTAAGTTCACTCTAATTTATAAAATAAATGAATAATTGAATAAAGTAATATAACCATGATTTTATCTAATAATGAGTTATTGTTAAATCAGGATAATTTCCCAAATCCGCATAGTAGGAGATACAACTTCCGAAATTAAGCACATAAGACAAGTAAGTACAAACTTCACCTACAGCATGAAACAAAATGTTTTCTTTGATGATGCTCTACGTTGCTATGACTTGACTTGATGATGTGATGAGTCTATAAATTATACGTATTGCTTTGATTAAGTATTTGATGTGCATAAATTCTCTTGCACTGATATGATTGATATGCCTCACAGATATGCATGCCGTAATGATAATTGCATAGTGACATGTAAATTCACACATTGTCACAAATAATAAGAATGAGGCTAATGAAAGATAGGATTAAGTGTCGTACCAACCTCCAATTAGTGAGAGGATGTAACGACCCGACTTTTCGGACCGTTAACAAACTTACTTAAGTCTTAACACTTATTTAAATTCGGTTATAAAAAAAATACTAAATTTTTTTTTAAAATCATATTCATACTTTAAAAATTAGAATTATTAATATTTTTATATGTGGAAATTAAAAACCACTAGTAAATAATTATCCTATTTAAATTCATGTTTAAATAATATTTAAAAAGCTATAACTTCATGTTGATTAAAGCAAAAGAGTCAAAGGTCTTTTTCTCATGGAGTACTCATACTAATTTAGTAATACCAAAACATTGGGACATAACTATAATTATGGTCGTTACAAAATAAATTACGAAGTCTAAATGCGGAAATTAATTTCGTAGTAGTATCCCACTCCCTTCCTTCACCGCCTCCGCATAGTTTCGCGTGTCCATAAGAACATCTAAGTAATAGGCTGCTTACCCGCGTTACCTACAGCACGAACACACACGTATGAGCTTTCGCTCAGCAAGTACAAACAATATCTCACAAAACATTTTCATAAGTCATATCATCACATGTAATTATCAAGAATGTTCAAAATGCATGGAATCATGTGTGTTCAATTATGCTTCATTATATACATATCTTGTCTATTTAAGGGCCCCTATGTCGTACCCATATGCGCGCAACCAATGGGGAGTTAGTGGAGCGACCCTCTAACAACCTCCAAGGTCATATCTTATAATTTCGTTCTTATCATATCCTCTCACTAATTGGAGGTTGGTACGACACTTAATCCTATCTTTCATTAGCCTCATTCTTATTATTTGTGACAATCTGTAGATTTACATATCACTATGCATTTATCATTACGGCATACATATCTGTGAGGCATGTCAATTATATCAGTGCAAGAGAATTTATGCACATCAAATACTTAATCAAAGCAATACGTATCATTTATAGACTCATCACATCATCAAGTCAAGTCATAACAAACGTAGAGCATCATCAAAGAAAACATTTTGTTTCATGCTGTAGGTGAGGTTTGTACTTACTTGTCTTATGTGCTTAACTTCGGGAGTTGTATCTCCTACTATGCGGATTTGAGAAATTGTCCTGATTTAACAATAACTTATTATTAAATAAAATCATGGTTATATTACTTTATTCAATTATTCATTTATTTTATAAACTAGAGTTAACTTAATTTACTTATATCATAATTAACCTTAATAATTAACTCTTATTAATTATTAAATGCTAAAATAAATTTCTACTAATTATTATTAATTAATTAATTTAATTTAAGTAATTAATTTAATTAATAATTGAATTGATTAAATAATTAATTAAATAATATTTAATTATTACATTAATTAATTGAGTTATTAAAATAAAATCATATAATTTTAGTGACTTGATAATAATTAAATTATTAATAATTGTTACTTAAATATTCTTTCTCATATAATAATTAATAATTATTAATTGTAATATTAATAATTAATAATTTGATTAATCTGATAATTATGTTTGATTAATCTCTAGTTAATCATCCTAATTATTTTGATGATTATATCAATGATTAATATTAATGATTAAATTAATTTATAATTAATCATGTATTATAATCTATATAATTATTTAACATAATAATCCATTATCATATATTAACTCTTATAATTAATTAATTAATTAATAATCAATAAATTAATTAATTCCTTTATTAAATTACATTTGGTTATGAATGAATGAATGAATTTATTTATTTATTTATTTATTAATTAATCAATCAAGGTGGTAAGAAGTCACCTAAGGGTATACCTCTATTTTACTATTGGGCTAGTCCAATTCCCTTAGTTATGTTCATTTAGTTGGGCCAAGGTAATCTCATGGAATAGGCCCAGTAACCTTCTAGTATACTTTATCTTAGCCCATTAAAACTTATGATTTAACTTTAAAAACTTAGGGTTTTTCAAATCATTAGATCATACACTTAAAATCAACTCATTTCATAACTAAATTTATTCGTATGTTTGCTTACCCATATGTCACATTTTAATGTTTAATCATTTTATCGGTGTAGGGCTTTAACTTGTAAGATTTATTTAAATTTGAGTACAATTCCGTTTTGGACACTTGATAACTTGTTGGAAAGCTTGAAATATCTAGTTTCTGTCTTTATAATTTGTTTCCTCAGATTCCAAGCATTTCAAATATAATGTGGACGTTCTTAAGTGTCTTATGGTAAAATCTCAGATTTCCAGATTTCAATACAATCTTTAAGGATTTATTAAAATTCATATAGATAACCGTTTTAAACACGTGATATCTCATTTTGAAGCTTAAGATGTCTACTTTACAGTGGTAAAGTTATTTCTTTTAGTACTTAAGCATTTACCATAAACTTAGGTTTTGTCACTGTTTGTCCCACATTTGCACCACCAGTCCAGATTCATGAGTAAGATTTGAAAATCCATAACAATTTACTTACAAGTCCAAATAAGACAAAAGATATGTCATTGGAAATCTTATAATGTCTATTTTGTATGGTAAAAACAGTTTTATAAAACGTCATGGTTTGCTAAGTCAAAATCAACAAAACCCGTAGCTAGTATCGGGTTCCAGCAAGGTTTTTCGGTTCGTAGTCCAAACTTGTAAAATTCACCAAAAATTGTAAATTTATCCATTCAAGGTGTATGATACCTTGTTGGAAAGCTTAAAGAATCTAGTTTTTCGTTCTCCAACTTGTAAACCAAAATTTTGAGTCTAAATAGTTCGGAGTATAAAAAACCCGTGGCTGGTCAGTGGCTCGGAGGTTCATTTCTTCCTAGTTTTTTTGTCACAACTTTCAAATGCACATAACTTATACATATAAAAGCAAATCAAGTGATTCCAAAGCCTAAAATGGAGCTTATCCTTGTAGAATCTTAATATATAATTTATTTTTTATACCCAAAGCTTCTAATGCATGCTATATCACCACAACAACTACGACCTTCAACAAAGTTCACAAATCTTACCGAAATGCTCCGGGATCCTTCAAGATCTCGAACCTCCGAGTTCTTCTCAAAACTTTTTCCTAGGTAAGAAAAATCTAATATTAATTCATAACTAAATATCATACTTTTGTTCCAAAAATAACTAAAACCCGAAGAGTACCACTAGGTTACCTCTAGTAAAACGTCCTCTACTCCGTCTCGCACTTCTTTGATCTTAGTGTTGGGGTTCCTTAGACCTTAAAATGGATGGAGGAGGTGCTTGAGGAGTGTTGGAGATGGAGAGTAGTGTTGGTGGTTCTTGGTTTTGTTTAGAGCTTGGTTTGTGTGAGAAAGAAAATGGGGTGTTAGGGGTTTGTGCTTAGCCAACTTTGGCCTTGAGAGAGTTGTCTTTTGGGAGATGAAATTTGAAAAATATTGGCTGAATAGCCCTTCAATGGCCGGCTGTTTTGGGAGCAAATTAGGTGAAATTTGGTTCAAAAAGTTGAGATGAAAGGTCACTATCACTTGCTTCTTCTCTAGGTCAAATTCCCAAAGAAACCATGCCATTTCTTACTTGTGGTTGCATGCATGCACCACTTTCCTCATTTCTCTTTTGTTCACATTTTTTCCTTGTTTCTTGAACCAACAAAACCGACCCCCCTATGCTTCCTTTTTTTTTTTTTTTTTTTCTTTCTTTAATATCCACCCTTGATCCAAAGTTATCATACTTATTCTCACCCATTGGATCTTCCATCACACCAATCCTTAATCTAAGTTCTCATTGGTCACTTATCATCCAAGGTTTGGCCATTGATTTGCCTAGGATTCTCTAGCATCAAATCTACACCATTGATTTCAAATCAAGCACAATTCTTGATTAATCTCCCACCTTTGGATTTCCTAAGAGTAAATACTAATAATTCATTTCTATCCATGTGACACATTAAATCCCCAAACATGCTCTCAAATCTTGACTATTAGTATGTCAAAATAAATACTAAGATCATTAAATCGATCTACTAATAAAAATCGGGGTCCTTCCGAAAAATTATCGCTATACCTCTAATACGACATAACTTATTTTTTCGTATAAATTTTCATGTCGTTCATCACACGTTTTAGTATTTAAAATTTCTCATTTAAATAGAGAAACTCAACATTGTTAAATCATCGACATCATCACACCGATGATACATATATTATCAGTCATGATCTTGAAATTTGATATTCATCAAAATAATTCACTAAAAGCATATTAATGAATAAAATCCATAATAATAATTCATTAATTAAGCTTATGAATTTCTAGGGCATCACAATCTACCCTCCTTACAAAATTTTCGTCCTCGAAAATTAGAATAAAAACGGATAATTTTTCCTCATTTCATCTTCACGTTCCCAAGTGGCTTCCTCGATCTTGTGATTTCGCCATAACACCTTGACAAGGGGTATGGTCTTGTTTCTGAGAGTCTTTTCTTCACGAGCTAGAATTTGCACCGGCTTTTCTTCGTAAGTGAGGTCCTCGTGAACTTGAATTGGTTCATGTTCTATTACGTGAGACGGATCTGGGACATATCTCTTCAGCATTGAGACATGAAAGACATTGTGCACTGTTGACAACTCTGATGGTAATGCTAATCTGTAAGCTACCTTACCAATGCGTTCTGTGATCTCGAAGGGTCCTATGTACCTCGGGCTCAACTTGCCCTTCTTTCCGAATCGCATCACACCCTTCATTGGTGCTACCTTCAAGAAAACAAAGTCTCCGTTTTGAAATTCAAGGGGCCTCCTTCGCTTGTCGGCATAACTCTTCTGTCGACATTGAGCTGCTTCCATTCGTTGTCGTATTTTCTTGACTGCTTCGGTGGTCTTGATAATAAAATCTGTGGTTTCCAATTGCTTCTCCCCTGTTTCGTGCCAGTGTACCGGTGATCGGCACTTCCTGCCATAGAGTGCTTCATAGGGTGCCATCCCGATAGTCGCCTGATAACTGTTGTTGTAGGAGAATTCAATCAATGGTAATTTCTTATTCCATGCACCCTTGAAGTCCATAACGCAAGCACGAAGCATATCCTCTAAGGTTTGAATGGTTCGCTCGGATTGACCGTCCGTCTGAGGGTGAAAAGCAGTGCTAAACTTGAGCTCAGTTCCTAACACTCGATGAACATTTTTCCAAAAAGTGAAGTGAAACGGCTATCGCGGTCTGAAATGATCGATAGAGGAATGCCGTGCAGCTTAACGACATTAGATACATACAATTCCGCCAACTTTTCCAGGGAATAAGTCACTTTAATTTCTATGAAACGTGCTGATTTAGTCAAACGATCTACGATTACCCAGATGGCGTCATAACCTTCACTAGTTTTCGGCAATCCGACCACAAAGTCCATAGTGATTTGTTCCCATTTCCACTCTGGAACTTCAATAGGTTGCAATTTTCCAGCTGGTCGCTTGTGTTCCGCCTTAACTTTCTGACAGGTTAGGCATTTACTCACGAATTCAGCCACGTCGTTCTTCATCTTGTTCCACCAAAAATGCTCCTTCAAGTCCTTATACATCTTAGTCGCTCCGGGATGGATGGAGTATGGAGTGTCGTGGGCCTCAGATAGGATCTGCTTTCGAAGTTCTTTATTGTTAGGCACGCATAATCTATCTTTAAAATGAAGGATACCCTCATCCGACACACTAAAATTAGTTTCTTTTCCTTCCATAGCTTCCTTTCTTATCCTGACCAAACTAGGATCAAGTCCCTGAGCTTCCTTGATTTCACCAAGGATTGTAGGTTGGACAGTTAATGAGGAAAGTTTTCCTGTAATGAGCTCAATTCCAAGCTTGAGAATATCTCCCTGAAGCGGTTGTGGTAGTGCTTGAATTGTCATGAGGGTGGCAGACGACTTCCGACTTAGTGCGTCAGCGACTTTGTTGGCCTTTCCGGGATGGTAAAGAATCTCACAATCATAATCCTTAACCAATTCCAACCATCTTCTTTGTCTCATGTTGAGTTCCTTCTGGGTGAAGATGTACTTAAGACTTTTATGATCTGTAAAAATCTGACATTTAACGCCGTAAAGATAGTGTCGCCAGATCTTAAGGGCAAACACCACAGCTGCTAGTTCCAAATCATGGGTCGGGTAGTTTTTCTCATGCTCCTTCAATTGCCGTGAGGCATAAGCCACGACTTTCCCGTTCTGCATCAAAACTGCTCCTAAGCCCATCTTGGATGCATCGCTGTAGATATCAAACTCTCCTTCGTCTGATGGAATCGTGAGAATAGGAGCACTAGTGAGTTTCTTCTTCAATTCTTGGAAATTTGCCTCGCATTTCTCTGTCCATTCATACTTCTTTCCTTTCCGAGTAAGTGCGGTAAGAGGTGCGGCTAATTTCGCGAATCCTTCGACAAATCTTCTGTAGTAGCCGGCTAGACCTAAAAAGCTTCGCACTTCAGTCACATTCTTCGGTGCTGGCCATTTGCTCACAGCTTCGATCTTGGATGGGTCGACAGATACTCCATCCTTGGAGATCACATGTCCGAGGAATTGAACCTTGTCAAGCCAAAATTCACACTTAGAGAATTTTGCAAAAAGCTGGTGGTCCTTTAGAGTTTGGAGAGCGATCCTCAAATGCTCTTCGTGCTCCTTTTGGGTCTTTGAATAGATCAAGATGTCATCAATGAACACAATGATGAACTTGTCTAAATATTCCTTAAATACTCGATTCATCAAATCCATAAAAGCCGCAGGTGCATTCGTCAATCCAAATGGCATGACTAAGAACTCATAGTGACCGTAACGTGTACGAAATGCTGACTTTGGGACATCGCTTTCCTTAATCTTCAATTGGTGATAACCCGAGCGTAAGTCGATCTTAGAAAAGACTGATGCTCCTTTAAGCTGATCGAAGAGGTCGTCGATTCTTGGAAGAGGATACTTATTCTTGATGGTCGCCTTGTTGAGCTCACGGTAGTCAATGCACATCCTTAACGTACCGTCCTTCTTTTTGACGAATAAGACAGGCGCACCCCAAGGTGAGTAACTCGGACGTATGAATCCCTTGTCCAGAAGTTCTTGAAGTTGGGTCTGCAGTTCTTTGAGTTCAGCTGGGGCCATGCGGTATGGAGCCTTTGATATCGGTGCTGTGCCGGGCATCAATTCGATTTCAAATGAAATCTCACGATCAGGAGGTATTCCAGGTAAGTCTTCTGGGAAAACCTCGACAAAGTTTCTGACTACTGCCACATCTTCCGGTTTGGATCGTTCTTCTTTTGTCGTATCTATGATATTGGCTAGGTATCCAACGCATCCGCTATGTAGCATCCTTCGCGCCCTCATGGCAGAAATCATCACTCTCGGTTGTTTCTCAGAAATGTTGACATATTCGAACTCTTCTACTCCATCCGGTTTGAACGTCACCTTACGTGCCCGACATTCAATGTTCGCATTGTATTTTCCTAGAAAGTCCATCCCTAAGATGATATCGTAGTCGAACATTTCTAAAATAATTAGATTAACAAACAATTCTCTACCAGCAATAATTATTGGCACATGACGTAACCAATAACTTGACAGCAGAGTTTGTCCTGAAGGCAAGGCCGTTCTAAAGGTCTGATTGATTCTATCCGTGAATTGAGTAAGCTTCTTAGCAAGTGTATGTGATGCAAAGGAATGAGTTGCTCCAGAATCAAATAAAATATGTGCATCTTGGTTAGCCACAGAAAGCTGACCTGTCACCACATTCGAGGTTCCAGCTTCAACATCATTCTTGGTGTAGGCAAAAATGTGAGCGTTCGGTCCTGGCGGGGCCTCCAAACGTCCTTGGTAAATCTGCGGACCTTCGATTTTGGCTTGCATGTTGTGGAGTTGAGTCCCCTGTGGCCTTAGCTGGTTGTGCCCCGTCTGATTCTGCCTGTTGGTATAGCAATTCTTGGCGTAATGACCCTCCTTGCCACATAAGTAACAAGTATTTGAACCAAGTTTGCATTCACCTAGATGCTTCTTCCCACATTTTGTGCATGTAGGGTAAACGGTGTTATTCTTCTTCTGAGGATGGTTTTTCTGGTTCTTACTCCCATTGAAATTCCCCTTTCGTTTGTTGTGGTTTTGGTTGGAGTGATTGCCACTAAGATTGGATCTGTTTCCTTGGCTGTTTAGTTGATTTCCTTGGTTCTGCTTTGATTGTGACTTCTCCTTCTTTTTCTCTTCGAAGAACTTGGCCCTCTCTTGTTTAGCTTGCGCAAGACGATACTCAGCGCGTAGTGCTCTTTCGACACATTCAGCAACAGTTGTAGGCGGTTTCTCGCCACTATCGATCACTACCGCTATCTCAGGACGAAACATGTCCAACATCCGCCTAACCCTTTCATCCTCAGTTGGCACAAGGTGAGGGCAAAGTCGTGCTAGTTGGTCAAACTTGCGAACAGCATCAGTAACTGACATAGTGCCTTGCTTGATGTTGTTGAATTTCATTCTGCTGCGCTTTCATAGCCATCCGATTATAGAATTTATCGTTGAATTCCTGAATGAAGTCATTCCATGTCATCTCAAGTACATTCCTCCTCATTTGCACAGTTTCCCACCAATAACGAGCATCCTTCTTCATGACATAGGAAGCACAAAACACTTTTTCTTGGTCCGTGAGGTCCATAAAGTTCAAGACTATTTGAAGGGAGGTTAACCATTCCTCAGCTTCCAAAGGATTGGTGGATCCTTCGAACTCTGGTGGTTTCATACGTCGGAACCTCTCATACAACTGTTCTTGTCGGACCACAGGTTGGGCAGCTTGAGCTGCAGGCACAGCTGGTGCTGCTGGTTGAGCTGGGACAGCTGGTGGAGGAGGTGGGTCTTGATTTTGTTGAGCAAGCTGTTCACGGAGATTCTGCATTTCACGCTCTTGGTCCTCCAATCTACGCTGAAGGTTAACGACCATTTCAGCTAGGTTCGCTTCTTGTGGTCGTCTTGCTGCTGCCGCTCGAGGACGTACCATGACTTTATATATAACTCTAGTGTTCAACCTAAAAGAACCATACTTGTTTAATATTTCGGACAAAGTTATTTTAACTTAAGCGAAATCTCATGATGTGAGTTTTATTTAAACATAATGATAGAGGTACAATTCATAGATCATGGCACATCATATCTTAAAAGTATCATGTCATAACATCACATAATCATAAGTTCACATAACGATCAACCACAATGGTCATAATTAGTCATAGAGAATACATAAATCATAAAGACAACACAGGCGTCATCAATTTCATAAGATAGATAATAGATAATAGATAAAACATCCACAACAACAGCAAACTACTAGATAGTAAACTACAACACTCAATCTTCTACTAATACTCATGGGCCATCGGTCTCGTCATCTTCTCCCTCAGTGAAAACCTCAGTGGGGTCCTCCTCTTCTGAACCAATACGAGCATCATCATCTCCCACGGCTTCTGGTTGGTGTGGGGCTGGTGCCTCAACATGGCTACTAGCGTCCTCCGCATTCTCTAATCCCCTTGATGGGGGAGTATCTTCTCTTTCTGCTCTAAGATGCATCTCGGCGTAGATGACCTCGGAGCATAGGTGGTCGTAGTCCGGGTACGGTCGAGGAAAGTACACAAGTGCCCGTATCTCGGGGGGAACTCCTTGCCAGAACAACTCACATGCGTCCTCTTGGCGCAGTTCATAAGGGCACTCGACTAGGAGGTCCTCTTCGAATCGGCGTTTGTACTCCTGCATGCTCTCGCCACGAACAGGTGCCCATCTCGCCGCCCGAGTAAAGAAGCGACGTCCTTGTGCATAAGTCAATTCAGCCCTCCTCTCTCGGTAGAGGAAAGGACCTACAAAATACTCCGTAATGTTGCGGCAAAAATCCCTCCAATGTACGAGGTTCAGGTTTTGCCCAATAGACTCCCACCAATGCCTCGCAGCACCCCTCAGCTGGATTACTGCTAGTCTCGACCATGCCCCTCGTGTTATGCCACATGAGCTGCATAAGGACTCGATATGGTGTAGCCAATCTCCCGGATGAGTTTCTCCGTAGTAGTGATCTGGTCTGGCTCTCCGAAATGCAACTGTTATTTTGGCACCGAGCTCACTAAAAAGTGTGTCTTCAGATGATGATCCTCTAATTGGTGGCATGATGATAATACAGAGATGCCTAATTTTAAGATTAAGGTCAATAACAACTACAAATTAAATAATAAATAAAATATAATTCTAACTTACTTGGACAGGCATGAAACTGATGTGGAAACGACGTAAGGTAGGATGGCAGGATACCTCTCTGATACCAACTGTAACGACCCGACTTTTCGGACCGTTAACAAACTTACTTAAGTCTTAACACTTATTTAAATTCGGCTCTAAAAAGAATACTAAAATTTTTTTTTTTAAATTATATTCATACTATAAAAATTAGAATTATTAATATTTTTATATGTGGAAATTAAAAACCACTAGTAAATAATTATCCTATTTAAATTCATGTTTAAATAATATTTAAAAAGTTATAACTTCATGTTGATTAAAGCAAAAGAGTCAAAGGTCTTTTTCTCATGGAGTACTCATACTAATTTAGTAATACCAAAACATTGGGACATAACTATAATCATGATCGTTACAAAATAAATTACGAAGTCTAAATGCGGAAATTAATTTCGTGGTGGTATCCCACTCCCTTCCTTCACCGCCTCCGCATAGCTTCGCCTGTCCATAAGAACATCTAAGCAATAGGCTGCTTACCCGCGTTACCTACAGTACGAACATACACGTATGAGCTTTCGCTCAGCAAGTACAAACAATATCTCACAAAACATTTTCATAAGTCATATCATCACATGTAATTATCAAGAATGTTCAAAATGCATGGAATCATGTGTGTTCAATTATGCTTCATTATATACATATCTTGTCTACTTAAGGGCCCCGATGTCGTACCCATATGCGCGCAACCAATGGGGAGTTAGGGGAGCGACCCTCTAACAACCTCCAAGGTCATATCTTATAATTTCGTTCTTATCATATCCTCTCACTAATTGGAGGTTGGTACGACACTTAATCATATCTTTCATTAGCCTCATTCTTATTATTTGTGACAATGTGTAGATTTACATGTCACTATACATTTATCATTACGGCATACATATCTGTGAGGCATGTCAATTATATCAGTGCAAGAGAATTTATGCACATCAAATACTTAATCAAAGCAATACGTATAATTTATAGACTCATCACATCATCAAGTCAAGCCATAACAAACGTAGAGCATCATCAAAGAAAACATTTTGTTTCATGCTGTAGGTGAGGTTTGTACTTACTTGTCTTATGTGCTTAACTTCGGGAGTTGTATCTCCTACTATGCAGATTTGAGAAATTGTCCTGATCTAACAATAACTCATTATTAGATAAAATTATGGTTATATTACTTTATTCAATTATTCATTTATTTTATAAACTAGAGTGAACTTAATTTACTTATATCATAATTAACCTTAATAATTAATTATTATTAATTATTAAACGCTAAAATAAATTTCTACTAATTATTATTAATTAATTAATTTAATTTAATTAATTAATTTTATTTATTAATTGAATTGATTAAATAATTAATTAAATAATATTTAATTATTACATTAATTAATTGAGTTATTAAAATTAAATCATATAATTTTAGTTGACTTGATAATAATTAAATTATTAATAATTGTTACTTAAATATTCTTTCTCATATAATAATTAATAATTATTAATTCTAATATTAATAATTAATAATTTGATTAATCTGATAATTAATGTTTGATTAGTCTCTAGTTAATCATCCCTAATTATTTTGATAATTATATCAATGATTAATGATTAATTAATTTATAATTAATCATGTATTATAATTATGTAATTATTTAACATAATAATCCTGATTATCATATATTAACTCTTATAATTAATTAATTAATTAATAATCAATAAATTAATTAATTCCTTTATCAAATTACATTTGGTTATGAATTAATTTATTTATTTATTTATTTATTTATTAATTAATCAATCAAGGTGATAAGAAATCACCTAAGGGTATACCTCTATTTTACTATTGGGCTAGTCCAATTCCTTTAGTTATGTTCATTTAGTTGGGCCAAGGCAATCTCATGGAATAGGCCCAGTACCCTTCTAGTATACTTTATCTTAGCCCATTAAAACTTATGATTCAACTTTAAAAACTTAGGGTTTTTCAAATCATTAGATCATACACTTAAAATCAACTCATTTCATAACTAAATTTATTTGTATGTTATGTTTACCCATATGTCACATTTTAATGTTTAATCATTTTATCGGTGTAGGGCTTTAACTTGTAAGATTTATTTAAATTTGAGTATAATTCCGTTTTGGACACTTGATAACTTTTTGGAAAGCTTGAAACATCTAGTTTCTGTATCTATAATTTGTTTCCTCAGATTTCAAGCATTTCAAATGATAATGTGGACGTTTTCTTAAGTGTCTTATGGTAAAATCTCAGATTTCCAGATTTCAATACAATCTTTAAGGATTTATTAAAATTCATATACATAACCGTTTTAAACACATGATATCTCATTTTGAAGCTTAAGATGTCTACTTTACATTGGTAAAGTTATTTCTTTTAGTACTTAAGTATTTCATACCATAAACTTAGGTTTTGTCACTGTTGGTCC
>CM046380.1:14459987-14479987 GCA_025413485.1 Ficus microcarpa | reverse complement strand
TGGCTATGACCTTCTAGGATTGCTTGTTGCTTAACCTTATTTATTTTCTTTTGGGATTGTTCCTCTCTACAAGGGGGTATTTTGAGCTTCTTCCTTTTTTTTTTTTTTTTTTTTTTTTTTTTTTTTTTTTTTTTGTAAATCTGAGTAACGGGGATAGTATATCTGTAACTTTTTAAAACATCAGGGAGTATTAACCAAAAATGACTCAATATGGGGATGCCTCTATAATTTAAGCTAAACCGAGGTCTACAATTTCTATTTATGTTATCATATAGTCCACTCCAAAACACCTATGAAAGTAAGATTTAAGTTCTTGTTTTTTAATTTATTTTCCCTTTTTTTCGAGAAATAATCTATTTTACTTTTGAGTTTGCAAAAATTGTTGAAATATATAAGTTTACCAACCAATTCTAAAAGTTTAAGTTGTTAGAATTGGGCCAACAATAGTTATATGGTCTAATATACCCCTTCACATGCAAGGCAAACAATGGACAAACATATGGACAAGTATTAATCAGATAGTAGTACAAAACATATTAAAGGCCCAACATGTGATGATATTTAAGGAGATAAAGAGTCAAATTGCAAATATTTGAATTCAAGACCTTTCACTCTGATATCAACTTAAAAAGATAGAAACTAAAACAAATGGGGGAGAATATGTTTTTTTTTTTTGCCCCCTTCTTGCATATATTTTATAATGAATCTGTACTACATTCTATAGTGATGAATTGAAATTAGGAAACCTAAAATCTAACCTCACAATTAAGATAATTGATGTGTAATGTACAACTATGTAATCACTAAAAGAAAGAAAGAATCACAAACGGTAATCAATCAAGCAATCCCTTAAAATCTCAACAATAAGAACTCCAAAAAACAAGGTATTAATCTCGATTTGTCCTCTCGTGATTTTGAGCCTAAATGAAAAAATATATAATGATGGCGAATTTTCATGAAGCGAAGAGAAAGTGGCGTAAAACCTGAAAGAACACACTGCAATCCGTCAAGAAAGTTGGATGCTGCAAGAATTGGCATCATTGCTGCTACATATTTCACCACTTCTATCTCATTGCTGTAAGCATGGCCCCAGATGTCGCGAATCAGTATCAGGACTAATCCCACCAATAAGCCTTCAGTAATGGCCAATGGCCATTACAACACAAACTGCTAAACGAGCTGCCTCTGGACGTCCTGCTCCTAATTCATTCGAGACTCGAGTGCTGTTAACCAGAGAACACAAAAAAAGAACAAGTTAAATTACGGAATGAAAGGAATATGCGTATGTTTTAGCATCAGTAGTATCAAACTCAAACTTCAATTTAAAAAGTCACATCAGTACGAAATCAAAAACTCCGAGCAAAGATATACAATGCTTACATTCTTGAACAGTTCTAATCAGATTGCTTGTAACAAAATTGTCAATTTAGTACGAGAAAGTAAACAAAAGCTTTAAAAGGAAATATATGTTGTATTACATCACTCACCTCACTGCACAACTGAGTCCAAAAGGGATCATCCACACTGTTGCAGCTGTGTTTAAGCTGGCAATAGAAGTTTAAAATTTGTAAGTAGAGTTTTGAGATTTTACTTGAATTGAAGTGTATCAGCTCAATACACAGCTGAGAACTCACCTGATAGAAAGCACGGAGGTTTCTAACTGGGGATTCGGAAGTAGGCCAGATAAAAGAACAATCATCTCGAAAGACCACATTTCCAAGCTGATCAAATACCATTAAGAAAAACATCAGAATCATCGTGTATAAGTAATGGAGTTCGGTTTTTTAATTTTTCAATAAGTAGGGATTTTCAAGGATAAAGGTTTTCTTAATTAATTGGTTTAGCTTCCTCATTTGTTAATGATTTGGTTTGCGTATAAATATGTCCTTTTGTAATTTCACTTCAGACAATGGTTGATGAATAAATATTCAGATATCTAGCATTTTCCTTTCGAGTTAGTGTTCTCTCTCGAATCTCTCTGTTCTCTTGTTTAGTTCTATTTCCATGGATTTATTCTGCACTCTAAGTTCTCTCCTTTCTCTTGGTCGTAAATCAATGAATTAACTATTTGTCTAAAAACATAAATTCTTGGACAAATATTCTGCTCGTTATTTACCGTTAGCATAGCCGAAACAGAGAAAATAGAACTCACCAGACCATGACAGCGGAAGGAATGGCGAGTCGTAGAAAAGTGAGAATATTTTGAAAGGCTTCCCTTGAGAATCCTGTCCAAGTTTTTGCACATGAGGAAGAGAACTTTACATAAAGAGCCAACAAGATCACATTGATCCAATACGATATGGAGATTGCCAAGGCAGCTCCCCTGCTTCCGAGACCCGATTTGAGTACTAGAGCCCAACACAACAGAACATGAAGCAAAGTTGCAACTCCAGAGCAAACCACCATTGGGAAAACAATATTTTGGGTTTGTAAGAACTTGACAAGGCACTGAAGAAGGCCGTAGGCAAAAAGGCTCGGAATCATGACACGGGCATATCGACCGGCTTCTGCAGCTATAGCTGCATCTTGACCGACTGCAATTAAAATAGGTTCTGTGTTTGCCCAAATAACAGCAAGAGGTAAGCTGACAATTAGAAGAACAAACATGGCTCGCTGCATATGTATGCCTAACATATTGTATTGCTTTGCCCCATATGACTGTCCTGATAAGGTCTCCAATGCACCGGCCATTCCCATCTAGTTTGACAATCCCAACCCAAAAAAAAAAAAAAAAACAAAAAAACTCAATTTAGACATGTAGCAACAAAATATATATATACATATATATATGTCGGCTAAAATCTTACTCCGAAACTTAGAAAAGAGAAATCGTTTCTACTTGGACTCCTTTCCATGTTATTGCTTTTTCTATCTTCGTTGAACATGTGAATAGAAAAAATAAAGATACTTTTTGGTTAACATCATAGACTTCGGGTTTAAAGATCGATGCGACGGAAAGATCGCAACTCACCAGCAAGCTGAAACCAGTGACCGAAGAAAAAGAAGTGCCCATGGAAGCACCAGAGAGAGATAATTCACCGAGATGACCGACATACATTAACGAGATTATCTGTAAGCAGAACTGCAGGAGACTCACAGATATCATAGGTCCTGCTAGCCATAATTGCCTCTTCACTTCTTCAATAATTTCCTTCCTCTCAAAACTCCTTTCATGATTTTTGTCATTTCCGTTGTCAAGTCTATTTTCTTCAGAGACTTGGATCAAAGGAGTGCTTAACGTTGGTTTATTATGATCTTCCCTCTCCATTTTTCCCTTCAGACAGAGAGGGAGACAGCAACAACGAGAGGCTTTTTTTTTTTTTTTTTTTTTTTTATAATGTGTGCGTGTATATATTCTATATTACAAATATTGTGGAAGGACTAACTTATAGCCGGTCCATCGACGTCAAGGACACTGTTGTGGCTCGTATTGATTTGGTCTGTAGTTCAGTCAAATATATATATATATATATATATAATTACATAAAAAGTTTATTTTTAAATCCCATTTTAAAACCATTTCTTAATAATATTACATAAATATCCATTTTTATAAAAAGAATCATTTATAGTGCCCCCCCCCCCCCTTTTTTTTCTAATTTAATATCATTTTTGCTTATTATGAGTGGTATTTTTTTCCCCTTATTTGTTCGTAATTGTTGTATCATTATCTTAATAAACAGCTCTTTATTATACCAATTTTTGTTAATAAGATTTAGATTTTATATAAAACTATTTTGTTTAGTATGATTTAAGTTCTTTATGAAAATTATAACATTATTACGATAATTTATTTTTGTTATCATTATTGAAATTGCTTTAATAGTTAGTTTCTAAATTTTAAATGTTATATGAAATTGACTATTTTTGTGTGATAATTACTATATTATTATGATATTTTTTTTAAATGTATGTTTTTTTTTCTCTTTATGATTACTATATCAATAAGATTTTTTTTCTTTATGATAATTATTATATTATTATGATGTTTCTTTTAGGTTTTAAAGTATTTAATATTTCTGTACAATATCTATTTAATTTTTCTTTAAGTATTTACTATGAATTTTATCTTAATGATTAATTCTTTATTATAATGATTGTTTTTCATATACCATAAACAACTAATATCTGTTATGAACATTTTTTTTCTTTATAATAAATCAAGTAGAATGGTTTTTTTTTTCTTTTATAAAAAATTTGCTTAGTTTGACTTTTTTTAGTGATTTTTCTTTCATTTTTTTTATTAATTCTTTATTTATTTTTATTCAATTCTTGATAAAAGGGTAATGTGTCTTTATAAGTATCAAATTAGGCATTCATGTAAATAAAAGAAAAAAATAGAAAATTTTTAAATAATAGTCGTCAATTTAGATATTCAGGTAAATAATCGGTATATATATGGTTCCTCAAACCCAACAAAAAAAAAAAAAACCAATAAACTTCTTGCACATTTGTGGGATTTGTCTATAACTAGTCCTATATTAAGGTTATTAATTAAATAATCAGACCTCATAATTTTAATTATTATCTATTTATTCATCTATTTTTAGAAACTATAGACGTACCATATGAATTTGAAAACTTATTTCAATTTCCATCCATTGCGTTATTTCTGAGGGGAAAAATACCTCGACAAAATGACATGAATACCCTTAAGTTGTGTGTGAAAAATATTTTATACCTATTAAGAACATAAAAAAATTGTAAAGTAAATTAACAAATTTAAAAAAATATTGAATTTATGTTTTTTTAATGTTTAAAATAGTTTACAAAAATTTTGCTCAAGAAAATAAATATATTTATAAATGAATTCGGTCTAATTAATTTTTTTATTTAATCTACAAAATGAGTGAGTGAAAAAATTAAAGTGAGTCCGTGAAATTTAACTAATGCTTTGATAGTTTTTAAAAATTAAGACGATAAATTGAGATATAATTAAAATTGAAATGTAAAATTGTATAATTATTTTTTTCAAAAAAAAAATGTATAATTAACGTCCCTAATTCATTATTCGTTGATAATGACTTTTTTAAATCAAAAAATGATATGACTTTCTGTGATTTAAATCTTAAGTTTTTCCTTTTTTCTATTCTCTTGGCATTTTGTTTCCCCTTTTTTTCGGTTACTGAGTATGATGGATAACAAATTAAAAGAAAAGAAATAGTCAAAAAGCGATATCAACAAGATTGAATCTGAACGCCGCTCGATGAAAAGTTAGCAAAATTAATAGTAGTGTAATTTAGAGAGTTGTGGTAAAGTCATGTTACTAAAAGACAAAACACAATTAAGAGAACCAATGTTAATTCAGAAGCCAATTCAATAGAAACCACCATTAGATTGACACTTCTATTTGGCTCCATGCAGAGGTCGCTCCGCATGAGATGCTGATGAGAGCTGTGACGGAGTCACAGACTCACACTCATATTCAATAAAATAAGAAAAATACTCTTGAATCTCACTTGGTTAAAAACAAAAAACCACGTATGCCTTAAATAGTGACGGAGACATAAAATTTTTTTTTTAGGGGTGCATGAATCTAATGATGATATTAGAAATTCTTTTCGGAGACTGTAAATTAAACCAGAAGTTTGAAACTAGAACACTAATATATTTTTATCAAGGTTTATTGGTATGTATCTTTTTGTTTTCTTAAATGAACTAAGCTTGTAATAGTGTTTAATTTCAAAGTTTAGAGTTTAAATAATTTTGAATTTTTGAAGTTAATTATGTTATACCATAATTTCGGACGCACTCATCACCAGAGAGAAGATCCAATTCCTCATCCCTCAAGGGAGGTAAATGATCAGGACGTATGCGCTTTAGCCTAACACCTAGAAGAAGAGGATAAAATTTTATCTTACGAGAGAAGAGTAAAATAGTGCTAGTGGGATAGGAAACATTTCTGGTTTCTCCTACCTCCATATCCAAAGTATTATCTCAAGCGTTCTACACTGAGGACATCACAAATGAGGAAAAGCAACAGCTCAGCAAAATCCGAAAGTAGTGAGATTTAAATTAGAGAATCTACAGTATTTGAAATTCAAGCTCAACAATTTGAAAATTATTCTCTGCAGAGATCTCGAAGAAAATTCAATTTACGAACTAGGGATATTCATTAGATTTTATTTAGTTATTTGAATTTATTGTACTTATCCAAAGGGAGCGATATATAAAAGTCATTCCCTCCTCTGGAGCCCTACGGTGGTATTTCCGCATACCAAAGCAAAAAGCTCTCCACTGTAATTATCTAAAATAGTGAAATCCCAGCACCAAGAGAATATATGGTCAAAGAGATTATGGTTCTCTACTTCCTGTAAAGTTTTCTTTACTGTTCATCAAGAGCTAGAGTGTGATAAAGATAATTCCGGGTTGAGGAGTTTTCTCCGTCAACGAATTATATAGTTGAATTTTTAAAGTTAGGACGAGGAGATTTAAACTATTCAGCTTTTGATTAAGTGTAAACAAGCCATTATGATATATCTACAGTGACAGTTATTTAATTGATTTTGATTTATTTTAGACAGAGAAAAATGTTATTATCATGTTACTCGAGGAAGGAAAAAAAAAGTTGTCTAATTGGGAACCAGCTGTGCATAGGAGACCCGCTCAGCAATAATTTTACATTTATTGAGATACCAAAAAAGTAGGGCCAAGAAAGAAACAAAACATACCTGGTATCATTGTTAGCAGTCAGTAAGAGCAGCCAAATTTGACTAGAAAGATAAAACAATCCAGAATTTTTTATCTCTTTTTTCTGATTTAATAAGTATATTTTCTTAATAATGTATTGATAATTTATCAATTTATTTAAAATTTTGTAATATTTTTTAAATATTTTTTTATATTATTAAATTCTTAAATCTAGATAATTTGATATTATATTATTAAGAAATAATCAGTAAAATAGAAAATTCGAAATAGTTTATCTTGACTAGAATAAGGAACCAAAAGTCCATGCGGTGTAATTCTATGTGGAGAGCATGCATTTATATATGCACACAAACAGAAAGTGACTCATTGACTAATTATATTAATGGATTTTACCACAATGTCAAATGTCTCTTATTTAAACTTATCCCCGTTTGGGATTTCTACAATATTGCAGATAAATATTCTAAACAAAGACTAAACGGAATACTAGTTAAGCACGAAACTGCCCATGTCCGTGGAAACTTTTTCTTTTTACGTGGAAACAATTAAAATAATTTATCTGCTCAAGTTATTAATTAATCAATTATTATTGACAATAACAGAAATTTTTTGTTAAAATTTTTGCTTCTTAACCCCCACCTAATTAACTAAAGCATCGGTTTTATAAAGAGCTCGTTGGCACTGTCTCAACAATCACTCTTAATAGTGAATTATCAAATTAAGTTGGTTCGTCATTTGTGAGTGAGTGTTATAATCGAGTGAATCTCTACTATATAACGAGACTATGTATTGCTGTTAGTGAATAAAAAAGAAAAGAACAAATTTTAAATTTTCCCCTTAAATTTTAAGTCTTGTCATAAAGTACGTTATGAACTTTAATTTGTAATATTTATTCGTTTTAAATTTTGAACCATTTTGCAAATTCCCCCCCCCCCCCCCCCCGCAGTTAAATTTTTGATGGAAAATGTCACGAGTCATTCACTCGTAAGAGCAGGTAAAATGTTGAATGTGTAATTACTAATTTACCCTCCAAAATTAAAATTAATAACCATCAAGTTAAAAAATATGAGAGCCCAATTACAGGCCCAAAACAACTTCTCTGCCACTAATGTCTCAGCAGTGAACGTTTACTCGGGCGCCGCCGCTGACGCGCTCCGGTGTCGTGCTCCACGCCGACGCCCTGCTCCTCGCCGGCCATGCTCCCTGCCCGTGCGTCCACTTCGCAACGCTGTCGGCGTTTGATTGCGCTTCCATTAGCCGACGACGAGCCTTAGATCTCTCGCCCAACCACGGACTCCCCTTCTTTCAGAGCTCATGCAGACAATCCTCAACAGCCGCCCTCTCTGCGAAGCAGTCTGTCATCTGAAGACAACGAAAAAGAGTTACTGTGTTTGAAGGGGTGGGTGTGTCTGAAGGGCATGAAAAAGAGTTACTGTGTTTTTTCTTTTTTCCCCTTTGGCTGTTGCCTTTTATCAAAGATCTCTTTTTTCACTCTCTTAAAAAAAAAAAAAAAAAACAAAAACAAAACAAAACAAAACTACCTTTTTTGATTAAAAAATAGCCTAAAGATCTCTTTTTAGGCTATGTTTGGTAGGAACGACGGAGAAGAGAAAGAATAAAGAGATAATAAATATTTGATTAATCAAATAAAACATCTCCCTCCCAAACAAAGCGATAATACATCTCCTTCATGCTTCTCCCTTTCACCCCTCTTCCTCCCTCCATCTCTCCCTCTTAGAGGGAAAAAAAAAAAAAAAAAAAAAAGAGGAGTTACTGTTTTCAACCTAAAATAAAACAAAAAATATAAGTGGCTGAAAAAAGGGTTGGACGGAAGAGTTTTTTTTTTTTTTTTTAACATTAAAATAACATAAAAATGAGAATTTTACTAAAATACCCTTAATTTATAGTACACATGCAATTTTCAGTTAAAAACTTAACTGAGAAGGAAAATTTACAAATGGTTCAAAATTCAGGAGAAACGAATGTTACAAACCATAATTCGATGAAGCATTTTATGACAAGACTTAAAATTCATGAGAAAAAAAATGAAATTTATCCAAAAAAAAAAAAAAAAAAATCAGTATCATCTTGTCTCCTAATTCATTCCAACTCATAAAGTGAGGAGTGTTGGTTTCGAAGTTAATCAATCAATTCTTGATTGACTCTAGCAGAAATTCTTTGTTGCATGCTATTGCCGTATAATTGATCAAAACATCAATCATATAAGGAGCTCGATGGCACTGTTTCACCGATCAGGAATTATCAACTTTAAGCTAGTTCGCCATATATGTGTGAGTGTTGTAATCGAGGGAAACTTTCCCATATGACGAGGCCATGTATTTTTTCTAATGAATAAAAAAGGAAATAATTGGTGTCATCCTTCTTGTCTCTTAATTTATCTATTCCGGCAGAAATTAGGCCTGACAACTCGTGTTAATCGTGTTAATCGTGTCAGCCCATTTCCGACCCATTTATTTTCGTGTTAAACATGTCGACCCAATTTCGACCCAATTATTAATCGTGCGGTCCAAACCCATTTATTACGTGTCGTTCTCGTGTCGTGTCACCGTGTCATGTCCGAATAAGTTAGAATTAATTTGAAAATTCTAACATAAATGTGTTAAACGTGTTAATCGTGTTAGTCCATTTCCGACCCATTTATTTTCGTGTTAAACGTGTCGACCCAATTTCGACCCAATTATTAATCGTGCGGTCCAAACCCATTTATTACGTGTCGTTCTCGTGTCGTGTCACCGTGTCGTGTCTGAAATTACCGGCCCTAGCAGAAATTGAGGAGTGTTGGTTTAGAAAACCATAATTTATCAATTGAATACAAGTTAATTAATCAATTCTTATCGACTCTAACGATAGAATTATTATTATTATTATTATTATTATTATTATTATTATTTTGCAGGTTTTGAATGATAACCTCACCTAATTAACCAAAATATGATCAATTATACGAGGAGCTCAATGGCACTGTTTCAACAATCACTCTTGATGGAGAATTATCAACTTAAGCTGGTTCGCTATATATGAGTGCCCGTTTGGCTCGCTAGTTTGAGTTGAAATATTTTAGTTGTAATAGTAAATTTTTTTGAACTTTCAGAAAAGACAAAAAACTTTTTGAGAAAAAGACAAACTTTTTGGGAAAAGACAAAAAAAATTTTGGTTTAAACGGAAATGAACTAATGTACCAAACGGGTACTAGTGTTGTGACTATATAACACAATGCTATATATTGTTGCTAGTGAATAAAAAATAAAATAATTAGTGTCATTTTGTCTCTAAATTCTTTCCTGCAGAAAGTGAGGAGCGTAGTTTGGAAAACCATAATAGCAATAATTGCAGAAGTGTTTATTTTTTATAAAACTTTTACTGCTAGATTATTAAACAAAATACATAATTGGATAATCTTTAGCAAAAGAAATGAAAACAAACTGACCAGACGTGCACCACTGCTACCCATTCTAATCTTTATTTCAGTTTTTAAAATTGTTTCTTATTTGAATTCAAATATTTAAATAGGGTGGAATAAAGCTGTGATAGAGTCTCATTTAGAAACCCTATCAGTGGAGCTGATTTTATAGACCGTTCGATAAATTTTAACCAATAAGATATTATTTGTATATGATAATTGTAATATATATTAACTTATAGTATTACATACTAAAAAAGAAGAAAAAATAATTGAAAAGATATTAAAAAACAAAAACAAAAAACAAAAAAAAAACAAAAAGAAAAACTGGCAAGCTCCCCAGACGCCGCCCTTGCCAGCGAAGTCAACATCTCCAACAAGCCCCCCAAAATGCTGCCACCCCCAGCAAAGTCACCATTTTCGGCGATCCCCCTTGACATCGCCTCCCCCCAGCGATCCCCCCCTCCCACCCCCCCAAACAAAGCACCATCTCATGCAAGCCACCCCAGACGCCCAACACCCCCCCCCCCCCTCACCCCAAAGTGAAGTCACTGTCTCGAGTGATCCTCCCAGACATCACCTCCCCCAAGCGAACCACCCCCCTCCCCCTCGAGGCCAGATCCCGCCAGCCCACAACACCAACTGGCGACCTGCAACGAAGACGCCATCTCCGGCAAGAAGAGGTCCAAGAAAAAAGAAAAAACCAGTGTCGCCGCACCCCCCCTCCCCCTTGCAAAATGGCCTCCCCACCAACCTTAAGGGGCGCCCCCTCCCCTAACACCCCGACGTTGTGCCGGCACCCCCCCTGATGGTTGTTTTTTTAAAAATTCTTTTGTTATTATTATTTTTTAAAAATCTTTTAGTCTATATTATTTTGTGGTAAGGCGCATTCTAATTTTCATGCATAAATAATATTTCAGCCGTTCGATTAGATTTAAACGATTTAAAAATGAACTCTACCGATAAGGTATATAAAAATGACTCTGTCACAGATTTATCCATTTAAATAAAAAATCAAATTTTTTTAAATAAATATTTTTAAATTTAGAAATGAAAACATATCAGATAAAAAAAACTGCACACCACAGGGACACTCCTTATTAGTGCAGGCGCAGACAGCATGGTGGGAACCACAGTGTGTCATCTTACTTAATTCGAAATTAGTTGATGATATAATGTAACGACCCGCCTTGCACAGGCCGTTACACTGCTGCTTACATACTTACTTGCATACTTATAAACTAGGTCAAAACACAGCGGAATTTTTTTTTTTATATATGAATTAAAACGTGTTCCTTAGAAAAGGTGTTTGCATAACATATAATTACATAATTATAAGAACTCAAAAAGGTCAAAACGTGTAGCGGCATAAAGTCCCACGATTTCACAACTTGCCTCGCCATGCCTCGCCACCTTGCATCATGCATTGCTGACAGGTTGCTTACCTACAGCATAGACGTAAGACAGTGAGCTTTCGCTCAGCAAGTACAATTGTCTCGTCCGCGACTTACTTATAACCATATCGAAATACATTTCTATCTTAACATACATAGCCATACATAACCATCTATAATCACATAACATCATTCATATTAGCATAAACTAACAATGCCTATACATGCATGGTCCAGTTATGCTCGTATTTACTTACTTTGCTTATCTTTCCTTTAAGGCCCTTACCTTAGTGTTTGTACCCGGCGCGCGACTATGGAGTGGTTGGGGTGGTCAGCCCATTCCAACTCAAACCATAGTCCTACCCAACCTCGGACGGTTGGTACCACACCGGCAAGCTCGCTTGCCTTCTTATCTTTTCTTAACTCAATCTTGAATTCATTAGTCTCTTATGGATTAGTGAACATGCATCGTGATGTCTCACAATCCTAACTCATACTAGCAATATCATTATGCTTAACATGAAAATCATACTTAATCATACTTTCTAAAAGTTAACATTTCACATGGCATGCTAATACTCATAGCATGGCAATTAGCATATAATACAGCATCACATAGCATGCAATTCCCTACACCCTTAGCATTCATCTAATCTTACTTTAGTAAGCATCAACTAGAGCCTATGCTGTAGGCGGAGTTGTACTTACCTCTTTTGCAATATCCTCACTGACGCTGTCCTACCCGACCTCGGAGTACAGCTACACGTCATCTCCTGCTGAAGAAAGGACATAGGTGAGATTCTGCTTGTTGTGGTAGAATGTTGGTGTCCTAACCAACATACCTACTAAAACCTAGTTGTATGTCCCTGTCAGATAACTAACTTGTCCAATTTGGCCTTTTATTACTTGGGAATAATTTGAACTGGATTATCCCCTTAAGAGGTTACGTCTGATAACCTCGTAAGCTAGATCTTGATTTATTACTGGGCTTTCTTCTTAAAACCTTGGGCCTTACTATTTCCTCATAGCTTATTGGGTCAATTGCCTTGACCCACTTTCTTGGCCTATGTAACGACCCGACTTTTCGGAACGTTAACAAAACTTACTTAAGTCTTAACACTTATTTAGATTCGGTTCAAAAAATACATAAAATTTTTTTTTATATATTTAAATTATATTCATACTACAAAAATTAGAATTATTAAAATTTTTATCTGTGGAAGTTAAAAATCTCTAGTAAATAATTATCCTGTTTAAATTCATGTTTAAATAATATTTAAAAAGCTATAACTTCATGTTGATGAAAACAAAATAGTCTAAAGTCTTTTTCTCATAGAGTACTCATACTAATTTAATAGTACCAGAACATTGGAACATAATTATAAATATAGTCGTTACAAAATAAATTACGAAGTCTAAATGCGGAAATTAATTTCGTGGTGGTATCCCACTCCCTTCCTTCACCGCCTCCGCATAGCTTCGCCTGTCCATAAGAACATCTAAGTAATAGGTTGCTTACCCGCGTTACCTACAGCACGAACACACACGTATGAGCTTTCGCTCAACAAGTACAAACAATATCTCACAAAACATTTTCATAAATCATATCATCACACGTAATTATCGAGAATGTTCAAAATGCATGGAATCATGTGTGTTCAATTATGCTTCATTATATACATATCTTGTTTACTTAAGGGCCCCTATGTCGTACCCATATGCGCGCAACCAATGGGGAGTTAGCGGAGCGACCCTCTAACAACCTCCAAGGTCATATCTTATAACTTCGTTCTTATCATATCCTCTGTGATGCCCTAGAAATTCATAAGCTTAATTAATGAATTATTATTATGGATTTTATTCATTAATATGCTTTTAGTGAATTATTTTGATGAATATCAAATTTCAAGATCATGACTGATAATATATGTATCATCGGTGTGATGGTGTCGATGATTTAACAATGTTAAGTTTCTCTATTTAAATGAGAAATTTTAAATAACTAAAACGTGTGATGAACGACATGAAAATTTATACGAAAAAAATAAGTTATGTCGTATTAGAGGTATAGCGATAATTTTTCGGAAGGACCCCGATTTTTATTAGTAGATCGATTTAATGATCTTAGTATTTATTTTGATCATATTAATAGTCAAGCTTTGAGAGCATGTTTGGGAATTAATGTGTCACATGGATAGAAATGAATTATTAGTATTTACTCTTAGGAAATCCAAAGGTGGGAGATTAATCAAGAATTGTGCTTGATTTGAAATCAATGGTGTAGATTTGATGCTAGAGAATCCTAGGCAAATCAATGGTCGAACCTTGGATGATAAGTGACCAATGAGAACTTAGATTAAGGATTGGTGTGATGGAAGATCCAATAGGTGAGAATAAGGATGATAACTTTGGATCAAGGGTGGATATTGAAAGAAAGGAAAAAAAAAAAAAAAAGGAGGAAGCAATGGGGGGGGGGGGGTTGGTTTTGTTGGTTCAAGAAACAAGGAAAAAATGTGAACAAAAGAGAAATGAGGAAAGTGGTGCATGCATGCAACCACAAGTAAGAAATGGCATGGTCTCTTTGGGTAATTTGACCTAGAGAAGAAGCAAGTGATAGTGACCTTTCATCTCAACTTTTTGAACCAAATTTCACCTAATTTTGCTCCCAAAACAGCCGGCCATTGAAGGGCTAATTCAGCCAATATTTTTCAAATTTCATCTCCCAAAAGACAACTCTCTCAAGGCCAAAGTTGGCTAAGCACAAACCCCTAACACCCCATTTTCTTTCTCACACAAACTAAGCTCTAAACAAAACCAAGAACCACCAACACTACTCTCCATCTCCAACACTCCTCAAGCACCTCCTCCATCCATTTTCAAGGTCTAAGGAACCCCAACACTAAGATCGAAGAAGTGCGAGACGGAGTAGAGGACGTTTTACTAGAGGTAACCTAGTGGTACTCTTCGGGTTTTAGTTATTTTTGGAGAACAAAAGTATGATATTTAGTTATGATATTAATATTAGATTTTCTTACCTAGGAAAAAGTTTTGAGAAGAACTCGGGAGGTTCGAGATCTTGAAGGATCCCCGGAGCATTTCGGTAAGATTTGTGAACTTTGTTGAAGGTCGTAGTTGTTGTGGTGATATAGCATGCATTAGAAGCTTTGGTATGAAAAATAAATTATATATTAAGATTCTACAGAGGATAAGCTCCATTTTAGGCTTTGGAATCACTTGATTTGCTTTTATATGTATAAAGTTATGTGCATTTGAAGTTGTGACAAAAAAACTAGGGAAGAAATGAACCTCCGAGCCACTGACCAGCCACGGGTTTTTTATACTCCGAACTATTCAGACTCAAAATTTTGGTTTACAAGTTAGAGAACTAAAAACTAGATTCTTTAAGCTTTCCAACAAGGTATCATACACCTTGAATGGATAAATTTACAATTTTTGGTGAATTTTACAAGTTTGGTCTACGAACCGAAAAACCTTGCTGGAACCCGGTACTAGCTACGGGTTTTGTTGATTTTGACTTAGCAAACCATGACGTTTTATAAAACTGTTTTTACATACAAAATAGACATTATAAGCTTTCCAATGACATATCTTTTGTCTTATTTGGACTTGTAAGTAAATTGTTATGGATTTTCAAATCTTACTCATGAATCTGGACTGGTGGTGCAAACGTGGGACCAACAGTGACAAAACCTAAGTTTATGGTATGAAATGCTTAAGTACTAAAAGAAATAACTTTACCACTGTAAAGTAGACATCTTAAGCTTCAAAATGAGATATCATGTGTTTAAAACGGTTATGTATATGAATTTTAATAAATCCTTAAAGATTGTATTGAAATCTGGAAATCTGAGATTTTACCATAAGACACTTAAGAAAACGTCCACATTATATTTGAAATGCTTGGAATCTGAGGAAACAAATTATAAAGACAGAAACTAGATGTTTCAAGCTTTCCAACAAGTTATCAAGTGTCCAAAACGGAATTATACTCAAATTTAAATAAATCTTACAAGTTAAAGCCCTACACCGATAAAATGATTAAACATTAAAATGTGACATATGGGTAAGCATAACATACGAATAAATTTAGTTATGAAATGAGTTGATTTTAAGTGTATGATCTAATGATTTGAAAAACCCTAAGTTTTTAAAGTTGAATCATAAGTTTTAATGGGCTAAGATAAAGTATACTAGAAGGTTACTGGGCCTATTCCATGAGATTACCTTGGCCCAACTAAATGAACATAACTAAGGGAATTGGACTAGCCCAATAGTAAAATAGAGGTATACCCTTAGGTGACTTCTTATCACCTTGATTGATTAATAATAATAAATTAATTAATTAATTAATTAATTAATTAATTCATAACCAAATGTAATTTAATAAAGGAATTAATTAATTTATTGATTATTAATTAATTAATTAATTATAAGAGTTAATATATGATAATCAGGATTATTATGTTAAATAATTACATAATTATAATACATGATTAATTATAAATTAATTAATCATTAATCATTAATCATTGATATAATCATCAAAATAATTAGGGATGATTAACTAGAGATTAATCAAACATTAATTATCAGATTAATCAAATTATTAATTATTAATATTAGAATTAATAATTATTAATTATTATATGAGAAAGAATATTTAAGTAACAATTATTAATAATTTAATTATTATCAAGTCAACTAAAATTATATGATTTAATTTTAATAACTCAATTAATTAATGTAATAATTAAATATTATTTAATTAATTATTTAATCAATTCAATTAATTAATAAAATTAATTAATTAAATTAAATTAATTAATTAATAATAATTAGTAGAAATTTATTTTAGCGTTTAATAATTAATAAGAATTAATTATTAAGGTTAATTATGATATAAGTAAATTAAGTTCACTCTAGTTTATAAAATAAATGAATAATTGAATAAAGTAATATAACCATGATTTTATCTAATAATGAGTTATTGTTAAATCAGGACAATTTCTCAAATCCGCATAGTAGGAGATACAACTCCCGAAGTTAAGCACATAAGACAAGTAAGTACAAACCTCACCTACAGCATGAAACAAAATGTTTTCTTTGATGATGCTCTACGTTTGTTATGACTTGACTTGATGATGTGATGAGTCTATAAATTATACGTATTGCTTTGATTAAGTATTTGATGTGCATAAATTCTCTTGCACTGATATAATTGACATGCCTCACAGATATGTATGCCGTAATGATAAATGCATAGTGACATGTAAATCTACACATTGTCACAAATAATAAGAATGAGGCTAATGAAAGATAGGATTAAGTGTCGTACCAACCTCCAATTAGTGAGAGGATATGATAAGAACGAAATTATAAGATATGACCTTGGAGGTTGTTAGAGGGTCGCTCCCCTAACTCCCCATTGGTTGCGCGCATATGGGTACGACATAGGGGCCCTTAAGTAGACAAGATATGTATATAATGAAGCATAATTGAACACACATGATTCCATGCATTTTGAACATTCTTGATAATTACATGTGATGATATGACTTATGAAAATGTTTTGTGAGATATTGTTTGTACTTGCTGAGCGAAAGCTCATACGTGTGTGTTCGTGCTGTAGGTAACGCGGGTAAGCAGCCTATTACTTAGATGTTCTTATGGACAGGCGAAGCTATGCGGAGGCGGTGAAGGAAGGGAGTGGGATACCACCACGAAATTAATTTCCGCATTTAGACTTCGTAATTTATTTTGTAACGACCATAATTATAGTTATGTCCCAATGTTTTGGTATTACTAAATTAGTATGAGTACTCCATGAGAAAAAGACCTTTGACTCTTTTGCTTTAATCAACATGAAGTTATAGCTTTTTAAATATTATTTAAACATGAATTTAAATAGGATAATTATTTACTAGTGGTTTTTAATTTCCACATATAAAAATATTAATAATTCTAATTTTTATAGTATGAATATGATTTAAAAAAAAAAAATTTAGTATTTTTTTAGAACCGAATTTAAATAAGTGTTAAGACTTAAGTAAGTTTGTTAACGGTCCGAAAAGTCGGGTCGTTACAGTTGGTATCAGAGCGGTATCCTGCCATCCTACCTTACGTCGTTTCCACATCAGTTTCATGCCTGTCCAAGTAAGTTAGAATTCTATTTTATTTATTATTATTTTTTTTTTGTAGTTGTTATTGACCTTAATTTTAAAATTAGGCATCTCTATATTATCATCATGCCACCAATTAGAGGATCATCATCCGAAGACACACTTTTTAGTGAGCTCGGTGCCAAAATAACGGTTGCATTTCGGAGAGCCAGACCAGATCACTACTACGGAGAAACTCATCCGGGAGATTGGCTACACCATATCGAGTCCTTATGCAGCTCATGTGGCATAACACGAGGAGCATGGTCGAGACTAGCAGTAATCCAGCTGAGGGGTGCTGCTAGGCATTGGTGGGAGTCTATTGGGCAAGACCTGAACCTCGTACATTGGAGAGATTTTTGCCGCAACATTACGGAGTATTTTGTAGGTCCTTTCCTTTACCGAGAGAGGAGGGCTGAATTGACTTATGCACAAGGACGTCGCTTCTTTACTCGGGCGGCGAGATGGGCACCTGTTCGTGGCGAGAGCATGCAGGAGTACAAACGCCGATTCGAAGAGGACCTCCTAGTCGAGTGCCCTTATGAACTGCGCCAAGAGGACGCATGTGAGTTGTTCTGGCAAGGAGTTCCCCCCGAGATACGGGCACTTGTGTACTTTCCTCGACCGTACCCGGACTACGACCACCTATGCTCAGAGGTCATCTACGCCGAGATGCATCTTAGAGCAGAAAGAGAAGATACTCCCCCATCAAGGGGATTAGAGAATGCGGAGGACGCTAGTAGCCATGTTGAGGCACCAGCCCCACACCAACCAGAAGCCGTGGGAGACGATGATGCTCGTATTGGTTCAGAAGAGGAGGACCCCACTGAGGTTTTCATTGAGAGAGAAGATGATGAGACCGATGGCCCATGAGTATTAGTAGAAGATTGAGTGTTGTAGTTTACTATCTAAGTAGTTTGCTGTTGTTGTGGATGTTTTATCTATTATCTATCTTATGTAATTGATGACGCCTGTGTTGTCTTTATGATTTATGTATTCTCTATGACTAATTATAACCAGTGTGGTTGATCGTTATGTGAACTTATGATTATGTGATGTTATGACATGATACTTTTAAGATATGATGTGCCATGATTTATGAATTGTACCTCTATCATTATGTTTAAATAAAACTCACATCATAAGATTTCGCTTAAGTTAAAATAACTTTGTCCGAAATATTAAACAAGTATGGTTCTTTTAGGTTGAACACTAGAGTTATATATAAAGTCATGGTACGTCCTCGAGCGGCAGCAGCAAGACGACCACAAGAAGCGAACCTAGCTGAAATGGTCGTTAACCTTCAGCGTAGATTGGAGGACCAAGAGCGTGAAATGCAGAATCTCCGTGAACAGCTTGCTCAACAAAATCAAGACCCACCTCCTCCTCCAGCTGTCCCAGCTCAACCAGCAGCACCAGCTGTGCCTGCGGCTCAAGCTGTCCAACCTGTGGTCCGACAGGAGCCGTTGTATGAGAGGTTTCGACGTATGAAACCACCAGAATTCGAAGGATCCACCAATCCTTTGGAGGCTGAGGAATGGTTAACCTCCCTTCAAATAGTCTTGAACTTTATGGATCTCACAGATCAAGAAAAAGTGTTTTGTGCTTCCTATGTCATGAAGAAGGATGCTCGTTATTGGTGGGAGACTGTGCAAATGAGGAGGAATGTACTTGAGATGACATGCAATGATTTCATTTAGGAATTCAACAACAAATTCTACAATCGGATGGCTATGAAAGCACAGCAGAATGAATTCAACAACATTAAGCAAGGCACTATGTTCGTAACTGAGGTTGTCTGCAAGTTCGACCAACTGGCACGACTCTGCCCTCACCTTGTGCCAACTGAGGATGAAAGGGTTAGGAGGATGTTAGATATGTTTCGCCCTGAGATTGCGGTAGTGATCGATAGTGGCGAGAAACCGCCTACGACTGTTGCTGAATGTGTCGAAAGAGTGCTACGCGCTGAGTATCGTCTTGCTCAAGCTAAACAAGAGAGGGCCAAGTTCTTTGAAGAGAAGAAGAAAGAGAAGTCGCAATCAAGGCAAAATCAAGGAAATCAACTAAACAACCAAGGAAACAGATCCAACCTTAATGACAATCACTCCAATCAAAACCACAACAAGCGAAAGGGGAATTTCAATGGGAACAAGAACCAGAAAAACCATCCCCAGAAGAAGAACAGCACTGTCTACCCTACATGCTCTAAGTGTGGGAAGAAACATCCAGGTGAATGCAAACTTGGCTCCAATACTTGTTATCTATGTGGCAAGGAGGGTCATTTTGCCAAAAACTGCTACACCAACAAACAGAACCAGTTGAAGCCACAAGGGACCCAACTCCATAACATGCAAG
>CM046380.1:14439887-14459887 GCA_025413485.1 Ficus microcarpa | reverse complement strand
ACAAAGTAGAGCCAGGAAGAGAAAAAAAGAAAAAGCAAAAAATAAAACAAAACAAAGTAGAATAGTCAAAAAAACAAAAAACAAAAAAACAAAAAACAAAAAACAAAAAAAAAAAAACAAAAAACAAAAAACAAAAAAGGTTCCCAAACATACCTGGTATCATTGTTAACAGTCAGTAAGAGCAGCCAAATTTGACTAGAAAGATAAAACAATCCAGAATTTTTTATCTCTTTTTTCTGATTTAATAACTATATTTTCTTAATAATGTATTGATAATTTATCAATTTATTTAAAATTTTGTAATATTTTTTAAATATTTTTTTATATTATTAAATTCTTAAATCTAGACAATTTGATATTATATTATTAAGAAATAATCAGTAAAATAGAAAATTCGAAATAGTTTATCTTGACTAGAATAAGGAACCAAAAGTCCATGCGGTGTAATTCTATGTGGAGAGCATGCATTTATACATGCACACAAACAGAAAGTGACTCATTGACTAATTATATTAATGGATTTTACCACAATGTCAAATGTCTCTTATTTAAACTTATCCCCGTTTGGGATTTCTACAATATTGCAGATAAATATTCTAAACAAAGACTAAACGGAATACTAGTTAAGCACGAAACTGCCCATGTCCGTGGAAACTTTTTCTTTTTACGTGGAAACAATTAAAATAATTTATCTGCTCAAGTTATTAATTAATCAATTATTATTGACTATAACAGAAATTTTTTGTTAAAATTTTTGCTTCTTAATCCCCACCTAATTAACTAAAGCATCGGTTTTATAAAGAGCTCGTTGGCACTGTCTCAACAATCACTCTTAATAGTGAATTATCAAATTAAGTTGGTTCGTCATTTGTGAGTGAGTGTTATAATCGAGTGAATCTCTACTATATAACGAGACTATGTATTGCTGTTAGTGAATAAAAAAGAAAAGAACAAATTTTAAATTTTTCCCTTAAATTTTAAGTCTTGTCATAAAATACGCTATGAACTTTAATTTGTAATATTTATTCATCTTAAATTTAGAACCATTTGCAAATCCCCCCCCCCCCCCCAGTTAAATTTTTGATGGAAAATGTCACCAGTCATTCACTCGGAAGAGCAGGTAAAATGTTGAATGTGTAATTACTAATTTACCCTCCAAAATTAAAATTAATAACCATCAAGTTAAAAAATATGAGAGGCCCAATTACAGGCCCAAAACAACTTCTCTGCCACTAATGTCTAATGTCTCAGCAGTGAACGTGTACTCGGGCGCCGCCTCTGACGCGCTCCGGTGTCGTGCTCCACGCCGGCGCCCTGCTCCTCGCCGGCCATGCTCCCTGCCCGTGCGTCCACTTCGCAACGCTGTCGGCGTTTGATATCGCTTCCATTAGCCGACGACGAGCCTTAGATCTCTCGCCCAACCACCTACTCCCCTTCTTTCAGAGCTCATGCAGAGAATCCTCAACAGCCGCCCTCTCTGCGAAGCAGTCTGTCATCTGAAGACAACGAAAAAGAGGTACTGTGTTTGAAGGGGTGGGTGTGTCTGAAGGGCATGAAAAAGAGTTACTGTGTTTCTTCTTTTTTCCCCTTGGCTGTTGCCTTTGATCAAAGATCTCTTTTTTCACTCTCTTAAAAAAAACAAAAACCAAAAAAAACCAAAAAAAAAACAAAAAACTACTCTTTTTTCATTAAAACATAACCTAAAGATCTCATTTTAGGCTACCAAAGGCTATGTTTGATAGGAATGACGGAGAAAGAATAAAGAGAAAATAAATATTTGATTAATTATTTTATTTTTCTTGCTATTATTTTTTGAAAATTATTTTTAAAAGGTAAAATAAGAGTGGAGATGAGATGAAACATCAAATAAGGTCTTATATTTACTTTTAATGAATTTGGTGGATCTTTCCATCATTAGAAAGAGTAATTTATGTGGGTCCAGATGAAAAGCTCATCCCTCCAACTCTCCTCTCCCTCTCTTTTCCCTTCAGCCAAACAAAGGGATAAAACATCCCCTTCGCGTTTCTCGCTTCACCCCTCTCCCTCCCTCCATCTTTCCCTCCAACCAAACAGACTCTTAGAGGGGAAAAGAAAAAAAAAAAAAAAACGAGTTACTGTTTTCAACCTAAAATAAAACAACAAAACAAGTGGCTGAAAAAGGGGTTGGACGGAAGAGTATTTTTTTTTTTAACATTAAAATAACATAAAAATGAAGATTTTACTAAAATACCCTTTAATTTATAGTACACATGCAATTTTCAGTTAAAAACTTAACTGAGAAGGAAAATTTACAAATGGTTTAAAATTAAGGAGAAATGAATGTTATAAATTAAAGTTCGACGAAGCATTTTATCACAAGACTTAAAATTCATGAGAAACAGATGAAATTTATCTTAAAAAAAAAAAAAATCAGTATCATCTTGTCTCCTAATTCATTCCAGCTCATAAAGTGAGGAGTGTTGGTTTGGAAGTTAATCAATCAATTCTTGATTGACTCTAACAGAAATTCTTTGTTGCATGCTATTGCCACCTAATTAATCAAAACATCAATCATATAAGGAGCTCGATGGCACTGTTTCACCGATCAGGAATTATCAACTTTAAGTTGGTTCGCCATATATGAGTGAGTGTTGTAATCGAGGGAAACTTTCCCATATGATGAGGCCATGTATTTTTTCTAATGAATAAAAAAGAAAATAATTGGTGTCATCCTTCTTGTCTCTTAATTTATCTATTCCGGCAGAAAGTGAGGAGTGTTGGTTTAGAAAACCCTAATTTATCAATTAAATACAAGTTAATTGATCAATTCTTATCAACTCTAACAATAGAATTATTATTATTATTATTATTATTGCAGGTTTTGAATGATAACCCCACCTAATTAACCAAAATATGATCAATTATACAAGGAGCTCAATGGCACTGTTTCAACAATCACTCTTGATGGAGAATTATCGACTTAAGCTGGTTCGCCATATATGAGTTAGTGTTGTGACTATATAACAATGCTGTATATTGTTGCTAGTGAATAAAAAATAAAATAGTTAGTGTCATTTTGTCTCTAAATTCTTTCCGGCAGAAAGTGAGGAGCGTAGTTTGGAAAACCATAATAGCAATAATTGCAGAAGTGTTTATTTTTTACAAAACTTTTACTGCTAGATAATTAAGCAAAATACATAATTGGATAATCTTTAGCAAAAGAAATGAAAACAAATTGACCACCTCCCATGCAGAGGAGGTGACGTGCACCACTGCCACCTATTCTAATCTTTATTTCGGTTTTTAAAATTGTTTCTTATTTGAATTCAAATATTTTAAATGGGATGGGATAAAGCTGTGATAGAGTCTTATTTAGAAACCCTATCGGTGGAGCTTATTTTATAGACTGTTCGATAAATTTTAACCGATAAGATATTATTTGTATATGATAATTATAATGTATATTAACTTATAGTATAACATACTAAAAAAGAAGAAAAAATAATTGAAAAGAAATTAAAAAAAAAAAAAACTGGAAAGCTCCCCAGACGCCGCCCTTGCCAGTGAAGTCATCATCTCCAGCAAGCCCCCCAAGATGCTGCCACCCCCCAGCAAAGTCACCATCTTCGGTGATCCACCCTGACATCGTCCCCCCCCCCCCCCCAGCGATCTCCCCCTTCCCCCAAACAAAGCACCATCTCATGCAAGCCATCCCAGACGCCCCCCTGTTGGGATCTATATGTGCCCTAAGGATAGAAAATATTAGGGATTTTCTGTAAATATGACATTTTGATATTAATAAGAGGAAATTATTCATGTTTAATAAGTTATGTCCTATTTACTTTCATTTGTTGATTGTATAATTATTTTGAGCAAACATAAAATACTCCTAGGCTGTTGGTAATATATCGAATTACCATATGTATACGGGGTATGCATAGAAGACGTGGTAATTTGATAACAGTCTAAATAAATAGTCCGCAATCAACGAAATAAGATTTGGGGATCTTATTCATGAAAAGATTGTAAAAGTTGTCTACTTTTTTGGAGGGATGGTTTGTCTTGACCATCGGATAGGTTCCGAGTAGAAACTTTAATGTATACCAGTATTGAGGTATGACATTGGACTGGACCTAAAGTGTTAATTGATTCGGTTTAATAATTCCGTTTATAAGAATCAATGATACTTTGATTATCATCCTGCATTAATCTTAATCCTGAAATGATTACTTGAGTTCGCATCCATGACTTATGTACTTTGATGCACTAAAGGTGAGACACTGTTAATTCATGGTCAACATACTTGTGTTTTGGGTGCATGACTTATGGATGGAGAAATCAAGATTCATAGATACGGAATCCATAGCTATCTTAATGATAGTAAATGTTATCTACTTAAAGGTATTATTCGGGGATTGAAAGATAGTATAACAAGATCTTGGCCATCGGTTTACTTTGTGTTCTCTGGTGGTTTTCCAATTGTATGGTTTTACAATTGGTGGTTCTTTCAATGGAGAATAATTGAACTTTAAGTTAAAATGATTGAAAAGGTAAAACGGAAAAAGTCCTTAATTCAATCATGGATAACATATGGGGATTAAGCAAGCGATGAATAAATCATGGAAGAAGCACTACGTGAGAGAGCTTTCGTAATACGGTATGTAAACAGGAGTTCAGCTTCAAACTTTTAGTGGAATAGTTTTGAAGTTGATAATTGATGGATAATTAATCTGGGATTAATTTTTCACAATTATAGGAGCCTCTTTACATATTTCCATCGGGTCCCTCTATTAGCTCATATAGTTCCACGAAGCGTCTCGGGATTTGTTCCTAATGAGATCGGTAAATTGTAAATGGAATTTTGTAATGTCTATTAAGACATGGTACTCTCTAACATGCAATCCAGAAAGGATTGGACATGTGAAATTTGTAGACAAATGATTTGTCAACATGTGATTGGTTAATTTGAATTTTGAAAATAAGATTGTATTTGAATTTTGGAAAACAAAATTTTTCTCTCCTAATTAAAAGTGGTGCACGTTTTTTAATTGTATGGAGGGAAGAAAATTTTGTTTCAAAATTATTTAAATATATTCCTAACATTTAATTATTAATTGGTTTAAATAATGGAGATTATTTCATGAATTTTTCTTTCCTAATTAAATAGGTGCATGGTTTTTGTGAGGAAAGAAAATTTGAAATATTTCATTAATTTAAATTAATTAATATGGATAATGTTTATGGAAAATATTTATTCAAATATGTGAATCCTATTTAAATTCGAAAAGGTTTAAAAGAAGTTTGAATCTAGATAGGACTAGGATCTTTTGACTAGTCTAGATTCTTGATTTAAAATTTAAACCACCAATCAAGATTTCTCTCACTTTGTGGCCGAATTTTAAAGGGGATTTCCTCTTGAAAATTTTTTTATGTTCAATGAATCTAGCCCTAAAGTTGTATGATCTTTTGGTTCAAGATTTATCCGGAAAATAATTATTAATTATTTTTCAAGTAGGAGATAAATTTTGAAAAGGATTGGAATACTATATAAAGGCTAGGAGTTCTTGAAAAACTAATTTTTGATTTTTTAAGGAGAAAAACGTTTTTTAATAATAAAAAAAAATTTTTTTTTCTTCCACATCAAAAATTCGGCTTTCTTGTGAGAGAGAAAAAGAAAGAAAATTCCATTGAATCAAAACTGCGAGAAGGTTAAACCGAGTGATAATTTTTCATAGGAGGTTAACCGGTTCTTGTTTTGTAGTTTTGAAGAAAGAAGTTGGATCAAATTCTCAACGAGGATCATCGGAATTGAGAAGGAGGGATCTAGACTTCGGAAAGTATTACCGGTCGCTTGGATTCATAGAACGTGTGCCCACACACACTCTGAGACGTGGAACTCGAGAATAGTAGAGAAGACACGTTGGTCAAACGCTCTAGCAATTCCGGAATCCAAGAAATAAGGTACGCTTGATCATGAATTAATTTATTGTTATATGCATCATGAGCTTCTTTTCCGGAAACGGCATAAAATTTTTAAAACTTCCGCTGCGCCGTAACTCCAATACCGGATCCGATTTTTCCAACAACTGGTATCAGAGCCAACTCATGATCATGCATATAACATAAATTATTTGATCAAATAAATTTCTCTCTATGCATTAATGAAATATTTTAGAGAGTTGGCACTCTAGGTTTTATTTTGAGTATGTTAAATATATTATGAATGGATGTATGGATGAATGCTTTATATTATTTTGATAATATATGATGCTTGTTCAATTTTGCCGGTCATGATTCCATAGAGGTTAGAATTTGTATCTAGGTTTTTCAAGTGTAATAGATGCGGTCTATAATCACCGCTAGGTCGTTCTTTCAATTCCTAGAATTTTTGTAAGCCGGAAACGGCATAGGAATTTTTTTGTAAAATTCGGGCTACAATGGATTCAAGGAGATTGAAGATGAACGAAGGTATGGAAATTTTCAAAGGATGTGATTTTTTTTTATTTTTGGAATTTTTTTAATTAAAAAACGTTTTTTTTGTATTTAAAAAAAAAATCACAAGAATCTTTTGAAAATTTAATTTCCAATGATATGTGATTTTGATAATTTGGAAATCAAAATTGAAAATTTAAATTTAAATTTAATGGATATTATTATGAATTTTAAAATTTTGTGATTTAAATTTGAAATTTGGAAATTTCAAATTTTAAATTTGGAAATTTCAAATTTTAAATTTTAAAATTTAATAAACCGGATTTTTAATTTAAATTTTGATATTTTGTAATTTTGATTAAAATTAAAAATCACATATAATCTTTTTTGAAATTTAAATTTAATTTTAAATTTAAAAAGATGTGACATTGGAGAAGGAAGACACATTGAAGAAGGATACACGGCATGGATCTACAAATGAAGGCCGATATATGTTTCGGTTAATTTTTGTAAATTTTGCAATTTTCTTTTCTCTAGGATGGAATCATGATCCACGGCTATTTACATATTTTGCAAACCATGGATGATGACTTGCTATATGAATATGTTATACTATTTCATGATGTATTGATAACATGCCATATAGACTAGGGAGTGCCACTCAATAAATATTGTTTATGCATGAAAAACAAAAACCCTAATTTAAAAGATTGAGTGGGAGAAGGTTTTACACACTAAGACCTACGGCCTCCATCGTTGGTCCAATAGTTACGCATGGTAGTGCCTACTACTCGGTTTCGATCCGAGAATTCCCTTCGGATAGGTATCTTACCTAGAGCGCACACTGATTTGGATTTCCGAAAGGATAACAATTTTGGGCATATTTTATGTTTAGATCACCCCTCGGTGGCGGATGTAAAATATGGATTCAAAATTGGAAACGATGGTTACACACTCATACTACTTTATTTATTAACCCTCCCTCGAGGCTCTGTTATGTAAAGTAGTGGCCAAATAAACGATAGTTAATATATATTTAATGGAGTTTGTTCCATGGATGAATATGTATTAATCGGAAGGGATCCGTGTTCTTGGCTAGTTATTCTATGACTACCCCTCGGTAGCTTAGAAAGCGGTAGCTAGGAATTGTCGTTGTAAGGTATGTGTTTTAAGGGTTTTACACATGAACATTTAGATTGCATATAGATCTTTTTGTTTCATTACAAAATCATATTTTATAAACTGATAGGATGTTTGCTCATACTTATTACATGTTTTCTTATTATAGATCAAAATGTCAAGCCCTTTATCTGTGATACTTACGCAAAACAAATTAACTGGCGAGAATTTTAATGACTGGAAAAGGAACTTGCTAATCGTCCTAAACTTTGAGAAACACAGTTTTGTCCTAACCCAACCTCGACCACCTACGCCTGCGATCGATGCTCCTGATAGGGATTTTGTAGCGCTTGAGCGCTGGGACAATTCCAACCTTAGTGCCATGTGCTATATTCGGGCGAGCATGTCTAACGTGCTCCAGAAACAGCATGAGGAACATCAAACTGCTAGGCAGATCATGGATAACCTGGAGGAAATGTTTGGTGAACAAACTATCCAGGCTAAGACCGATGCTATCAAAGGTCTCATGAACTGCAGGCAGAAGGTTGGAACTCCCATCAAGGAGCACATGATGACAGTCATGGCTTATTTGTCTGAAGCTCAGGCAAATGGGGCTGAGATCGATGCTGCAACTCAACTGGTTATGGTTTTTCAAACCTTATCCAAGGATTTCGATTTGTTTCAGGCATCCTACAACCTTAACCGGAAGGAGATGTCTTTAACGGAATTGATGAAGAGTTGCAAGCCTTTGAGAACATTTTTAAGGGTTCTGGATCTAAGGCTGAGGCAAATTTGGCTGAACCTAGTTCGTCTGTTCCTAATCCCAAAAGGAAGAAGGAAAAAGGGAAGAACAAGGGGAATAAGCCTGCGGTGAATGCACCTGCTTCTAAGAAGTCTACCAAGACTAAGAAGCAAAAGGTGGACCCCAAAAAGGTTAAGTGCTTTCACTGTGGGAAGAAAGGACATTTCAAGAAGGATTGCCGAGATTTCCTGGCTTTGCAAAAGCAGAAAGGTAATTTCAATGTCCTGTATCTTGAGGGTTGTTTAGTGGAAGAATCTAAGGACAATTGGGTTATAGATTCTGGAGCTACTAACCATGTTTGTATTTCTCTACAGGGGTTCAAGGTAACGAGAAGTCTGCATGAGGAGGACTTTACGTTAAGAACCGGCGATGGGACGTTGGTGCGAGCTGAAGCAGTGGGAGAAGTGCATCTTTATTTTGATGAATTTAGGTTTATTGTTTTGAGACATTGTTTTTATGTTCCTAATTTTAAGAGGAACCTAATTTCGGTAGCTTGTTTAATTAAAGATTCTTATTCAGTTTCTTTTAATAATAAAGTTGTTATTAGGAAAAACAATTCTCTTATCTGTAATGGATGGATGCATGGAAATCTTTATTTTATCAAACCTAAGATGCACTCACTGCTTGATACAGAATTGGAAAAGAACTCTAAAAGACATAAGTCTTCTCACTCTAACAAATCATATCTTTGGCATTTACGACTTGGTCACATAAGCCTTAACAGAATTCAAAGGATGGTAAAAGATGAATGCCTCGACTTGTACGAGGTTGAACCTTGGCCACAATGCGAATCCTGTTTGGAGGGCAAGATGACTAAACGGCACTTTGCTGCCAAGGATGGTCGTGCCGAGAAACTTTTAGAACTTGTGCATACAGATGTTTGTGGTCCCATGAACATAGAAGCACGTGGTGGGTATGAGTATTATATCACTTTTATTGATGATTACTCAAGGTATGGATATGTCTATTTAATGACCCGCAAAAGCGAAGCCTTTGACAAGTTCAAAGAGTTTCGGGCTGAAGCGGAGAAACAATTAGGCAAGTCCATTAAGACACTTCGATCGGATCGAGGTGGGGAATACCTATCGGATGAGTTCTTAGGATATTTGATAGAGAATGGGATACAATCCCAGTTGACTGCACCTGGTACTCCTCAACAGAATGGTGTAGCTGAGAGAAGGAATAGGACCCTATTGGATATGGTCCGGTCTATGATGAGTTATTCCACTTTACCTTTATCATTTTGGGGGCACGCCATACAAACTGCATGCTATCTTCTGAATAACGTTCCCTCCAAATCGGTTCCTAAAACTCCTTATGAGTTATGGACGAGTAGGAAACCTAATTTGAATCATATTCGAATTTGGGGTTGTCCGGCACACGTCCTGGATAAGGAAGCGAAGAAATTGGAGTCACGATCAGAAGTGTGCTTGTTTGTTGGCTATCCAAAAGGGACAAAAGGTGGTCTGTTCTATAATCCAAAGCAAAATAAAGTCTTTGTTTCAACACATGCAACATTCCTTGAGGAAAGTTACATGGAAGACTTTAAACCTCGTAGCAAAGTAGTGCTTGAGGAGATGACTTCGGGTTTGGATGTTCCTAAAGTCACAGAAAACCCTGCGGAAAAATCACTAAAGAATCAACAACCACAGGAGCTTCGTCGTAGTGGGAGGATTATCAGGGAACCTGAAAGGTACATGTTCAGTGGTGAAGTTTATGAAGCAGAATCCATAGAACATATTGATGATCCAGCTACGTACAAGGAAGCTATGGAGGATGTTGATTCTAGTCTTTGGCAAAAGGCTATGAACGCCGAGATGGAATCTATGGATTCCAACGGAGTCTGGAAACTTGTAGACTTACCCCAAGGCATAAAACCGATTGGGTGTAAGTGGGTATACAAGAGGAAGAGAGGTGTGGATGGGAAAGTGGAAACTTTCAAGGCAAGACTTGTAGCGAAGGGCTATACGCAGAAAGAAGGAATCGACTATGAAGAAACCTTCTCGCCTGTAGCAATGCTTAAGTCAATCCGCATTCTTTTATCCATTGCGGCTGCTCTCGATTATGAGATCTGGCAAATGGATGTCAAGACAGCTTTCTTAAATGGCTCTCTTGAGGAAGATATCTATATGATACAACCAGACGGATTCAAGGCAAAAGGCCAAGAAGACAAAGTATGCAAGTTGCTTAAATCCATTTATGGATTAAAGCAAGCATCTCGTTCTTGGAATATTAGGTTTGATCAAGCGATCAAAACTTATGGATTCGAACAAAACATTGATGAACCATGTGTTTATAAATGTATCAAGAACGAGAAAGTGGTGTTCCTTGTACTCTATGTGGATGATATATTGCTTATTGGAAACGATGTGGCAATACTATCATCTGTCAAAGTTTGGTTAGCCAAACAGTTTGACATGAAGGACTTAGGAGAAGCTAGTTATGTTCTTGGTATTCAACTCTTTAGAGATAGAAAGAACAAAACGATAGCACTCTCCCAAGCTTTATACATTGATAAAGTACTTGAGAGGTTTTCTATGAAGGATTCCAAGAAAGGTGCTCAACCTTTCAGGATTGGAATCAAACTTTCTAAAGATGACTGTCCCAAGACATCGGAAGAAAGGGAGCGTATGAAAAATGTACCTTATGCATCAGCGGTAGGTAGTCTTATGTACGCTATGTTATGCACTAGGCCTGACATTTGTTTTGCGGTTGGTATGGTAAGTCGATATCAGTCGAATCCGGGACCGAACCATTGGGCTGCGGTCAAGCATATACTCAAGTATCTACGGAGAACGAGGGATTATATGCTAGTGTATTCCGGTCAGGACCTTGTTCCTATAGGATATACAGATTCTGATTTTCAATCAGATCAGGATTCAAGGAAATCGACTTCAGGATCTGTCTTCACCCTTGGAGGTGGTGCCGTTGTGTGGAGGAGTGTTAAGCAATCTTGTATTGCTGACTCGACCATGGAAGCCGAGTATGTGGCAGCCAGTGAGGCATCAAAGGAAGCGGTTTGGCTCCGCAGGTTCCTTAGTGACCTTGAGGTCGTTCCTGGTATGGATAAAGCTATGGTGCTCTACTGTGACAACAGTGCAGCAGTAGCTAATACCAAGGATCCTAGGCATCATAAGAGGAGTAAGCACATTGACAGAAAATATCACATTATCAGAGGCTTTGTTGAGAGTGGAAATGTGACGGTTTGCAAAATCGCATCGGAGGACAATCTTGCTGACCCGTTCACGAAGACTTTGGTGGCCAGAAGATTCGAAGAACACGTCGAAGGCATGGGGATGCGTAATATGTCACATTTACTCGCTTAGGGCAAGTGGGAGATTGTTGGGATCTATAGGTGCCCTAAGGATAGAAAATCTTAGGGATTTTCTGTAAATATGACATTTTGATATTAATAAGAGGAAATTATTCATGTTTAATAAGTTGTGTCCTATTTACTTTCATTTGTTGATTGTATAATTATTTTGAGCAAACATAAAATACTCCTAGGCTGTTGGTAATATATCGAATTACCATATGTATACGGGGTATGCATAGAAGACGTGGTAATTTGATAACAGTCTAAATAAATAGTCCGCAATCAACGGAATAAGATTTGGGGATCTTATTCATGATAAGATTGTAAAGGTTGTCTACTTCCTTGGAGGGATGGTTTGTCTTGACCATCGGATAGGTTCCGAGTAGAAACTTTAATGTATACCAGTATTGAGGTATGACATTGGACTGGACCTAAAGTGTTAATTGATTCGGTTTAATAATTCCGTTTATAAGAATCAATGATACTTTGATTATCATCCTGCATTAATCTTAATCCTGAAATGATTACTTGAGTTCGCATCCATGACTTATGTACTTTGATGCACTAAAGGTGAGACACTGTTAATTCATGGTCAACATACTTGTGTTTTGGGTGCATGACTTATGGATGGAGAAATCAAGATTCATAGATACGGAATCCATAGCTATCTTAATGATAGTAAATGTTATCTACTTAAAGGTATTATTCGGGGATTGAAAGATAGTATAACAAGATCTTGGCCATCGGTTTACTTTGTGTTCTCTGGTGGTTTTCCAATTGTATGGTTTTACAATTGGTGGTTCTTTCAATGGAGAATAATTGAACTTTAAGTTAAAATGATTGAAAAGGTAAAACGGAAAAAGTCCTTAATTCAATCATGGATAACATATGGGGATTAAGCAAGCGATGAATAAATCATGGAAGAAGCACTACGTGAGAGAGCTTTCGTAATACGGTATGTAAACAGGAGTTCAGCTTCAAACTTTTAGTGGAATAGTTTTGAAGTTGATAATTGATGGATAATTAATCTGGGATTAATTTTTCACAATTATAGGAGCCTCTTTACATATTTCCATCGGGTCCCTCTATTAGCTCATATAGTTCCACGAAGCGTCTCGGGATTTGTTCCTAATGAGATCGGTAAATTGTAAATGGAATTTTGTAATGTCTATTAAGACATGGTACTCTCTAACATGCAATCCAGAAAGGATTGGACATGTGAAATTTGTAGACAAATGATTTGTCAACATGTGATTGGTTAATTTGAATTTTGAAAATAAGATTGTATTTGAATTTTGGAAAACAAAATTTTTCTCTCCTAATTAAAAGTGGTGCACGTTTTTTAATTGTATGGAGGGAAGAAAATTTTGTTTCAAAATTATTTAAATATATTCCTAACATTTAATTATTAATTGGTTTAAATAATGGAGATTATTTCATGAATTTTTCTTTCCTAATTAAATAGGTGCATGGTTTTTGTGAGGAAAGAAAATTTGAAATATTTCATTAATTTAAATTAATTAATATGGATAATGTTTATGGAAAATATTTATTCAAATATGTGAATCCTATTTAAATTCGAAAAGGTTTAAAAGAAGTTTGAATCTAGATAGGACTAGGATCTTTTGACTAGTCTAGATTCTTGATTTAAAATTTAAACCACCAATCAAGATTTCTCTCACTTTGTGGCCGAATTTTAAAGGGGATTTCCTCTTGAAAATTATTTTTATGTTCAATGAATCTAGCCCTAAAGTTGTATGATCTTTTGGTTCAAGATTTATCCGGAAAATAATTATTAATTATTTTTCAAGTAGGAGATAAATTTTGAAAAGGATTGAATACTATATAAAGGCTAGGAGTTCTTGAAAAACTAATTTTTGATTTTTTTTAACGAGAAAAACGTTTTTTAATAATAAAAAAAATTTGTTTTTCTTCCACATCAAAAATTCGGCTTTCTTGTGAGAGAGAAAAAGAAAGAAAATTCCATTGAATCAAAACTGCGAGGAAGGTTAAACCGAGTGATAATTTTTCATAGGAGGTTAACCGGTTCTTGTTTTGTAGTTTTGAAGAAAGAAGTTGGATCAAATTCTCAACGAGGATCATCGGAATTGAGAAGGAGGGATCTAGACTTCGGAAAGTATTACCGGTCGCTTGGATTCATAGAACGTGTGCCCACACACACTCTGAGACGTGGAACTCGAGAATAGTAGAGAAGACACGTTGGTCAAACGCTCTAGCAATTCCGGAATCCAAGAAATAAGGTATGCTTGATCATGAATTAATTTATTGTTATATGCATCATGAGCTTCTTTTCCGGAAACGGCATAAAATTTTTAAAACTTCCACTGTGCCGTAACTCCAATATCGGATCCGATTTTTCCAACACCCCCCCCAAAAGCGAAGTCACCATCTCCGGTCATCCTCCCGGACATCACCTCCCCCCTCAGCGAACCACCCCCTTCCCCCTTGAGGCCATATCCTGTCGGCCCACAACATCAACTGGCGACCTACAATGAAGTCGCCATCTTCGGCAAGAAGAGGTCCAAGAAAAAAGAAAAAACCGGCCGCACACCCCCCCCTCTCCCCCTTGCAAAATGGCCTCCCCCCCCCCCAACCTTAAGGGACGCCCCCTCCCCTAACACCCCGACATTGTGCCGGCACCCCCCCTGATGGTTGTTTTTTAAAAAATTCTTTTGTTATTATCATTTTTTTTAAAATTTTTTAGTCTATATTATCATGTGGTACGGTGCATTTTAAATTTCATGCACAAATAATATTTCAGTTGTTCGATTAGATTTAAACAGTTTAAAAATGAACTCTACTGATATGGTATATTAAAACGACTCTATCACAGATTTATCCATGTAAATAAAAAATCAAATTCTTTTAAATAACTATTTTTAAATTTAGAAATGAAAACATATCAGATAAAAAACTACACACCACAGGGACACTCCTAATAGTGCAGGCGCAGACAGCATGGCGGGAACCACAGTGTGTCATCTAACTTAATTTGAAATTAGTTGATCATATAATAAGAGTGTGAATTAATTTAGAATTTATCAAATTTCAAATTAATCAATCCCATTAAAATCAAATGTTAAATAGTATTGTGAAGATGGCTTGGAAAATTATAGACTTGTAGTTTCAAGTTCAAATATATTTAATAATTAATTAAACTCTTTAATTAGCATATCAATTTTGTTAATTCCAAATTTACTCCACTAAAAACTTGAAATTGAACTCTTAAAACTATAAATTTATAATTTGTTCAAAAAATTTGAATCCTTCATTGATATAATCATTGTATATAAATATATATATATATATATATATATTTTGGTAGAAATACTATAAATAAATCAATCATTCATAAATTGTTCACAACAAGAGATAAGTTCAACAATCCGTTAAACTCTTTTATCACAACTTCTCCTTAAGTCACATTGAATCTTTAATCAACAATATGTTTATGTTCTTAACATAAATTGTGGATTAAATTAGGCGAATTGCCATCATTTGGCTACATTCCTACATCTACGCCACCATTGAGTGAACCAGTTATATTATCCCATTTTAATTTTATTTTCTTTTTTCATTGTATGATGAATAGTCCGTTTTACCCCTACTTATTGAAACCTATATTTTATGGATATTTTGTGATTAATATTTCCACGGAAATGTCCTCATTTAATACAACATTTTTCACGGAATAATCTATGCTTCCGTTAAAAAAAAAAATCAATATATATGGAAATTGCCATGAAAAATCCACAGATTTTCAGCCAAAAAGATACTACACTCATATTTTTATGTTGGTACTTTCAAAATATGAAAATTATCTTAGAACTATCAGTAGAATTGTCGATTTTTCAGTCTTTGTTTGCAGTGGAAAAAATCTTGATGATCTCAAATTTTTTTTTTTTTCACAACAAAACTGCTTTTTAATTCAATCCCGATTCTTTTCTAAAGTTTGGTTCTTGTTTATATGCGGATTCTCGTTTTCATGGTTTTCTTTTGTGTTGGGTATTATTGATATTTCTATACATTGTTTTGGGGCGATTTCAACACAGAAAACGGAGCTAATGAGATCACTTGAAATGATGGCGTAAAGAGAATTTAGATTGTGTTGATCAAAGGATAAATACTGTGCTTGGAGAAATTAAAACTAAATTTGCAAGCAAATATTCAAAGTTAAAAAAAAAAAAAAAAAAGGAGGAGAGTCGGGGGAGGAAGGTTGATGTTTTTTATTTTTGAGGAGATTAGAAGAAAGATATGACTGTGACGACCTGTAACTTAAAAGAGCCGTCTTCTTAAACTTACTTTAACTTAACTTATAACTTTTATTGCCGTCTTAAAATTTCCGATAAATTTTTTTATTTTTTGAACTTTGTTCAACCGCTCAATACTCAAAATGATTTCATCGATAGTAGAAGTTGTGTTACCGGGTTTTATAACCCGAATTTCTAAAATAAAACATTAAAATACATTAATCTTAGAGGATTATAGAAAATCACTTTCAAAGTCCAGATAAGTATAATTTAAGTATTGAAAGGCTAACAATATTACAAACCCGCATCTTCATCAAAATACCCATAAATAAATAAATATATATATATATATATATAATATATTTTGTAATTTATAATATCTATATTTATTGTGGAATAAAATACGAGGTGATATCCATACAAACTTAAATATCACAATGCAAAAATAAAATGCTTGACCCATTTTTTTTTTTTTTAATGAAGTTACATTTTATGCTTTAGTTAATCTTATTGGGCCTCTTGTGATCGTATACCGGATGCGCGCAACCAATAACAGGTTAGAGGAGCAACCCTCCAATAAATACCAAGGTCATATTAATATCGTTCTAACACCTCATCTTGGTTAAGGTTGGTATGACACTTATATTTTGTTTGGAATTGCCTTATAGTTAATGATCATGCATATATGGCATGTCACAACAAAAATTACAAAAATTGTAATAAAACAAAAAAGCAAGGCATTGTATCCATATTCACTTCAATGACACATAATTCGCAACATGTGCACAACACACATAAAAAAGTTTTCATGTTATAGGTGATGTTTGTACTTACAAAAATTCGACAAATTCTGATTTCTCTGTTAATCTACCTCGTTCAATCTTGTTATCGGTACCATGTCCTGATTTATTTGACACCCAATAGTTATGGCGGAGTTTGGATTGAGTATGATATAATTTTATTCTTCCCAATTTGTAATTAATTGTTCATAAGATGATTTCTCAACAAAAAAAAAAAAAAATCATTATTTAAACAATTGTCATTCTCATGTATACTTTAATTTATTATTATTAGCTAACCTATTATTTGTTGAAGTAATTATCTTTAAACTTGGAATCCAAGTATTTTCATGAATTTCAACTTTCAACATTTTTATGCCACACACACTATACAAAACACAATCACAGTCCATCACAACATATTGTCTTGATAAAATATTAAATTTCTTCAACAAGTTTTGATCTTTAGCTATAACATTGACAAATCAAGTTTAAACCCACAAAACTAATATCATTTACTACTTAATTTAATTAAAGATCAAACTTTTGTTCCACAAGTTTAGATCTTTTTCAAGTACATCATTGAACATATACCATAAATCACACATTTATTATTTAAATTTCCACATACTTTACCATGACGCCCTAGAAACTCATAAACTTGATTTCATGAATAATTATCATGGATTTCATTTATTAATATACTTCTAATGAATTATTTTCATAAATATCAAATTTCAAGATAATAAATGATTTTATATGTATCATCTATATTATGATGTTGATGCTCTAACAATATTAAATTTCTCTTTTTGAATGAGAAATTATAAATACATAGAAAATAAGTCGAATGACATATAAATTTATATAAAAAATTTATTATGTCATAATGTAGGCATAAATGTCAATTTTTGATGAGGAATTCAAATCATTATTAGTAGGGTAGGTCGATTTCATGACCTTGGTACTATTTTGATCATATCAATATTTAAGAATTGACGGTATAATTGGGAAATTAAATATGTCACATATATAGGAAATGAATGGTGGATGATTGATCAAGGTTGTGATTGGATTTAAAATTAATGGTATAGATTTTATGTGAAGAGATCCTAGCAAAGATCTAAATTCTAAGTGACCAATAGGAGCTTAGGATGAGGATTGGTGTGATAGAGGATCCAATAGGTGAGATCAAAGATGAGAACATTTGATCAATGGTTGAAAATTTGGAAGAAAGAAAAACAAAAAATAAAAATGGAAACTTAAATAAATTTAAAAAAAATGACATGTTGTACATGCATGCAAAATCAAGTAAAGATTTATGTGGGTTGTTTTGGCAATTTGACACAAATTAACAAGGTACAAGTGAACGTGACCGTTTGTCTTACACCTTGTAGAACAAAAATTTCAAACCAAACCCCCCCCCCCCTCCCCAAAAAAACAAAGTGATGACAATTCAAGGAGAGAATTAGTTGATATTTTGCACTTCTACCCCTCAAAAGACAGCCCTATTTAAGACATGTGTTGGCTGAAAATAAACGCTAACATTCCATTTCGTTCTCACACAAGTTAAGCTCAAAAACCTAGCCTTTTCTAGTCTCCACTGAGCCCCAAAACTCACCAACACTATCCCTCATCTCCAATACCTTTCTAGCAGCCTTTCCCCTCTATTTTCAAGCTCCAAGCAATCCCATTACCAAGTTTAAAGAAGTGTGAAGTGGAGTTAGAGGATGTGTTACTAGAGGTAACCTATGTGTTACTAAAGCATTTTATGTTAGACATCTTATTACCTAGGAAAAGATTTTGAGAGGAACTTTGGAGGTCCAAGATCTTAAAGGATCCACAGAGTATTTTGGTAAAATCTGCGAATTTTATTAGAGCTTGTAGATATTGTGATTATAAGGCATGAGTTAGAAACTTTAGTATGAGAAATAAATTTTATGATAAGATTCTATAGAGAATAAACTTCATTTTAGACTTCAGAATCACTTAGTTTACTTAGGTATGTCTCAAGTTATGAGCATTTGAGTTTGTTACACAAAACTAAAAAGAAAAGGTACAGTATAGCCATGGATTTAATGAAATCCGAACCCCTTAAATTCAAAATTTTGTGACAAATTTCAAAATTCCGTTATTTTGTGAATTTTATTGAATTTTGGTGTATGTGGTTTATGATTTTTGTGGAATTCCGGTCATATTTAACAAAATTTGGTGCTTGTTTAAATATTTTGGTGAAAAATTCCAACAATTTGAAGTTTCCAGACAGTAACCAATGGTTAGTAGTCGGTAATCAACTGATTATTGGTCGGTAATCAACTGGCTACCTGTTGATGATAGTAGTTATCGATCTAAAACCCATGAGCAATTATGATCAACTGGTTATCATTTGGTAACTAACTATAACCAAGGTGATTATATCATGGATACCAATTAGAAATTATAATTGATATTTTAAAATAAATAGATAAATAAATATTTATAATGTCATCTATAACATTTCTTGCAAGAGTTTTTTCTTGTATGATAAAAATCAATTCAATGCATGATTTTATGGCATTTATTAAAAGTGTTCATTTTGGAAATTTGTGTTTGATTGGAAAAAAAAAATGTTTGGAGTAACAAATTGTGAAAACTTGAAATGTATTCAGAAATAAAAAATTATATGGATTTTTTTTTGTTCCTTTTGAAATTCTATACAATTTCAAAAAAAAAATTATCTTATTTGAACTTGAAATAACTTTTATGGATGAGTTTATTTTAGATATTTGAAAATATGAATAGTGAAATATAGTTTTGAGTTGAATAAAAATATTAAGGGGAAAAAAAATAGTGCAAGAGATACTAACTTCAATCTTAATTTTTTGAGTACCAATTCAAGTATTATTTTTTTATTGGTTGATATAATCAATTGATATGATAATACTTTAAATATTTATCAACAGAAAAAATAATAATTCATATATCATATAAAGTGATATTTAAAAATTTATATTAGAACTGATATTTTTAACATTTTTCATATTTGGAGATGTGTACGAAGAAGTCCCTTAACGCCCTGTTACTCTTGCATAAAACTTCAGTGGTGTACACAGTTAAGTAACGTTAAATAGTGACCACAATACAGAGACTTCATTGGTAATTGGTGGAAGCACATCTATATCTGCTAAAGTGCTACCACTGTATAATCTATTTTTATTCTCCTCGTTTTTCATGATGTGTTCAGTCTCTAAGCCTGTGTTTGGTAATAAGGAAAGAAAACAAAATGAAAATGAAAAAGGAAAGTGAAAGAAAATAATAGGAAA
>CM046380.1:14330787-14439787 GCA_025413485.1 Ficus microcarpa | reverse complement strand
AATTGGGCCTATGGTAGTTCTTAAGTGCATTATGTAGCGATAAGACCATGAACTTCCTTAATGCATAAATCAATCCGGTGTTTGAGAGTTGGGTGGTTTTGGCCTTCACACACACACGAGTCTTGAGTAAATTTATGCTAGTGTTAAGTGTTGAAATTCTAGATAATCACAATGGTTGATTTTCCTTTCGAGCTTAAGACATTTGTAGATTTTGAGGTAAAATTCATGGTCGTCAATTTTGTTGCTCAGCTTCACACCGTTTCTTTTACTATTCTCTCGGATGTTTCTTTGTTTTGTTTTTTTTTTTTTTTGCTCGAGGACTAGCAAAATTCTAAGTCTGGGGGTATTTGATGTAATGTTTTTAGTGTTCTTTATTCTTAGGCATTTGGTTGGTTTTTGAACACTTTTATTAGTTTTTTATTTTGTTCTTATTGTTTTGAAGGTAAATTGCAAGAATGAGCATAAAGGCACCAATAGAGGAATCTCAGAAGAAAAAGGCGGGCTGCAGCGCACTAAACATCCGCTACGGCGCGCTTAAAGGCCGAGAGCTATGACTTTGCAGGCTGCAGCGCACAAAAAAGCCCGTTGCAGCCCCAGTTCGCCCCTGATCCAGGCGCGCTGCAGCGCACAAAAGGCCCGCTGCAGCGCGCCTCCTGAAGTCTGGCGCACAAGAGAAAGCGCGCTGCAGCGCACAAAAGGCCCGCTGCAGTGCGCCTCCTAAAACCCTAGAGCACGAAGAAAGCGCGCTGCAGCCCCATTTCGTCCGCTGCAGCGCTCGCACACGTGGATGACTGATTTTTAGGTGAAAATGAACTGATTCTTGGGGGATATATAAGGAAGCTGGTGCGAAAAAGGAGAGGGGAGAGACCCAGAACCAAAGACGAAGAATAGAGAGAATATTTCTCGGGTTTGAGGGTTTTGCTTGGAGATTGAAGAAGATTGAAGACTTGGGAGCTTGTTCTTCAACTAGTTTTTCTTCTTTCTACTCTTTTCCCTCTTTGTAGTTCTTGAAGTTGCATTTGCTCTTTAAATTCGTATTTGAACATGGGTTTGATTTTTGTTTCAGATTTTGTTGTGGATTTGAGAATCTTGATGTCTTGTTAGATTTTTATGCTAGGGGACTTGATGTAATCTTGCCACAGTTATGATATGAATATTTAATGCTATTTGATATTTCTCATTGCCCAAACATTTGTGTTCTTCTTTGTTTAATGCCTTAATCAATTGAAAGATTGGCTAGAGGATTTAGATATGTGGATTTAGGCTTGAGAGAGTCACTTGCACATGTTGGGATTTGTTGAACATAGCCTAGTAAGTATTGGAATCGGGAGATGAATATGCGCTAGGTAATCACAAATGAATTATAGCTTAATGAATGCATAACTAACCTTTTTAATAGGGATATTAATTGGGTTGTTTTGTGTAGATTTGACTCGGCACTCGAGAGAGGGAGTTGGATTATTATAGGAAATTCATGATTAATGTTTGGCTTGAGGAAGATCAATAGCATTGAATAGGATTAGAATAACTAGGTAAGATGAAATCAAGAACCCTAGCTACCTTATCATAGGAGCCCCCTTCGATCCCAAGACACTCTTTGCATCGTTTAATTGCTTATTAAATTAGTTTAGCATTTTAATTTTGTTTTGTCAACATCATTCTATTTCTGACTTGTCTGGATAAAACTAGGTTATATTAGTCGTAGTACTTAGCTAGATTTTAGGAACACAATCCTCGTGGGACACGACACTCACTCACTACTTTATTACTTGATGACCTCGTGCACTTGCGAGTAGAAAATAGGTGTGATAAATTTTCATCGATCAACTTCTACCCCCAAATTTAAAATGCACATTGTTCTCAATGTGTAAACAATTATAAAAATAAGAAGGGTTATTTGAAACTTCTCTATTGGTGCTTAGCTCCACGAGTTGGCTCCTTAACTTCAAAGCTTTGACCTAGAGAAGAAAAACAAAGAAGAAAGATAAAAGGATCCTAGGAATTTAAAATTTACTGGAATTGAAATAAAGCAAGGTAAAGAAATAAAGCAAGGTAAAAGATGTAGAAAGCTTGGGTTACCTCCCAATAAGCGCTTGATTTATAGTCATCGGCTTGACAATAGAGAAAAGCTCATCAAAGAGTGGCTTCCCGCCTGTAATAGGTGTCTTATAACACCACATACGGGTCTTGATTGTTGATGCCCTCAAGCTTGGCAAGATATGGTAGAATTTGGCACGTGGCTCCAACAAGACTAGGCTTCGATGTTTGTGCTCAAGGAACATGAATGAATGATGCTAATGTAGGTGGCGGAGGCATTGGCCACATCGTATCTTCATAGATATGTTTTGGATGATTAATGTGGTCATAATCGGTTGGGCACAATAGACTTCTTCTTGTGATTCTTTTTCTAGTGCTAAGTCTTGTATCCCTACTTCACTTAAAGAGTTGTTGTTATGAAACAACTCAAAGTGCTTTTTTCTTTGCATTGGCTCCTCAAGACGGTAATCTTCAATGGTCTCAATTGGTTCATCTGGTAAGAGTAGATGGTATCAATTCTTCATGTTGACAATCTTGGTCATTCCAAAAAATATTATTTTCCCAATAATCATGGTCGACCATGTCTTCCAACATGTAATAAGCTTTGTCAACGGGTCTTTCGTATAAAGGGAAAATACCATATCCACTTTCAACCCAACTTCTTGTTGATAAGCCATTAAGGAAATTTAGAAGAATATATCCATAGAGAAACCATGATAAGGAAACCTATTAAGCGAGTCTCTATATATCCACCAAGCACTATACATCAGTTCCACATCTTGTTGGGCAAAACTTGTGAGGATCTATCGATTAGACATCTTGAAGTACCTCAAATAAGACCAAAAAAAAAAACAAACAAACAAACAAACAAAATTAAAATAATGAAAAATAAAAAAATCAAATTAAAACTACAGTTATTTGGTATCGATGTTACTTAAACAAAACAGTCCCCGACAACTGCTTCAAAAACTTGTTGCAGAAAATTGCAAGTGCACAATATCATGAACAAGTAATAAAGTGATAAGTAAAGTATTATTTTCACAAGGACTATCGTCACTAATTACCGAAATTATATTGACTTCAACTTTATTTGAATAACTGAAAAGATATTTTTAAATAAAAATAACAAAATAAGTAAAAAAAAAAAAAAAAGAAACTCAAAATCTTGAAAATCTAGGGTTTTCGATTTCACCAGATTAATCATATTTAAATCCTCTAATTCAATTAATCAACATCTATGATATGAAGCAAAGCAGCAACTCTAGCGCAAACCACAATTGGGAAAACAATGTTTTGGGTTTGTAAGAACCTGACAAGGCACTGAAGAAGTCCATAGGCAAAAAGGCACGGGATCATAAAACGGGCATATTGACCAGCTTTTGCAGTTAGAGCCGCATCTTGACCGACTGCAATTAAAATAGGTTCCGTGTTTGCCCAAATGACAGCAAGAGGTAAGCTGACAATTAGAAGAACAAACATGGCTCGCCGCATATGTACGCCCATCATATGGTATTGCTTTGCCCTAACACTAGTAAAAATTATGGATTACACGACGGTTATTTACCATCGTGTAAACTTCACACGACGGTTAGATAACCTTCGTGTAATCCAATATCGTGGAAGATACCACGACGGTTTCATAACCGTTGTGGTATCTTAATATTACACGACAGTTCATATCATCGTCGAATCAAGAAATAAAGTAACAAACGTCAGAAATTGAGAACTTTACATGATGGTTTTCCTCCAAAACCGTCGTGTAATTGGGCTTGAATTTAAAAGAAATTTGGCTTTTTTTTGGCGATGGCACACATTACATGATAGTTTTGGAGCAAAACCGTCACGTAATGTGTGCCGTGACAAAAAAAAAGTCAATTTTTTTTTAATTCAAGCCTAATTACACTAGAATCAAATTCTATATGATTATCCAAAATAAAAATCCATTTTGGCATTTCATCGAGTATGTGGTGGGCGGATAAAATCCATGTTAAAAAATGTATGTAAAGTGCTAAAACCATGCACAAAACATTCATCTCCAAAGAGCAACAATAAAAAAAAAAAATCCAAACAACACTACAAATTACACTCCACGCAAGTTATTACAGTATTGTGTGTTCGTAGTTTTATTGGAAAACAAGAAATTGAGCAATACGGAAGTCACCTTGTTTTTTTAAAAGAAAAATAGTCACGGCCTTAATGGGAACACCGGGAGAGATAAGTGGTGATGACGGCGGCGGCGGAAAAAAACCGGGGCTATGGCGGTAGTTTGGGAAAAGTTTGAAGCGGCAGCGGCGGCAGCGGCTACGGCGGCGTGACCAGATTTTAAGTTAAGGGGGTCGGGCGGACGAAGGAGGTGAGGAGGAGAAAAATTTGAGTTGTCTAGAGGGTTGAAGATGAAAATGCTGATAAATGAAAAGGAAAGTGTATTTAAGTAATGGGTTTTCATGCGAATTCCAAACTATTAAATTTGAAAATTTTGAAAATTTTCAGAGGATTACACAATGGTCTTGCTCAAAACCATCGTGTAATCCTAGGATTACATGATGGTTTTTATAACTGTCATGCAATCCTTTTTTTTTTTTTAAAATTTGAAAATTTTCGGAAAATTACACAATAGTTTTCTATAACCGTTGTGTAATCCATTTTTTTTTTAATTTGAAAATTTTAAAAATTTTCAGAAGATTACACGACGGTTTTCTATAACCATCGTGTAATCCGAGGATTACACGACGGTTTTTATAACAGTCGTGTAATCCTTTTTTTTTTTTTTGAAAATTTGAAAATTTGAAAATTTTCGGAGGATTACACAACGGTTTTTTATAACCGTTGTGTAATCCTTTTTTTTTTGAAATTTTGAAAATTTTCAAAAGATTATGCTACCGGATTATGCGACGGTTCCAACAAAACCATCGTGTAATCCTGTGGATTACACGATGGTTCATCAAAACCGTTGTGTAATCCTTTGTTTACACGACGGTTTTGTCAAACCGTTGTGTAATCTTGTTTAAGACGACGGTTTCACAAAAATCGTCGCGTATTTTCCGTCGTGTAAGCCAACTTTTGTAGTAGTGCAAATGACTGCCCACATAAGGTCTCCAATGCACTGGCCAATCACCTCTTTTTAGACCAGCCCAAAAAAAGTACAAAAACAAAAACTCAATTTAGACATGTAGCAACAAAAAAACTCGGCTAAAATCTTACTCCAAAACTTAGAAAAGAGAAATTAATTCTAAATTAATTCTAATGGGACTTCTTTTCATGTGGTTACTTTTTCTATCTTTGGTGATCACACTACAAGAATTTTCACTTTCGGAGACCAAAAAATTGGTCCTAGAAAGTCGATTTTTTGGTCGCCGTTGCCTTCCGCGACCAAAAATTTTTGGTCGCCATTTGGTCTCCGAAAGCTGGTCGCACTAGGTATCGGCAACCAAAAAAATTTGGTCTCCGTAGGTCAAAATCCGCGACCAAGAAAATTTGGTCTCCGTTGGCCAGAGAAGAATTGAGACCAAAAAAATTTGGTCTCCGTAGGTTAAAATCGGCGACCAAGAAAATTTGGTCTCCGTTGGTCAAGAAGAATCAAAGACCAAAAAAATTTGGTCTCCGTTGGTCACAGAAGAATCCGAGACCAAAAAAATTTGGTCTCCGTAGGTCAAAATCGGCGACCAAAAAAATTTGGTCTCCGTTGGTCACAGAAGAATCTGAGACCAAAAAAATTTGGTCTCCGTAGGTCAAAATCGGCGACCAAGAAAATTTGGTCTCCGTTGGTCACAGAAGAATCCGAGACCAAAAAAATTTGGTCTCCGTTGGTCTATCAAAAAGCTGTGACCAAAAAAATTTGGTCCCCATTGGTGTCAAAAAAAAATCCAAGACCAAAAAATTTGGTCTCCGTTGCTTTATGAAAAAATTCAAATTTATTCGTTAGCAAAACGTATTTTGCAAAATTTTTTAGGTACCAAATATTTTTGTCACCGAAAGTTTGAGCGACCAAAATTTTTTGATAACAGGAATATTTACAGCCTGTTGAGCATAGTCACATATTCTCAACAGTAATAATCACAGTAATCATTTACAACCTGTTTAACTAAAATTTTTTAACTACCAAATGTTTAATTATAATAGGTATCAAACGAAAGTAAAGTATAATCAAAACAAAAGCTAACTTAGGTCATAGTGGCTGATGGTGCCGGCAGCGGCGGCGGCGGTCCATTTGGCCATTGCGAGAAAAGTCCCGGATGATTTGAAAGCGGATTAAGTTGTTGAAGAAGTTGTTGGATTAGCTCATCTTGTCTTTGCAACCTCTCGTCTTGTTTTTTCATCATCTCATCTTGTTTTTTCATCATCTCATCTTGTCTTTTTATCCTGTCCTCCATATCTGTTACACGCTGTCTATTGTCCGCAACTTCGTTTCTAAGGTTCTCGACCAACAATCGTTGTGTAGTCCTTCAGAGCTGCTCAATTGTCTCTTTTTAATCACAGGACCTGTTCCACGCTTAAATCCATATTTTTCATACCTTTCATTAATCAACACTTGAGAGTAGATTTCTTCTTCAGCATCAGAATCAAGTTGTGAACCCTCTGGTAGTTGGCTTAATCTTTCATTACGTACTTCCATCATACGTTGCTGCGAGATTCAAAGTGTTATAAATATATAAATAAAAAGAATATAGTAGATGAAGTCTAACAATTAAGATTGAACTTACATAATCCGCTTCAGCTCGAGCAGTTTGCCAACCATGCTTTTCACTCCAATGAGTTAATTTAAAGACATCCAAATACTTTCCCATGCTTGTTGAATCTGAACTTGATTGAGTGTTCTATATTCAAATTATTAATCAAAAATAACATCATGTATCTTATTTTAGAAAAATATATGATTCAAATCGTAACATTACTTAAAGTAAAGTATTTACCGGATGTTCATTCAAATGTTGAATTAAAGACTTCGAGCCACCCATGTAAGCACCTGACTTTTCACGATTACATATACCAGCAACTGATTTTTTCTAAAAATGAGAGCGAAAAGACAATTAATTCACTTATATATGTCAACTAAATGTTCCACAAAAATTTTGACAGCACCTCCCTTATAATTAGGCACATCCTAAAATTTAATAACCTGTAAACAGGATACACATTCCACATACGGATTTCTCATATTAAACTCATATCAAACTCCATATAAATATAAAAGTTTACCTTCCATGTTTCAGATTGAAAGCATTCTGTACACATCCACTTCCAATCTTCATCCTTCACATAAGGATACGGATTGTTGTCTAATGGATTCAACCCTTTCTCAACAATGTTTTTGTAGTTGACATGACATTTGTATCGAAAATTTTTGAACCTCTCAAAAAAGGTGTTATCTATAATGTCTTTCAAATGAGGATTGTCTTCTAAATCCATATCGAAATGTTCCTACAAAAACAATTATTAAGTTTTATAAATTTTTTCTAACCATAATACAATAGTTACCATGAATAGTTAAGAAAACAAATACCTTCAATTTTTCAATGCATACTTTTTTCGCATCATCTGGAACCTTTCTCCAACCGCTGTAATGCAGTGGACAATAATGTCGTACAATTGAACCAATTGCATTAGCAAACTTTGGTGCATGTGTTCCATGTACACGAAGCTCCGTTTCTCTATAATTTATGCTTAGTTTTCCCTCTTTTGCCACTAACTTCTCAACACCCAAATTTCGAGTAGCTCCTCGAAAAGTAGGTTTTTCTGTTCAAATTTAAAATTTTAATTAAGAACATCATTGAAAATAATTAACAAGATTTAATTAAATCGAACATTCTTTGAGTTTCAGTCACTGGATGCTCGATAAGTTGTTGTTCCTGAAGAGTTGATTCAACGGCATGCTCTTCCTCAAGTACTGGCGAAGAGGATGAAACTAGTGTTGCTTGAGATTGTTGGCCTTCAGATTGTTGGCCTTGTGTTTGTTGATCACGTGATGATGTCTTGGTACTGGAACTGAATGATAGACGCCTTCTACCAGACATAATGGATGTCCTGAAATCATAAAAACAAAAATAAGTACACAAAAGATAACATTCAATTATCGACTACAAGAGAACTAATATATATTACAATAAACAATATTTCACTAACAAAGGAAAAAAAAAGTGCGTTTCACATAATACATTAAAATAAGTTCACATACTCATTTACTATAATCACTATCAATGTCGTCATCGGTTTCCTCAGATAGATCATCAATTTCCTCATCAGAGTCTGAAATATCGAACTCATAAACGATTTCATCATCAGGATCAATCTGAAGGTCAATGTACAAGTTATCTATTTCTGTTGGACTAATATCAGTACGATTTAGAGGAGCTTCTTCAACATTCGTGGTGTCAAATGAAATGTCGACCTCATTTGATAACTCCTCTTGATAAGCATCATTGTCAACTTCGTCTTCATCACCATCATCATTTGCCAATAGTTTAGAAGTATTTTCCAATATGTGACGATGATTAACTTTTTGAACTACCTTCCATGCCTCGCCATTCTTATTGTCATCTACATAAAATACTTGTTTGACCTGATCTGCCAATGCATATGGTTCTTCTTCAAACCATAATAAATCAGTTCTAATACTGGTGAAGTTAAATTCTTTCTTTGTTCTTTTCTTTTTCTCATTGTTGTCAAACCATGAACACTTAAACAAAATCACTTTGTTCCAATACAAGTATGAAACCTCCCAAACTTCATCAATTACGCCAAAAAAATCACATGAATCACCATCATATAATTCTGCCTCAACACAAACACCACAATTTTGTGTTGTGCGTCTTTCATCTCGCATTTTTGAGTGGTACCGCACTCCATTCACCATACAACTTGGATAGGAATGAATATTGAGACTAGGTTCATTCGCAAGAGCATATAAAGCATCTGAAACCGTTGACTCCGCATGCATAGCTCTAATCTACAACAACATAGATACTTAAAGTATTAGAATAATAGTCAAAATTCTTTGGATAATAAGAAATACATGTCTAATTACCTTATCTCTAAACCATTCAGGAAATTCGGTTATTTGTGCAAGTGGAATATTTTGAACTCCTTGTGATTGCAATATTGCAGCATGTTCACTGTCAGTGATCAACAGTTAAACATCACAATTGTCTAAAGATAAAACATATAATGAGAAGTTAAGGTATGGTATAACATACTCCATATATGGTTGCACATCTGGACAATTGTTCAATATATACCAATGCACTTTGTCGCGTTCCTTTTTTGTCAAAAAAATAGATTTTTTCCTCCCAAACGGTCTTGCTAGTTGCCGAAACACTGAAACAGATGATGATGATCGGTCCTGAACATAATCGGGATTGCGTTCGGGTCGATTAAAGCGGGTTTCAATCTCATGTAGGTACATTGAACAGTATGTCAAGGCCTCATTAATGATATAACCCTCCGCAATCGACCCTTCAGGACGAGATTTATTTTTCACATATTTCTTCAAATTCCCCAATGCCCTACAATACAACTTCTTTGTTTTTATTTCCTGTTAAGCATATAAAAACAAACGATTTATGCCAATAAAGAGAAGATGAAATTACTTTCAAAAGGATACATCCACCTTGTATGCACTGGTCCCCCTAACTTCGCCTCATGAGGCAAGTGCACTGCTAGATGAATCATAACATCAAAGAAAGCCGGAGGAAAAATCCTTTCTAGCTTGCATAAAGTGTACACGATGCCTTCTTGTAATGCGTCTAAGTCCTTTATTGACAACGTCCTCGCACAAAGTTGATGAAAGAACGAAGATATCTCAGATATAGGACTTAACACTTTATCTTTCAAGTACGGCCTTAACCCCACTGGCAAGAGTCTTTGCAACAGCACGTGACAATCATGACTTTTCAATCCTGTGATTTTTCCATCCTGAGTGTTAACATTTCGGGATATATTTGCAGCGTATCCATCAGGAAATTTGACTGACTGTAAAAACATACAAAAAGCTTTCCTCTCCGCTGGAGACAACGTATAACATGCAGGTGGTTTTAGAGGCTTTTTATTCGCAACTCTCTTCAAGTGTAATTCCTTGCGTATCTTCAAATCTTCTAAGTCCATACGAGCTTTATCCGTGTCCTTCAACTTGCCTTCTATACCCAACAAAGTACCAACCAAGTTGTCGCAGATGTTCTTCTCTACATGCATCACATCAAGATTATGGCGTAGCTTTAACTTCGGCCAATACTCTAACTCCCAAAAAATACATTTTCGCTTCCAATTAGTGTCTTTTGTGTATCCTTCTTCCTTCTTTTTTTGTTTATCTGCTGCAATAACACTAGGATGTTTCCCCGCCATCGGAACCCGTACCCTATTTAGCTCCAATAGCAAAGCATCTCCGGATAATGATTTGGGAGGCCCTCCTTTTTCAACCTTACCATCAAAATTCTTGTCGAAACGCCAAGGGTGGTCTGGAGGTAAATATCGACGATGTCCTCCATAAGAAATCTTACTTCGTAAACGCTGCGAAGCAGTTTTGTCCAAACATACTGGACAAGCCTTGTAACCTCCAGTGCTATAGCCAGACAGCGTCCCATATGCCGGAAAATCATTAATTGTCCATATAACCGCTGCACGCAAGTTGAAATGTTTCTTCTCCACTGCATCATATGTTCTCACTCCGGAAGCCCATAAATCTATAAGCTCGTCAATTAAAGGTCTCAAATAAATGTCTATGTCCTTTCCTGGAGCACGTCGACCAGGTATTAACAAAGACATCATCAAAAACTCTTGCTTCATGTACCTCCAATAGGGCAAGTTTTATGGCACTAGAAAAACTAGCCACATACTATACGTATTCGACATATCTCCAAACGGATTGAAACTGTCAGTGGCAAGACCCAATCTTACATTTCTTGGTTCAGCTGCAAAGTCTGGAAATTGTTTGTCGAAGTCTTTCCATGCCTCTCCATCAGCAGGATGTTGCAGGAGATCGTCTATCTCAACTCGCTGGTCTTTGTGCCACCTCATATCAGATGCAGTGTGTTGCGACATAAATAATCGTTGCAATCTTGGAGTGATTGGAAAGTAATGCATCTTTTTGTGTGGAATGTTTTTTACTTGGATAACACCACCTTTATATCTTTCATGACCACACACGGGACATCTTTTCAAATCCTTGTTTTCTTTATAATACAAAACGCAATCATTCTTGCACACATGGATGACTTCATACCCAAGGCCTAGGTTTCGCATCATTCGCTTCGACTCGTAATAACTTTCTGGAACTTTCGCTTCTGGAAATGCCTCTCGAATTAACTTCAATAACATATCAAATGAGTGGTTGCTCCATTTATTCAATACTTTTATATGTAGCATCTTAACTATAAAAGTTAATGCAGAGAACTTTGTACACCCAGAATAAAGCTCCTTCCCAACTTCGGCAAACAAATCAGCAAAATCCGAAGACTCTTCTTCATAAGCATTACCTTCATTTCCATCTCCGCCATCGTCCACTGCTTGTGATCTGTTGTGTGGAAATGCATCATTTAGCGCATTCATCATCTCGTCTTCGTCGTCAAAATCATCAGTCTCTTCTTGATCTACACATTCTTCATCTCGTACATTGTGACTAGCACTATCATCCCGTGTATTGTGACTAGTGCTTTCTTGGTCTTCACCATGTTGTGCCCACGTCACGTAACTCGTGCGAAAACCGTAGATATGTAAATGGCGCTCCACCAATTCTATATGGTGGAACTTAAAATTCATGCATTTCTTACAAGGACATCGACACTTCCCATCCTTATTTAGGTGGTTACGTGCTAGTTCAATAAACTTTTTCACTCCATCCTTATACTCCTTCAAGAGACGATTCTTAATGTAAATCCAACTCTTGTCCATCTTTCACTACAAGAATAATAGCGTTTTTCAAAATTTGTTACCATTAAAAGGGGGCAAAATGTTTTGAGTGGGAAAAGCAGGCTCGCCCAATTCTAAGTAAAAAAAAAAAAAGCACATGGCAAGCCCGCTAAAAGTTAAAGAAAAAAGTCTGAAAAGTTAAAAAAAAAAAAAAAAAAAAAAAAGGAAAAAACCGCTTACCCAACCCACGACCTTATCTCCCCTATTCAACTATTCACTGTCCTTTTTCTCTCAAATCTCAATATTTCCGATGGATATGAAACTGCAAGCATTAATGATCCCAACCCCAAATTGTTAACTCCCTCAAGCCAATTTCCAAATCTGCAATCGTATATGGTAAATTTATTCTCCCATCTTATTCTATACATATATATATATATATCTTTTTTAAGACTCGACAATCATGTGAAACTATGAATAAGTTATCAATTTGATTCAGCTTTTCCAGAGTTCCAAACTCAGCATGTTGCATTTCCAATGGAGGTAAAAGTTTGACTCATTAGTACCTCGTCAATTGTTGTTTGCAAAATGGGCCAAATTCGTGTGAAAGAGGATTCAACTTGTTATTTATTGTCTGCAAAATGGGACAAATCGTGTGAATGAGGATCCTATAATAATTGAAGCTACAACAAAATTTAACATTTAGGATATTTTGCAAACTTTAATCAGTTGCTAATAAAGATTTATTGACTGCACTAATGAACAAGTAACACATTGGGATCTATAAATCTATGTTTATTTTTAAGATTATGTGAAAAAAAAAAATAATATTTTATTATATTTTGTAATTATTTTCATTCGAAAGTGTTCTTCTAGTTGCCTTTCAAAATCCTTGATCTATCTCATAAATTGACTCCACTTCAAAATTCTGGTTTCTTCTATAACACCCTAAACCTAAATTTTAATTAGAATATCAATTGGTGCACAATATATAAATTGAGAATCTAGTAGTCCGAATGATACTCTGAATTTTTAATTTTTTGTAATCAATGACTTTGGACATAATATTCTTCTACTTCTTATTTTTATGTTTACGAACAATGATTGTTGAAGCTAGGGACATTCTTGTAGCTAGTGTAGCGATATATATATATATATAGACATACTTGTTATATATGTAACATAACTTATTTAATAATTGATGAAAGGGCAAGTCATCTTTTGAAACACTATAGAGTTTGTCTTTGTCGATAAATTAAGAGAACTTAATATCAATTAAATGAAGCATACTTGAGAAGTTACATGCATGAAAAAGAGCTTATAAATAGACCTTGCAAATTGAAACATGTAGTAAAGTATATGCTAAGTAGCTTTTCTTTGCTTGAAAATTTAATTAGCTTTAAAATAAGAAGATGCATCAACGCCTTACATTGCCCTGTGGAAAAACACGATAACAAGTAGTTATTTATTCATTTGGGAACTGTTTGTGAGTTCTTTTGCTCTCCAGCTTTCCCTCTCGTTTATTAATACCACTGCCAAACCCTCCTCACAGTAGTCTTTGAATAAAGCCAAAAACGTATGCTAATCAAGAGAGAATTTAGTAATTATATAGGGACCCATTTGGACTTTTCAATTTGAGCTGCACATGTATAATACACACGTGCGCGCCTATATATACGAACGTACACACACAAACATTGCCAATCACTCTTTCCTTTTAAGTCAAAATGACCCTTTTCATGATCACTCTAAATTCTAACTTCTCTAAGTAGCCGAAAGGACTCAACTAAACATCACCAATATGACCCTACCTCTACTCATCTCACCACACACATACCCGAGTACTCCTTTACTCCAAAGTCCAAACTAGAGCCTGTTTTGGGTAGGTTTTGGAAATATAATTTTTAGATATTTGAATTAGAGTTTTGAAATGTGTGTTTGATTAAATATATATATGGTGTAGTTACTACAATCAGTCCACCAGTCCAACAATTATAGGACAGGAAAAACTAGGCAACACAAAATGACGATAGCCTAAGAGGAGCTGAATTTTTGTTTTAAGACTTAAACAATAGAGTTTTATGATTCCCTTTTTAATCTTAGTTCGTCCACGCTAGCCTAGAAGTATAATTATAGCATTGTAAGCAAAACCTGGTTAGGCTGATAAATGATAAGCCTTTATATGCTTGAACCAATCGTAGCCTAGCAACACTACTGTTTCCTTCAGCTGTTGTCCATTCTTTTATTCTCTCCATCTTAAAAGAAAGCAGTCGATGCTTACAACAGAAACAAAATTCTCTGCATCTACACACTGTGTTTTTTCTATCAGATAACTTCTTGAAAAGGAACTTTAAAATTAGGAAAATAGAGTAAGATAAGTTAGAGAAAACATTACACGATTTTTTATTATCATTATTATTAAAGTTTCTTCCTTCTAATAGAATGGATGGCTAACTAGACTGAAATGAAATGAAAGTCATAAGAACAAACCCATCAAGAGGATTCGCAGCACGTGCGGCGGCGGCATCAGGCCTGGGCGGAGGAATTCGAGAGGGGGGGCGACGGGATGGGAGTGAGAGATTTGGGGAAAGTGAGAGAGTGAGAGAAAAGTAAGGAGCGATTAAAGCGGAGAAAAGTGAGAAAGTGATGGAATTTGGGGCATCAGAGGAAAGGAAGCGCGGCGAGAGAAATATAGTGAGAGTTTGATGAAATATTGGGCGGCGAGAGTGAGAGAAAGTGAGATAGCGCGGGGTTCAAATTTTGGTTGAAAATTTGAGGGGGTTTTTGGGGGGATCAGAAAAGGAAATGGGAATAATAGGAGTAAAAGGAAGGTATTTTGTTAGGAACATTTGCACATATAAGCCAGAACCCCCTTTGCAAATATAACCTGAGAGCCTTGCTGATCCTTTTTTTTTGTTTTTTTTTTTTTGCTCTTTTTCTTGGTCTCGGGTTTTCTGGACCGGGCCCTGGTCCAATCGGTCCTGAAAACCCGAAAGCCTTGGTGATCTTTTTTTTTTGCTATTTTTTGGCTCTCGGGTTTTCTGGACTGGCCGGATCGGGCCCTGGTCCGGCCGGTCCTGAAAACCTGGGAGCCTTGGTATCTTTTTTTTGCTATTTTTTGGCTCTCGGGTTTTCTGGACCGGCCGGACCGGGCCCTGGTCCGGCCGGTCCTGAAAACCCAAGAGCCTTGGTGATCTTTTTTTTTTTTTTTTGCTCTCGGGTTTTCTGGACCGGCTGGACCAGGGCTTGGTCCGGCCGGTCCAGAAAACCCGATAGCAAAAAATTGAGCCAAAAAAAAAAAACTAGATTACCAAGTTCTAAACTTGGAGAATTTAGGACTTGGAAAAAAAAAAAAAAAAACCTTCTTATATCTCCCTTGTTTTCATTTTTTTTAATCGGACATGCCTATCCGGAATTGAAATTCTTCGGACCGGGGTGTTTTCCCTTGTTTTCTTTGTTTGTTTTTTTAACCGGATGTGCCGATCCAGAATTGAAATTCTCCGGACCGGGGTGTTCTACCTTTTTTTTAAAAAAAACCGGACAGGCCGGTCCGAAATTAAAATTCTCCGAAAAACAATGTTCTCCTTTGTTTTATTTCCTTAACTGGACATACCGATCCGGAATTGAAATTCTCCGGACCGGGGTGTTCTCTCTTGTTTTTTCTTTTTTAACCGGACATGCCACCCCGGTTCGGAGAATTTCAATTCTGAACCGGCATGTCCGGTTTTTAAAAAAAAAAAAAAAGTAGAACACCCCGGTCCGGAGAATTTCAATTACGGACCGACATGTCCGGTTAAAAATATTACTTAGGAGTTAAAAATTTTTTAAGCAAAACCAAAGTTTCTTTTTTTTTTTTTTTTGTTACTTAAATTTTATGATAATTGAAATATAAATATATATATAATGGTCCGGCCGGACCAAAGCATGACTAGGCCTGGTCCGGCCAGAAAATATATTGTTCCGGTAGGACAGGACCAGGCCCAGTTTCGACCGGACCAGGGCCTGGTCCGGCCAGAAAATGTATTGGTCCGGCCGGACCAAAGCATGACTAGGCCTGGTCCGGCTGGAAAATATACTGTTCCGGCCGGACCGGGGCCGGTCCGGTCGGACAAATGTACTGGTCCGGCTGGAAAATGTACTAGTCCGGCTGGACCAGGGCAGGACTAGACACTGTTCCAGTCGGACCAAAGTTTCTTTTTTTTTTTTGTTACTTAAATTTTATGATATTTGAAAAAAAAAACACCAAAAAACACCAAGCATAATTTACCTGTTCATTGTGCTCGGTGTTTTTAGGTTTTTTTTTTAATATAAAAAAATTTAAGTAAAAAAAAAAAAAAAAAAAGAAACTCTGGTTTTGCTAAAAATTTTTTTGACTTTTAAGTAATATTTTTAATTCATACTACGTCATATTAGGTAAGCCGTACTCTAGCTTTTTCGCTCTTTTTTTTTTTTTTTTTCAAATCTAAAAAAATTTTAGCTTAAAAAAAACTTTGGTATTGCTAAATAAGAGACGAAATTAATATATATATATATAAATCAACGACCATCATAGTATATTTTTAACTATTACAAAAGAATGGGTGGTTGTTGGATCATTCACCTATGTGAATATGATAGACCCGGTAATTTCTTTTCTATTTATTAGATGTAGTGATCGGGAAAAAGAAGGTTTTATAAATAAATAAATAAAGGGATAACACCACGGTACGAATAATTTCAATTCCAGACCGGCATGTCTGGTTAAAAAATGAAAACAAAGGTAGAACACCCCGGTCTGGAGAATTTCAATTCCGAACTGGCATGTCCGGTTAAAAAAAGAAAACAAGGGAGAACACCCCGGTCCAGAATTGAAATTCTCCGGACCGGGGCATGTCCGATTAAAAAAGAAAAAACAAGGGAGAACACCCCGGTCCGGAGAATTCCAATTCCGAACCGGCATGTCCGGTTAGGGCGGCATGCCGGTCCGGAGAACCCGAAGGTGTTGTGAAAAACTTGTTAAATGGTCTTAAATTTTTATTTATGAAAAATTACGCACATTTAAATTTTTTTAAACATAACTATATCATTTTCTATCCAAATTGAACATAAGAAGTATAATAATTCAATGACATATCAATATCTAGAAATGATACAAAAATCTTCTTAGTTTATTGTGAAACTTTAGGTATAATTTTATATCTCTTGTGAGTGCAGACTTTATTTACCTACTCGAATCCAATTTTAAAATTGGGAATTATTAACAAAATTAATATTATTGTATTGTCTATGCCAAAAAAAAAATGAATATAAAAATTTTTTTTTTTTGAAATTTAATCACAATTTTCCGGACCCGACCTGACCGGGTCCCAGTCAGGTCGGGTCCGGAAAAACCGATCACTGGACCGAATCTGTTTTTCCGGACCCGGCCTGACCCGGCCCCGGTCAAGCCGGGTCCGGAAAATCGTGATTAAATTTCAAAAAAAAAAATTTTTGCCTTCTCAAGAGAACAAGCGTCAACAACGTCAAAATCAAAACATACATAAACTGTTTCATTTGCAGAACCAAATAATTAAATATATAAAGAAGTAGAAGAAGAACAAGAAGAAGAAAAATTCATGTTTCTTGCATAACAACAAAAGTATTGGTCTAGGAGTTGTACTATTGTGATGGGATAGTTTGTGATTGTTTTCGTATTCCTTGAATGTGTTTTAAACATAAATCAGTACAATTAGTATATTTGATGGGGGAAAATATACACACATACAGAGCAATATTTTTCGCAAATATAAGTGCATGGTTACAGTTATTTTGAGAAACTGGATTTCTTAATTTTTACTTCTAGCTAGGGGAAGTAAAGTGGTATTCTTTTCAAAAGAAAAACAATTATGAATTGAACAGTTCTTTTTTAATTTTTAATTTTTAATTTTTTTTTTTATTTTTTTCAATTATTACTTTTATGATTTTTCTTGTGTTTCCAACATTAATAATTCTGAAAATATTATGAACGTGTCAATAGAGAAAAAAAAAATAAAGAAATTTAGGGACCAAATTAATTTAGTCCCGGTTTTGTGTAGGAGAATGGGACTTTCGGGGACCAAATTTATTTGGTCCCGAAAGTCCTTTTCGGCCACCAAATGAATTTTGGTCCTGATTTTGTGTAGGAGAAGGGGACTTTTGGGGACCAAATTTATTTGATCCCGGAAGGTGACCAACAGGGACCAAACTTTTTGGTCTCCGAAAGTCATTTTCGGCCACCAAATGGATTTTGGTCCCGGTTTTGTGTAGGAGAAGGGGACTTTCGGGGATCAAATTTATTTGGTCCCTGAAGGTGACCAACAAATACCAAACTTTTTGATTCCCGAAAGTCCTTTTCGGCCACCAAATGGATTTTGATCCCCGTTTTGTGTAGGAGAAGGGGACTTTCGGGGACCAAATTTATTTAGTCCCGGAAGGTGACCAACAGGGACCAAACTTTTTGGTCACTGAAAGTCCTTTTCGGCCACCAAATGGATTTTGGTTCCGGTTTTGTGTAGGAGAAGGGGACTTTCAGGGACCAAATTTATTTGGTCCCGGAAGGTGACCAACAGGGACCAAACTTTTTGGTCCCCGAAAGTTATTTTCGGCCACCAAATGGATTTTGGTCCCGGTTTTGTGTAGGAGAAGGGGACTTTCGGGGACCAAATTTATTTGGTCCCTGAAGGTGACCTACCGAGACCAAAGTTTGGTCCCCGAAAGTCATTTTCGGCTACCAAATAGATTTTGGTCCCGGTTTTGTGTAGGAGAAGGGGACTTTTGGGGACCAAATTTATTTGGTCTCTGAAGGTGACCTACCTAGACCAAATTTTGGTCTCTGAAAATTCTTACATTCTAGGACCAAAATTTTGGTCGCCGAAACTGATCTTCAGAGACCAAATTTTTTTTGGTCGCGGAAAGTCTGGTCGCTGTAAGTTCAATTTCTTGTAGTGTCATGAGAACAGAAAAAATGAAGATATTTTTTTGTTAGCAACAACAAATTTCAGGCTTAAAGATCGATATGACAGAAGGATAGCAACTCACCAGCAAGCTGAAACCAATGACTGAAGCAAAAGAAGTGGCCATGGAAGCACCAGAGAGTGATAATTCGCTGAGATGACAAACATTATGGATATCATCTGGAAGCAATACTGCAGGAGACTCACATATGTCAAAGGTCCTGCTAGCCATGACTGCTTCTTCACTTCTTCAACAATTTATTTTCTCTCAATACCTTTTTCATGGTTTTTGTCATTTCTGTTGTCCACTCTATTTTCTTCACTAATTTGAATCAATGGTGTGCTTAAAGTTGGTTTAAGATCCTCCCACTCCATTTTTTTTGTTCAGACAGAGAGGCAGACAGAGGAATAACGAGAGCCCATCTTTGTTTTGTGTGTCAGTGGATATATATATATATATATATATATGTATATATCTAGGATATTGCTGTGGCCTGTATTGACTTGGTCTGTAGTTCAGATATATATATATATATAAACACAACCATAAACTTCTTGCGTATTTGTAGGATTTGTGATAATTAGTCCTATTAGGGTTAATTACATAATCATACCTAGTTGTTTTAAGGGTGAGAGTGAATTCAATACTTTTTTAGAATTCCGGTTTTACCCCCACCAACGTTCTCTCCCCTTGCCCGGAAAACCTGACGTCGCCGAAGAATACGGACAAGCATCAATGTAAATCACGTAAATCACCGCTGCCGTGAGTAACTGACCCCCCGAGCTCGTCAGATGCTCGTCGCTGGCGATTCCATCACGACGGAGAAAGAAAAACCGGCCAAGTCCTGTCGTCAGCACCATCTGGATCGCGTCCCATCGGCACCGTCGCGATCGTGTCACCCTCCGTCACGATCTCCGTCGTGACTCCCTCTTCTCCGGCGGTGGCTGCACCGGTTAGATCTGGACCCAGATCTGTTTGAGATCTCTGTTCGTCGCCGGAAAAAGGATTGCTGACTCCGATGGCAGAAAACGCACAATAAACTTGGAAGGCAAGTGGTATACGTGGAAGTTGGGAGAAAATAAAAAGAATCTGCGTTTTTTTTTTCCTAACTTTTAAAAAATATGCTATTTTCTTTCATTGGTGTCCTAAAATATGTTATTTAGTATTTTCAAAAAAAATATGTTATTTAGCACAATTTCCCTTATTTTAATTATACTCAATTTTTCTTTTTCTTTTTTTGTTTGAGAAATTTTTCATGTGTTTTTACAAACAATGAATGTATCATTAGAATTTGAAAAACTTATTTCAATTTTCATCTCTCACATTCTTTGTGAGGAAAAAAAAACTTGAAAAAAATGACATAAATACCCCCTAGTAGTTTATAAAAAGTATTTTATACATAAAGCATAGAGAATTAATGTAATATAAAAAATATCGAGTTTCAATTTTTTTAAATGTTTGAAATGTTTTACAAAAATTTTTCTCAAGGAACAATACTTTTTATAAATACACTCAGTCTACTTAATATAATAAATTCAGTCAGTCTAAGGATTTTTTTTTTCCTTTTCCTTTTATTTTTTTAATATAAAAAATGAGCTAGTACAAAATTAAAATAAGTTCTTAAAACTTAAATAATAATTTTGTAGTTTTTAAAAATAGAAAGATAAATTGAAAAGTAAATTATACAATTAACGTCCCTAATTCATTAGTCATTGATCATTAAAAAAAAAATTTCCCCTAAAGGTGATAATTAAGGATTTAATTGGAACTTCTAAAAGATTTACAACCCTACTATTTATTCTGGTTGAACAAAAACACCGCCTAAAAAGATATGAAAATGATAATTAAAAAACGGGCTTTTTCTTTTTTTTTTTTTTTTTTTTTGCAGAATTAAAAAAATGATAATTTAAGAACCATTATTGGTTGGCACTTCTTCTTCATTTTTTTTTGCTAAAAGAAAGAGATCAGGGATAGTACTATCACGTCCTAATAATCTCTCCAAAAATCAAAGTAGGGATTCGAATATTAAATTTCTATCTTAGTCAGAGATTTAAAAAGTAAACGTAAGCCATTTCAACTATCACTTTAGAGTTGATTGGTACTTCTACTTGACGCTAGCTATACAGAGGTGGCTCTACATGAGATAAAGACGAGAGCTGTGTCGGGTCACAGTATTAATAATATATATTTTACGACTGTCATAATTTCTCAAAAATAACATTAATCGGGAAAGATGATGTAGGTGTCCAACATCGATTGCCCCATCGTCATACATCAGCCACGTTAGTCCATCAAGAACTAATTATGAGCTTTTTGTCCGAATTACCTACGCCACAAACAAATATGAGTGAGTTAAAGTTCGGAAAGTACAAACTGTCAACTCAAGCACACAATAATATTGGAATTGACATATTATGAATTTGTCCACTTGTGATGATTACATTATTTTGGGTCTCATATTGTGAGTGCCCATTGCGTATGACCAAAAGTAATCTACCAAATTACTTTTTTTTAATATAAATAATTGTCGATTGTCTCTGTCTTTGTTCAACGACGTCGGTCTTCGATTGCCAGAGAGAATCTGGTAGATTAGAAAATTGATGGGCCACCGAAGAGTTTTTGATATATTACTTTTGGCAATCTACCAGATTACTATTTATTTTCAATACAAAACCATTATTTTATATTGTAACAGATTACTTTCCTTAACCTACAAGATTATACTTCGTTGTCTACCATACAACCATATGATAATTTGTTTTCTTGTTTATTATCTACTAGATTTTTTTGCATCAAATTATTAATCTATCCAATTTATCAATAAAAAATCACAAGATTATAAAAAAGAAATTCGAGCAAAAACAAAAATACCATAATAATGAAATAATTATATAGCAAACAACTACAAAAAAAAGTGAAAAAACAAACTGAAAAGCCCACCTAAAGTGTCAGAGAGAGCGACAGTGCAAGAGAGAGTCAGGTGAGTAGATTGCGGAGGTCTTGACTCGGTCAGATCTCCAATTGTTGACAATTCCATCAGATCGCGATGTGCAGATCGCCACGCGGACGGACAGAGTGGAGAGATTGCGTAGAGTCGAAGGGGAAATAAAAGAGAGGAGAGAGAAGTGGCGGAGGCAAAGAAGATAGAGAAGGGGAGGAGGTAGAAGAGAAAATAGATCTGAAGAGAGAACATAAATCTGTAGGGACAGTTTAGTCATTTTATGGTAAATTAAAAAAAAACCCCAATTTAAAAATTAAAAAAAGAAAAAAAAAAAAAAAAAAAGGTCAAAATTTCAAGTAATCATTAAGGGTAGGAAATAAATAATGCAAAACATATCCATTAGACTATTAGAGGGGCTTTTTCACAATTTTCTCGAAGGGTAATGCTGTGGCATGTTTAAAAAGAGTACAATTCTTGAATATTGTTCCATGACTATAATGACTAAAAATAGTAAAATGAATAAAAATGATTAAGATTTTTTTGAGGGATTTGAGTAGGTTTTATAATTATTTGAGTCATTTTGCTGATAAATCAAAAATGTCGAGCGGAAAAATTTTAAAAAGAACAAGGAAAAAAGACAGATGTTTAAAAATCCTAACAGGTATTTGAGCAGACGAAAATTTCTGAATGTGAGCATTTTTGGGATTATTTCTGCAATTTTCTCTTTTTAAAACGGATCTCGAATTTTGAAAGCCCAAACTCAATCCAAGCCCAAGTAATCTAAAAGCCCTAACACAAGCATGCGGACTTGAGCAATTACGCCTTGTAGTGGGGACAAGCCGTGGGAAATTGAGGTGTGACTTCTGACTCTGAGTATACTAGTTGTATGATGCGTGTAGAATAAACAAGTAAAACAAAATTAAAAAAAAATTCACATGACGATTGCGTGATTATTGCATAACAAACAAGAAAGGCATGATGAAAAATGTGATCGCTTCTTTGGCTGTTTTAAATATATATATATATATATATATGAGATGTATGTTTTTTGGTTTTTGACCCTTTACTGCATCCGTCGTTGGCTATCTAGATGCAAAGCTCAGCCTCCTCGTGGCGAGCACGATCGGCATCATCACAGCAATGGATACTGATCTCCATTGCCATGCCCATGTCAGTCAATCATGATGTCGTGCTCATCTTGCATGACCATCTTCAATCTTTTACGAAGCCATTTAATCTGGTTTCAACCTTTTCTAAAACTGTTAGATAGAACATAAAATCTATTATATAACTTCAAAGCGGGTATAACATTAATATGCCAATTATCATTATTTCTTTAGTGAACAAATAAATAGAACAGCATTCCCCATTAGATTTGCGGGATTTTAAATGTTTGAGTTTTGAGGGGGAAGGAAATATATATATATATATATATATGTATGTATGTATGTATCTATATTTATACATATGATATGTTTCATACATCTTCATGGAAAACTTAAATATGTACGCCAAAATAGGAAATAATTTTAACTTACGCAATAATCCTTCATTTCTGTACAGATTTATTATCATATATTTTAATTTAATTTTTGTTTTTATTTCTTTTTTCAAAACGAACGATAACTTTAAGGAAACTAATAATTATGAATCATACTACTTTGTCTTCTTCAGAATATACCAAGTACTATCATGCCAAGAATATAATATGAAAGACTTTGTCTCCTTTTTGTTTGTTTAATTATTTAGGGCGTTTTCACGCATTTCGAGAGCGACAGGTGAAACTTTGTTATAGTATAGTTAATAACGTAAGAAAATGGAAAATATATAACTTCTTGAAGAATTACGTGTATCCACGTTCTTCCGGTGGAAAAAAAAAAAACGTAAATAATTATAGGCTTTTTTCACGGGTGCATCCGAAGTTATTGCACAGTTGTAATTTGTATCATGAACTTTTAATTTTGATAATTTACATTGTTAATTTACGAATTTGTAGTAATTTACCCTTCATTGATAACAATGTTAGTTTTTTAAGGAAACTGATATGTAATTTGTAAATAAGTTATTAATTAATAACATAAATAATGATTTTAATCTATTTTAACTCAAATTTATATAGGCTAAGATCTTTAATCAAGTATTATTAAAGTAGAAAATATTCAATTAAATTTGTTTTAAATATAAATTTGGGTTAATATTGATTAAAAAGGACCTTTTATACTTTTAACTAACAACTTATATATGTAATTTAAGTGTCAATTTTCGTAAAATATATATATATCAACAATGTATTTAATGAGGGATAAAATGTTATAAAGTTTGTAAGTTCACGATGCAAATTGTTAAAATTAAAAGTTTAATATGTAAATTATAATTGTGCGATACATTCAAGGTATACTGATGTAAATAGCCATAAATGTAACACATCACATATGCGATATTACGGGTCCGTTTGGTAGAGTTTTCACTTTCAGTTTTACGAAGCAGAAGAAGAGAAGTAACCAAAAAAAAAAAGTTTTTACCTATTGGAAAACCATATTTTTAAAAGAGCTTATGAGGTCAAAATGGTTTTAAAGTTTTCAAATAAGTAATTAAGATATTAATTAAAATTTATAATATCTAACTTAAACTATGATATGGGTTTCAAACCATATAAAAGAGTTTTTTTTTTTTTTCAAAAGCTTATATATTTTCTGACTTCGATAAGAAGCGTGCTCATCTGACTAACTATCTAAATATTTTCATAAACAACTTTTGGATTCAAACACTTAAAAGAAGTTTTTCCAAACAGGCTCGCGGAATAGGCCAATTCTTCCCGATGTTCTTTTTCTATATATATTTGCCTCACCGCACCTTTAACCAATTTTCCCGATCCAAAATGAATTTATTTTGAACATACATTATAATATAATTCAGTAGTATATTAGGTTTTTTTTTTCTCTCTTTCTTTCTCTCAACTTTTCTCTCTGCTCTAGAGTTTTGCAACCTTCCCTCTCCTTTTTTGGGGCCGGAGTTTGGCGGCATCTTCAGGTTGGCCTTCAAATTTCCTGCCTATGTGAAGGAGATCTCGTCACCATAAAAAAGATCTAGGTTACGGCATGGCTATTCAAAGTTGTTTTGTAATAGATATATTGTGTAGATGTCAAGTGCTTGTTAGGTACTTGGTCTTTTAGCAGCAAGTTTCTTCTCAATGGTTTTATTTAGCATGGTCTTGACATATGCAATGGCCTAGTTGTTGCCGATGATTGTATCTGTGGTAGTGAGATTTTCCTTGTTTTTTGTAAGATTTTAATTTTAATAATGACATCTTTGTCTTCATCTTTTAGGTTTAATACTTTGGTGTTTTCTTTAATATTATGATTTGTAATAACGGTGATGGTTTCCCCACCTTCTGAATTGTTTTGTTATACACCAAATTTAAATCTATGCAGTATTTTAGTTCCATTAAATATGAATCTAGATGGATTTAGTGGTGGCCTTTGTGCTACAGTTGGTAGCCTCTCAATCTATCTAGAGTTTCTATCGATTGCCGAGGAATTGTCGAAAAGCGCCTTATGCGTACTCGATGGTAGTATGTCAATACACTATCCTGTTTTTGGGTCTCAAACATCTGTTTTCCCTTTATGCGTCATCAGAATGTACTAATGGTACTGATTTTCGATGAGGGTTTTATCTCTGTAATGTAGTGTCAGACGCATATATTTGTAATCTATTCTGAATTGAATGAAATTTCACCTTTTAGGAAAAAAAAAAAACCAAAAAACAAAAATAAAACAAAACAAAACAAAATCAAATCAGTAGTATAGTTCATGGGCTATTGAGAATGTTAAATATAGCAATCCACATCGATGTAATGAAAGTGAAGGCCCCACGACAATAACAAAACGCCCTGAATAATCAACTTGTTTGCCAAGTAAAGTCTTACAAAATCTTCCTTCTTTGCCTTCAATATACGTAACTAAAAACTGTCACGTTGATAAGTAAACAAAAATTGAGGCAAGTAAAAAATGGTTCTTTAAACACATGTTGCAGGAATTCAATTTAAGGAAAATCTTTCGAAAAACTTTTCTCTATATATCTTGAAAATGACTAAATTGTACAATTCCATCTTAAACTTTTCAATTTTTACATAATCTATCCCAAACTTTCAATTTTGACAAATTACACTAAATTTCAAAACCATTTGCAATTAAGGTCCAATATCTGACGTTACTAAATTGACGGTTTGAAACACAAGATTCGACATGACCTGGTTTACAAAATGACAAGTTTTATCCTTCATAATTAAATCTCATATACCAAACCGTCACTTTGATAACACTCGTTAGCCATTGGACCTTAATTGCTTCTTAATTGCTTTTGATTTTAAAATTCGGGTGCCTTTTTTTTTTTTTTTTCGAAAATTAAAAATTGGTAGTGTATTATGCCAAAAATAAAAAATAAAAAGTTTAGGATGCAACTGCAATTTACTCATTAAAAATCCATATGCAAATAAAATATACAAATTAATATTCAAACATATACAGTAAAGTTTGTATGTTGAAACGAATAAATCACAAGAGAATAGAGGAGACAATTTGATCACCTTCCACGGAAGCGTGCTGCCTACCAACGTCCCTTACAAATATAGAATTAGCTATAAAGTAATAATTACCAACAATGTTTAATAATTAATATCAATCTTTTTGCTATTTAATATTAATAATAAAGTTTTGAATGTGTCTTTCAGCTAATTTTAGTGACGTAGCTGAATTTTTTTTTTTTTTTTTTAGTGCACAAAATGTTTGCCGACACTTGGATTTAATTCAAATGTGCTTGTTCCGATCAAATTTGCAAAGCTAAATTGTTCAATTCATAGCAATGAACTATAACACTATCTACGTACGGTCTGAAATATATATACATACACACACACACACATGTTGTATTTAAATAGAAAGATATATATATATATATATATTTTTTCACTTTATGTTGGCAAAGCACATAAAAAGATAACAAGTTTAGGTGCTGCAAAATCACAGATTGATCCATTTTAAGCGTTTAAAAAAAAAAAAAAAAAAAAAAAAAAAAAAAGGAAAGAAACGAAAAGGAAGAAAGAAGAAAAAACAAGAAACACTATACCAAGCGTGAGTGTTTGATGCATGCTACCGAACATTGACTTACTTGAATTGATATATTTTATATGTATACATATATAAGAAAATGTACGTGTACCAAGTCTATATGACGATCTTCTTAAAATAAGTTGAAAGGATATTTCTAGTTTCTTGCCCCAACTTTTCAAGCAATAAATTATGTAAATGTATGAAAAATTATTGGAAAGAGAAGACGAAAATGAATCAATATTAAATGATCAGCACTAATTGTAATTTTTTTTTTCAATGTTAAAATCAAAGGGAATTTTGATCAGACCACTAGAGTGGTTGGTATAATTGTAATCTATTTAACAACTCTTGTTTGAAATATTATAATTTTCTTTCGCAATCCTACTCTGAAAATAACACGTTATAATATATTAATTCAAGGCACACACGTATTGTTTCTTGGAAGAGACCTAGCTTATTTAAAAAATATATATCTATATATATATATACTTCTTTCCTACTGACTCTCTCATCATGCCTCCCACCAAAGCTCAGTGACAAAGATTGTTAAAACGTCTCTCTCTTCTCTCTACCAAACTTCTTATTCCTTCTTTTTTTTTTTTTGGCTTAAATTGGATACTCTCAAAATTCAAAACTCAAAACTCAAAACTCAAAAAATTCATACCATATTTCTGCCGACAAATTGCTACCCTAATATTTGAGATGCGATATTAAATTCGGATCTTCCCATTTCTGTTTGCATTAATTTTGCAATGGACTTAATTATATAAACATGATGTTTATTAATTATGTAATCATTTCATTTATGTCTATCATATGATCACGTCTAAACGCTTGTGATCGACCGATGGACGTGTCTCCTAACACGCAATTAGCTAGGGATTAAACAACCATAGGTTGGAAAGTCCTATTCAAGCTTGTGTTATTTGAAAGAAGAACAAATAATAAGAAAAAGAAGACTATTAATTTTGGATCATTTTGCCTTTTTTTTTTTTTTTTCTTTTTGAACTTGTAATAGGAAAATTTGAACTCTACACCTTTTATAAAATCAAATGTGAAATTAACATTAGACTATGCTTTGCAATTACAATAATTTTGACTCTATTGCCTATTCTTTTCACTCACAAGGAGAGTGAATATGATATTTTGTAACACTATTATTATATATACATCTTTTGTATCCTTTCGTACGTAATAATATCAGATGAGAGAGACATGTGAAACTATTAAAGGACATATTAATATCATATAAGAGAGACATGTGAAACTAAAACGTTATTTCTATTTTGTACCATTGTGCTTAACACTACGGACTTTCATAAATTTCATGCGAAGATATTATTATTTATTACAAAATTCAAAAAATCTTTTCACTTATTAAACTCTTGTTAAAATAGGTTTCTAAGATTTACTGAAAAGTCAAAGTTTTTATTTTTCTTCTTCTACTGACTTAGTTAAATGTTTGATATAAGAGGAATATAAAATAAAAATGATTGAAGAGTAAAATATCATGGTGAGTAAATGTTTGATATAAGAGGGATATAAAATAAAAATGATTGAAGAGTAAAATATCATGGTGAGTAAAAATTAGAAGGAAGGATGAAGACTTTTCTTTCATATTATATCATAGATCAAGAAAATGAAAAACGAAAAGAAAATGTCCAATATAGTTTATTTTGTAGTTACCCTAATTAAGTGAGAAGATGATGATTGATTAAAATGATCAAAAGAGTTAGTTTACAGTTCAATTGTCTTGTCAAATTCTTCCTTCTCTTTTCTTTCTAAAGTTGAAAGGATTAAATAATGACGGGTCTTATGAATTTACAACTTCATTACTTCCTAATTTTCTGTCTACCAAACAACCCAAAGAGTTCCTTTTCCTTATCCAAAATCCCTCACTCCATTTCCTTCTTCTCTCCTTTTCCACTTTACCAAAGACAGACAAAAGAAAAGGCAAAAGATGTGTCAAACGGGAATCCAATTCGTGTGCTGCTACATGCACCAGGTAGCATTGAAAGCAACTCTTATGTGTGTAAAAACAATATATATATATATATATATATATATATACACACACACACATGAGCACATCACATATAGTTTTGCTTATTTACTTTTTGTCTTACTGTGATGTCAAGCACTTGATTCAGTAATTTACACAATAACCATTTTATTTGTGGTAATAATCATTGACGTTTGAGTAACAGAAAATAAAATAATCTAAACTATTACGTTTGAGTAACAGAAAATAAAATAATCTAAACAATTGTTACTTATAACTTGGTTGGTATTGCACCTTGTTATAAGTTTTTTTGGCTCCATTAAATGTTGCTATTGAAAGTGTTGGTATAATTCAAGTTTTGGTAGAAAAACTTCTAGTCAAAAAAGAAACATATAATAACTTCTAAAAAGAATATAAAAAACTCTTCTTACAAAACTTGAAATTTGTACCATATTTTTAATAAGACTTTAAAACTTTATCGTATCATAATTATTACTTATTATACGATTATTTAAATAAGATTGCTCTTAAGTACAGCAGCTATACCAGTCCATCAAATGTTTTTTTTTTCCCTCATATTCACGTAATTATCAGTTTATTTATTTGTAACTCTAGCTGTAATGTATGACATTTTAAAATTTTTACTATGAGTAACATGTATATACAACAGAGAATGTTCTACAGTAATGAGTTAGTGTAACATAATATTATCTTGATATTTCATCTGCTCGACCATACAGCTGTCGGATTTAAGAACTTACCTATTTAAACATTATTTGAATTTTATTAAGCTCTTTTGAAATTTATAATCTTAAATATTAGCTACCGAAAAGATACAATATTTACTTCTCTTTCAACTGAGTTACTGGTTTTCGAATCTACGTTACACAGCAAGATAACTTGAGCGATTCCTATATATATACACACGCACATATATATATATATGTCGCTCTCGTCAAGTTACTTTCTGTAATGAAGATTTCGGATTTACCAAACTACTAACAAGAAATATATAAACAATGTAAAACAATCATTCTTTTTGGCCCGTCAGTTCAAGGTAAAAACTATTTATATTACGCATATATATATATGAGGTGAATTCAAGTGACACAAGAAAAGGATCACACATATAATGCATGCAACTATATATTTAAATTTTATATTTCTATATAACCTCTAGTTGGATGTATAGCTTTCAAAGCTGGAATCCACAGCCGGCGACTTATTATTCAAAAAAAAAAAAAACGACAAAACGAAAAAACGAAAAAAATCGCTTAACAAATCATGGAAAACGATGTTTGTCTCAAACGGTCAACCAAAGGATCCTTTTCTTCCCAAATTTCATTAGTTTAATTTGGAGAATCTACTAGGGACCGTAAGAGAAGGGTTAACAAAATCGTGGGGTGCCACAATTCATTGAAAATAAGTATGCACCCCAACTAATACCTTTCCCAAGTCACCCAAAGAAAAAAAAAAAAAAAAAAAAAAAGTTCAAATAGACCTAAAAAATTTAAGACTAGTACTAGAGCTGAAGAGGCTTTAAAAGGGCATATGTTATTCAGCTTTTGTCTCTTGTTTGAAACTTGGCTACCATATGCAAAATGGGATTTTAGATTTTCCTTTTTCCCCCTTTCTGCATATTGTGTAGAAAGCTACATTTGGGAAATTGTGATATAATTCACCAAGAAAAAAATGATGTATAATTCAATTCTTGCTAGAAGCTTTAGCCAGCATGAGCAAAAGAGACTAGGATGTGGAGCAATTGTTTGTTTCTGCTTGTTTATATTTTTGTTCTTTTGCACTTTCTTCAAGCCTTATTTGGGTCCTATTCCAGCTTGTAAGTCCTTCATCTCTTTGTTTTGATAAACATTTTTGACCAAATTGCATGTTATATAAACATTTTGAGTTTTTTTCTTTTTTTTTTTTTTTTTCCCCATACTGGCTATTTCTTATTATTTTTCACAGTGAATCTGCAGGTGTCAATGGGCAGTGTTGGCCTCAAAATGCTAGCAGTAGAAGCAGCAAACACCTCTCAGCAAATTACCACTAAAAGCGTGCATGAGACTCTATGGCCAATGCATTTGAGTAATCATCTTCAACAAGAAAATTCTACTGACTTGGTGATAGCAAAAATCGATCGAGAAATGCAAGTAATTTTGTCGAAAAAGACGATAATTCCACTAATTACATCTCACAGCCTCATGATGAGTGGGAAATCAGCAAAAATCTGTCTAGAAATGTGACTACTTTGCAAGTTGAAAACTCTACTACTTCACAGAATAATCAAGAAACTGATCATCAGAATTCCGAACCACTGAGTAAGTACTCTATATACCAGAAACTGATCTATTTAAAAGATGAAAACAATCTAAAACTCGAATAATATATATTTTTTTTTCGCAGTTGAAGAAGTTGTGACAGAGATAGTCCAGGAACCACTCTGCAAGACAGAGGAGCCAGAACAGAGTTTTGCGATATCGAAAACAGGCGTCGTGATCAACGGAAAATCCTCCTCGGTGTTCGTCGTTTCATCCTTGCAAACGGGTCGGTCTATGTCAGCAGAAGGCAACGACTCCTTGAGTACCATAATAAGACCTTACGCTAGAAAGGAGGACGCAACTGCATTGAGTCTAGTCAGAAAATGGTCAGTTCAGCCGGTAAAGGATGGTCAAGAGATCCCGACATGTGGTCGGAATCACGGTGTTCCAGCCGTCTTGTTCTCGCTCGGAGGCTATGTCGGAAACAACTTCCATGAGTTCACTGACGTGGTTATTCCTTTGTACATAACTACGAGACAATACAACAGAGAAGTTCAGTTTCTTGTCACTGATAACCGGCCATATTTCATCAACAAGTTCCAAAACGTACTAAAAGGACTGTCCAAATACGAGATCATCAACATTGACAAAGAAGAGCAAATCCACTGCTTCCCAAGTGCAACAATCGGCCTAAAACGACACCCGAAAGAGATGAGCATCGACCCGGCAAAGCACTCCTACTCCATGAGAGACTTCCGAGATTTTCTGAGAGAATCCTATTCGCTAAAGCGAGTAAATGCAATCCGAATTAAGGACAACAAACGCCGCAAAAAGCCCCAGCTTCTAATCCTGTCAAGAAGAAGAACTAGAGCCTTCACAAACATAGGAGAAATCCAAGCAATGGCAAGAAGCTTGGGATACAAGGTAACCATAGCGGAGGCGGATTCGAACTTGGCGAGGTTCTCGGAGTTGGTGAATTCGTGTGATGTGATGATGGGAGTTCATGGAGCTGGACTTACCAACATTGTTTTCCTTCCTGAAAATGCTGTTTTTATTCAAGTGCTTCCAATTGGCGGATTCGAATGGCTTGCGAAAACCGATTTCGGACAGCCCTCAAAGGAGATGAATCTCAAGTACTTGGAGTACAAAATTGGCAGCGCAGAGAGCAGTTTGATTCAACAATACCCACTAGACCATGCAGTTTTTACGGACCCTTATTCGATTGGGAAGGATTGGGAGGCTTTTAAGTCGATTTTCTTGGAAAAACAAAATGTGAATCTGGACGTCAATAGATTCAGATCCATTTTGGTGAAAGCTCTTCAGCTTTTGCATGATCAGTAGGTGAAACAAAAAAAAATAAAAAAGGATTCGTTTTCTTTTTGTTCATTTCTTTTTAGTTTTTAGACATCGGCAAAGAAGAAGATTATAAGTATATGTATAAGATTTTCATGTATTTGTGTAAAGATAAATTAAGTGTATACCGACCCTTAAGAATGCTCCATAAAATCATGTGAGCTAAATAGGGTGCATTGTCATCTAGTTCTTTTGTAAAAATATTTTCCATTTTTATGTAGAGGGTTTGAATCTCACCTTGCCGAAAAAAAGGAAAAACAAACAAAAAAACAAAAACACAAATAAAAACAAAAACAAAAATAAAAACAAAACAAAAACAAAAAAAACAAACAAAAAAACAAAAAACCAGAACAAAATAAACAAAACAACAAAATGGAAAAAGAAATGTAAATAAGTTTACATTTTTTTCCTCCTTCCTTTTAATCGATAGAATTAATATAGGTCATGAACAAGTTACAAAACTCATCTGCAATCAATATTTCAGATGTCCATAGGTGGAGCCAGCCACGGGAACTTGAAATTCTCCTTATAATTGTTCTTCTTTTTATCCCATTTTCGTTTCATTTTACCGCCTACTATTATTTACTTTAGAAAAAAAAAATACATATTATTTACATTCCATTATTCAATTACTCTATTAGTTTTTTTTTCCTTTTAATTAATTTTAGAATAATTTTAAATTTAAAAATCAAATGAAGTAAAATTCCAATGTTTTGGACTTTAAGAACCAAAATTAACTTAATTATAAGTGTGGTCTATTAATTTTTTTTTTTTTAGGGAGAGTGGCATGTTAAATACAAATAGAATAAAGGTACAAAGAGATGGTTACAGAAATAGTCTAACAGTAATTTTACATATGATTCCATTGTAAAGTATAAGGTTAAAAAGAAAAAAACTGCAAAACCTGCACTATTAGTTTAGTTAATAAATTTTAATTTAACGAGTGGCCTTTTTGAAAAAACAAAAAACAAAATATGTATATATATATAAATATATATGAATTATCTCTTCTCATAACTTTCTATTTATAATCATTAAACTTCATGTAAAAATATGTGTAATAAAAAATTATTAATGCAAAAGATGTATCATATTATGTAATATAACGTACAAAAAAGTTTAAAATGCCGTTTTATTAAGATGCGGGAGATGAGATTATCATATCTGCATATATCACCGGTGAATTTCTTTCCAAACTCATATTCTTGTCTTCTAACACTCGACAGAAATAAATATACAAATCCATCTTTCCTTTGTTTTTTCTTTTTCTTTTTCTTTTTTTAAAATAGAAAATCGACCTTTTCCTTGCTTTTTGTATTATACATTATAGACATATGTAGAACAGGTGTATGTACGTAGTCAACGTCTAACTAATTTAAAGTTTTACCTAATGATTGGTTCAGTCGGTTGTCAAAAAAGAAGGGAAGAAATTAATATGTGGAAATAACAAAATAATAACAATATTAATAAATAAAACAAAACGTATGCATTATATTTAAATGTATGTATGCGTGTGTGTGTCTGTGTGTATAATACTGTCTTATATGATTATGTGTGGTCCAAAAAGTTTTAATTAATTAAGAAATAAACAAAACGTGTTAGGCATAATCAAGATTCTAACAATCTCATTGAATGACTTTTCTCGATTTCAGTTCTGTGCTAAGTGACAACAGTAGAAACAAGTGGTCGGCTTTAATCGTTTTCTTGCCTTGAGTCCAAATTACGATTCACAAACAAAGCTGTCCTCAAGTGTAAAGTTTAATTACTCTCCTTAAAAATAAAAATAAAAAAACTAAAAACTAAAAAAAAAAAAAATCTTGTTTTTTCAATTGGGTCGGCTTCAATTGTTTAATTGCCTTTGTCATGATGTAATTAAACGCGCAATTCTGGATTCAGCATATGGGAAGATACTGTTTAGTTTGTGTTTTCTTTAATTAAATGTGTGGCAGGTGATAGGAGATTACTTTTGTTTTGTCTTCATGTAAACTATAAATAATAATAATAAGAATAAGAATAAGAAGAAAAGAAAAAAGTTACTTTTGTTTTGTCATCATCTCTGATATACATTATAAATGAATGCATGATTGCTTTAATCCTTGATTATAAAAGCTTTCTTTTTTTTTTTTTTGGCACAGAAATTGATAAGAGTGCATGCTTCGTTTATTTTGCTTGGTTTTCCACTTTTTTTATCTTTTAAGAGTATCTTTAGGAGGTTCATAGACAATTTATGATAATTATAGGATTTAAATCAGACATTTGTATTTTAATTAGATTAGACTTTATAAGAAAATTTATTGAACCGCACTGCTATAGTCACTGCATAGGTTCCTATTTAAATAAGAAGTTTGAGGTGTTATCCTTATATATGCAAATACGCACATACACAAATATTTACAAATATATGGAAGCTCAGTTATATATACAACAATGTACGTCCATCGTTACAGCCCTGATAGAGAGAGAGTCGTTGACAATGCTACGATGAGGAAGGTGTCGGAGGACTCAGACCAGGCGTCTGGCTTGGCCCTTTTGCCGCCGACAGGGAATGTGGGAGCTTCTTCTTCTCTGTTTTCCTCTATGTACTTGTCGCCGGCTCTCTCTCTCTCTCTCTCAAACCATCGCACCCTACATCCTAAATTATTAAAAATATTACTACAATAGTCCATGCTAATAATTTTTTGATGAAATATATTAGTTAGTATCGCATTTTAACTAAATTACTCAAGTCTAATGGATTCTTTTCAAAATTAATAGAAATGATTATTATAATGATATTTTAATAGTTTATGGACATTTCAGATATAAAAAAAAATATCACGATTAAAATTGCATAAACTTCAAAGTTTAGAGATTAAATTAGTAATCTACCCTATACATTAATATATATATATATATATATATATAAAGAATAGTTTTTCTTTTTATAAAGAATTAAAAAAAAAAAAAAAAAGTTTGTCATTTTCTCGTAGTCTCATAGTTTTTCCCCCCTCAAAGAGCTGTGAGCCATTAAAATATTTACTGAAATTTTTTTTTTTTTTTAACTTTTGCTGAAAAAGGAGAGGACAACAAACGATGACTATCTTATGAAGGACTAAGAACTCCTAACTAAAAGAGATGTAGACGTGAACTCTACAGTACTTCCATTTGGTTTTTAAACGCAATCTCTCTTTGAAAAAAAATTAATTACGTAACATATCATGTGAAGCTTTTTTTTTTTTTTCTTTTCTTTTTATAAGTATATATCATGTTAAGCATTAATTCAGTGGCAATTATGCTATAATTTGGCCAAAGTTAGCTTCTTTTGTCTTTACTTAGAAATCTCTTTGTATACCAGCAAATGTGTGTGTGTGTGTTCCTTAATTCGGCCAATTCAGCATCTCTCTCCACCCCTCGTCAGTTATGCAAATGGGCAAAAATAAAGAGAGAGATGAGAGAGTTTTTAACGACTTAAGGTCCGTTTAGTGAATGAGTTTGAGTTGAAAAAGTACAGTTTGAGTTGAAAATTTTTGTTGATTTTTCAGATAAGACAAAAACTTTTTCAGAAAAAGACAAACTTTTTCATAAAAAGTATAAATTGCCAAACGAACCCTTACTGATTAACTAATGACCATTCTTCATTCTTCTTGATCATATGAGACTACAGTCAAACAATTGAAACTTTACATTCGACAAAATAAAATATTTTCTGGAAGATAGTTGAAGTGTCTCAGGTCGAAGTTACAAAAATTACTTTAGAAATTTATATTAATATACTTTCTATTTTGTTTTATTTTAAGAAAATGTATGGTTCATTTGGATCTTATCAAAAATATATCAAACATTTTTTAAGTGTATATTAAATTTATACCATGGAGCGGCTAAGAATATAATTTTTATTTTATAATTACGTAAATACAGTCAAATGAAAGAGAGAAGAATTTTAAAAAACTCCCAAATAAATAAAAACACAAAAACAAAGAAGAGATGACAAGAAATGTGTTTTTCTCTATCTACGGTTTTTTCAAAAAAGCTTTCTTTTATTTTTCCTTCTATTTCTTTCTGGATATTTTTATCATTGCAGTAGTCAAAATTATACGTTGACCTTTCTATGATACGAGTTTGATACATTAAAAATGTCTTGCTTATAAAATTTATGAGATTCCAAATGGATAGTATACTTTGCAAAGAAAGTCAAAATACTTGGTTATATTGGTGTAGTCATATAAATTTCTCATTTGACTGAGAAAAAGGTATTCAAGAGGAACAAAATATATACCATGTCCAGAACTCAAAACTGGCTGTTTCTCCAAGAACCAATTTGTCAAAACCACCGTCAGAGGATTCGGCAAGAAAATTTGACATGCTTGTTAAAAATTAACACCCTATTTCTATGTCACCAAGAGCAATAAAATTTTAAAAGAAAATAAACAATCATAAAACATGCAAATTTTTACACAGATTCACCTCAATTTTAGACTACGTGTAATCACTATAATAATTCATTATGATTTCTCTAGTAATTACACCCCCTATTACACATGAAATCTCCAAAATATTCTTAATGAAAAAACTTCAAAATGTTATAGTCCCTTCAGGGGGTCCGCCCCAGATGCCTTGGAAGAGGGGGATTTCCGCCCCCTCCCAAGCCCCATGACAACCTTACCATGAAAAACGATACACGTGTTATCTCTACATAAGGCGTTTAGGGTATTAACTAGGTTCCATAAATTAACAATACTAAGTAATTGTTACCAGTAGAGAAAATTCAACTTCAAGACCCATCAGCCGTTTTCTTTCTTAATTTCTTTTTTTTTTTTTTTTTTTTTTTTTTTTTTTTGGGAAATTTTCTATTCCCACACATAAGCACACAATAAATTTTTTTTTTTTTTGGGGGAAAATTTTCTATTCCCGCACATGAGCATACAATAACATATTCTATATCAAGTAGCACTTGAAAAATAAAATAAAATCCAAAACTTTGCTTCTCATGGTTGCAAACACTAATGAGACAAAAGAATACATAGAAGTTAATTATGAAGTCCACACTTTCTGGTCTACATGAACAATTTCTCTCTTATCTTCCTAATTTTCCTAATTCCTCTACTACTAACTTCACCATTATTATATACAAAAAGTCAAACAGCCACCTAATTCCGCAACAAGTTTGATCAATGTGAACTCTGATTCCGCATCTTGCTCAATAATAATAGCAATAATAATGTAAAAAACAAGTGAAAAGTCATCTTTTGGTAATTTTTTTCATCACCCCTTTTGACAAAAAATAAGGGTCTGGTACCTTTGAATCGCCTTATTTTATCATGGAAACCATGAACTGTTTTTGCCCTTCTATTGCTGCTCTAAATGTATAACTTCCATGACAAGATATCTTCCGCGTCCCACTATATTCCTTGTATCTTTAAAGAATGATCAGCAGCTCTGTTGGTGAACAAAAAATTAAATTCTATCATCGTTAAGATGCTTGTTAAGCAGTTTTAATTAACTCCACTTGGCACCCTGAAACGAATTTCTTCGCGGACTTCTCTTTTTGCTACTTTTCTTCAAAAGCATTGTTGACAGATGGTCGACATCTGTTGAAGGTGGAGGACTCCCGCCTTGCAACCAAAGCAATGCCTCAGAAGCTGCATCCTTTTTCTGCAAGTTTCTTACTGGTGCAAGGTTGTCCTACAAAGTCTAACCCATTGAAGATAACTGTTGAGCGGAACTGGTTATTTTTCAGTTGTCTAGTTTTGTAGGTGGGTGATCCATGTCCGGCTCGGTTGAGCAACATCTGCAGCTGACCTTTAGAATTATCCGCATCACCACCTTTATTACCTCCCTTCGCAACTGGTAGTGTCTCTTTTTTTGCCTTTTTCGAGGGTGCTGGCAACTGGCGACCAAAGACGAATCTTCCCTCGCACTGGTCCCCTGAAACCAGTAAACTACTGCAGAAAGAAGGTTCATTTTGAGATTGTATGTCCATTTGAGGATTCAGAAGCTGCATACACGAAGCGCATCAATGAGTTAGCATGATGTGGTAAATCAAGATATGAAAAGCTGCATATTTTAACTTGATCTTTTCTTCCTAACGACGAAAATAATAGACAAAAAGGTAAAACTTATAACTCGCACACTAAAGGGATCACTCATAGTCATGCAACTCGATTTTCTATCGTCTTGGTGAACATATTTATTCACTTGCCACGTTTGAATAGAAGGCTCTGTGTGCATAGATGGTTAGTTCCGGAGTAGTTCAGGACCATAACTCTCACAAATGGCAAAGAACTGACTTACCTTCATTTGAATCAGTTCGTCAAGCTCCTTCTTCAAAGAAACATATGTATTTGTTAATTCAGGTTTCATGAAGAATTCCAAGTATCCACCTAACATTTTCAAGTGCCCATCCTATAAAAGCAAGTACGGAATGAGTACCAGTATCTTCCACCAAGAACATCAAGTACACAGACGAATAGGCACAAAGAAAGTTAAAGAAACATACTAGTCCACCCCTGGAAACGCTCCCTCCAAATAGGAGAAGCACAGAATCGGACACGCCAGTTGAATCTCGAATGAAAACCGAATTCACTTTCACCTTTTCATTGAAAACTAGCCATGGATATGGAATTTTTGGTACGCCACCATTCACAGAATTCTATTCAATGAAGTTTGTTAACAAAAGAAATGAAAAAGAAAAATCGTCATGGTTAAAGTCAAAAAAAAACAACAAAAAGAAAATAGGAAGCAGAAAATTAGCTAAAAATTTTTGTATAAACATATATATATATATGTGTGTGTGTGTGTGTGTGGAAATTGTAGCAACTGGCAATTTGACGAAAATAATCGAAATAAGTAGCAGGTTTTTAAGATATTTTAAGTAAATAACAGATTTACCAGATAAATGATGTGTTTGCATTATCCATAAATTTTGTTGTTCCAAAAAATTAGCTAAAAAGACCACTCACCGAGTAGAGAAGCACTTGACCATCTTCCATTGTTTTCAACACTATAGATTTCTCCTTGTTCTGCAGTACACAATTGTTCGAGCACAGTTCACAACAAATTAAAGATGAATTTAAGGAAGACGAGGCATCGACAACCAATCAGGTAACAAATAAATAAAGAAAAAAACTGAAATATTGAAAATGCAAGACAAATCTATTTCATCTGAATCTAAGAAGAACCAAAACGAAGATTCCACCATAAAATCCACATTTCATCTCTTTGCTTTCAGAAGTTTTAGTTACACCAAAATTAAGACAGTAAAAATATAGATAAATAAATAGGTAGATATTTTAGAGAGAGAGACAGAGACAGAGAGAGAACAGCTTTAAAATATGCTAATCAAAGCCGAAATGTAGTAATTGATGTGTTGTAAAACCAGATGCCGCTCAACTTACCACAACAGAGCATATCCCAGGGAACAACCCCGCACATATAATTGATCTGATAAGATGCTCGTTATGGCTCCATATGTTGCAGTTTTCTTTAGTTTGATCAACAAGACCAGTATCCTTGAGCAAATAAAAGAATTGCTTCCGAAGAGAGTCAATGGCTCGTAAAGTTTGTGCAGAAAGGAAATTTCTGTAACAATACTCATAGCCAGACTGCTCTCTTTCAGCATCTTTCCAACCCTCATAAGCTCGAACAATTGCCAGATGGTCACTGTGATCACGAGCTGAGAACTGCGCTTTTGCCGACTCCGCGAGCTGCAAAAGAGTGAAACAGATACGTAGATGATTTACCAAGTTATTGATGCTTGTGGCACACAAAAAAAATTTTGAATAATGCATTTCTTGATTTGTCATTCTTTAACATTACACCACAACCCTGTAAAAATTATTGAATTGAGTTGATACCAGCGGTAGCATTTGTTAGTTTTCCTTCTTAACAAACATGTACTAATAAAGAACAACAAACAGACTTATGCCTTGTCATTCCAGTACTTCAACACACTACATTTAAGTTTAATAGAATGACCTCAAAAAAAAATTTTCCCCTAGAAAAAGAAAAGTTTTTACTCTTATTTCGTTTGTTTTTTTTTTTTTTTTTCTTTTTTCTAAAACGAACTTTAACTCTCATTTGTACATCTAATACAAGAAGACATACATTTTTTACACATTAACATGTGATATCTAGTCGTAAAAAATATAAACTTTTAATAAGAATTTTTTTTTAACTATTAAAAAGATTAGGGAATACATACATCCTTCTTGTCAAATGGCATCAGGAACGGATCTCTGACACTTAGGCCTGCAACAACAGTCATCACCGGATCAAGACAGTTGAAGATAGCCCCTAATATGAGCATCTTCCCAAGTTTAGGCTCAACTGGTAGCATTGACAGGTTGCGTCCTGGGAAGCACCAAGTTATTAGTTATTTTCAACACCACGGTAAAACCTAGCAAGAGTTTACTAAAATAACCGCAGTACCATTTCCTCACCTAAAACCGTTAGATTTTCATCTTCATCTAAAGCCCCGATAATCTTCAAATATTCCACAGCATTTTGAACCTACAAAAAGAAAAATGATTGAGGTAAACTCAGTCATGAAAGAACAAAACTAAAAAGACCTCAATAATGATAGTATCAATTTCAAGGTAATTCAAAAAAAAAAAAAAAAAAAAAAAAGGGAACAAACTACGAGTGAAAAATAGAAAAGGATTTTCACCAACGTGCAGATTCGAAATAAAACTCAAGTAAAAACATACCGACAGTGGTTCAGGAGGCTGCAAGGCCCTAGACAGGAACTCCGAAATACTTCCAAGTCGTAAGCTTTTGATTTGCAAACACAGAGACTGCAGCGGTGTTCTCAAAAGTTCAGGCAGCTGATAATCAGAAAATGCATCAAACACACATTTGGGATAGAGATGGTAGCACTCGCCCGATTGTACACGACCAGCTCTTCCTCTTCTCTGCAAAACACATGTTCAATTTGTATTCCCAAATTCATGTTTCCATTAGATAACACATATAGCGCAATAGAAACTAAAGAGCTACGAAATAGGAAATTTGGATGCTCAACAAGAACAGGTATCATTAGAATGGTTCCTTCAATAAAAATTTGGCGATTTTACCATGAAGCAAGATGTGGATAAGAAAAATTAACAGAAATTTATCTACCTGGAACATTGTTATTTATTTATTAAAGTTTTGACAAAGAAATAGAAGTTTTTAATTTAATAATCATGTGTACATTATAAAATTGCAATCAAGTAGACTAAATAAAGGGGATCTACTATCCGAAAATGGAAACATCACTTGTCGACAGCAGGCTTGACCCACCAGAACCCTCAATTTAACTAACATACAGTTCACCACCGACTGTAAAAACCAAAACACTAGCACCACAGATGCACCAAAAATCAGACTAACAAAATAATTGCAGACATGAAAGTAAGAAAACCATATTCAAAACGCATTTAACAGTGGCATAGTTTCAATCATCAAATACAATAATGTAACTAGAAAAAAGTATCTCATACCTGCTGTGCAGCAGCCTTTGAAATCCAGGATGGGAGCAAACATGGAGTGTTATTCAGTGCATCATATGATGTCTCTTTCGCTTTTCCACAGTCAACAACAAAAACGACATCGTTTATGGTGATGCTGGTCTCAGCCATGTTTGTAGCAAGAACAATTTTCCTCACTCCATCTTCTGGCTTATCAAATATCAATTTCTGTTTGCAAACATTGGGAAGAAAGAGAAATGTAAACCAATTAGAAAAAATAACAAACCATCCAAACTTGAACTTGTGAATGAGATAAAATAGGTGTACATAAAGCAAATATTGCAGAACTTTTGGAATATGAAGAAATAACACATACAAAGAAAAGAACAAGAAGCAACGCATTTGAACCAAAAATTCCTCTCTATGTTCAAATCTAAACTAAAAACCCTACGCACACTTGTGTGGTTCATAAATGATAATAAATGAAGCTTTTTAGCACTGCATCACGTTGAAAATACTATAAAAGGAAAGGGGAAATATAAGGTGTGGTGACCACACAGAAGTAACTATTTCGTATTCGAGTTACTACCCACTTACAGGAAATTCAGCCCCTCAGAGTATTGATTCAACCAAAAGGCAAAAATAATTTTACAATGACTTTTGTCACCCATCAATTACGAGAAATTCTGATCACATTTTGTGCAAAGACCTCCAAAGACTGAATGCACTATATGTTAAGCTGACTTTTGTAACAACTAGAGTGAGAAATAATGAATAAACAAATAATTAAATACATAAGTAGTTTAACTATATTTAAGGTCCGACTTCTAGAAAACTAAAAAAAAATATTTAGAAGTACGTAAAAATATCACCTGCTCAGAGCTGGGCATGGAACCATGGCATGCAAGTAGCAAGACCCTGCTAGGATCTCCCAAGAGAGGATGAGACTGAAGCTGGTCCTTTAAAGAGTTTATGTCATCCCAGCCAGTCATAAAAACTAAAACAGCACCAGGTCTTTCATTCCTAACTATGTGACAAAGCACATGCTCAATGAGATTAAATCCAATTGAGTCAGGATTCCAACAGGATAAGGAATCCCGAGTCCTTGACTATACTCTCTGAAGTTTGCAGTTTCAAGTGCATCCTGTCCACAAGCACACAAAAAGTTAATAATCCTCTCTCAGCTTCGCGATAAAGCCACCCAGAATTACAGTGGATACTTTCTTGATACCTCTACTGATGAAGCAATCTGGCTCTTTCTTTTTCTTAGAGATTGCGCTTGCTTTTGCATTTTCCACACCTTTTCTTGACCGTAATCATCAATTTGATTAGATGGAGTTAACCGGTATCCAGTCATTTCCAAAATGTTCTCCAGAAAATGTGTTCGAACTGGGTATGTAAAACCCTGGGAAAAGACAGACCCCCACACAAAAGTCAATCTACAGACCTTGCACTCGGAACAATTCACTCTCACTCTTCTTTTGTTTTCACCACTAGTAATATGAAAATTTTGATGGGAAAATGCAAAAATACAAAAAGGGCAAAGTTGAGGTTCTCAACAAGGAGAGGAAAATATAACAAAATATTTGAAGAAAACATGCACATTCACATGAACACACACACACACACATGAACGAATGGTTTCAAATAAAGAATAGTAATCAGCATATCAAACTTACAGGAATATGGATTGTAGGAGCCCCACCAAAGTACGAAGAGAAAAGCTCTGCATTTAGGGTTGCACTCATCAAGATTAACCTCAACTCAGGACGACGAGGAAGAAGTTCTTTCAGGACAATTAAAAGGAAATCTGGCATAAATGGAAAAGTATGGTTACGACTCACAGGCAAAATTCCAGCAGACAAAACCTTAAATGAATTTGTAAAGCTACCTTCATTCATTCCACGTTCATGAATCTCGTCAACAATAACATGTGTAACACCTCTCAAGTTTCTATCAACAAGTAATCTCCTCAATAATATTCCAGTAGTGCAGAAAAGAAGACGAGTATCCCTGCCTTTCATTCCTTCCAGCCGAACTTTGTAACCCACCTTTTTCCAAAACGCAGAAATTTCACTTATTAGAAATAGGAAGATGATCTTCAATTCCTTGCACACACACATGTATATATTACAAATGAATTTAAAAGAAATCACTCCCAAAAATCATTGATACACCAGAACTTTGAGATTAAAAAATTTACAACAAAGGTTTAAGATTTGGAAGCAAGAGCTTATATAAAATACAAAAACTCACAGATTCCCCCAATGTCTCTCCCCGTTCTGCAGCAACCCTTTCAGAAACAGATATGGCTGATATCCGCCTAGGTTGAGTACAGATAATATTACAGGAAGCTCCACGGGCAGCTTCAATCTCAGATTCTAAAATGTACTGAGGAAGTTGTGTTGTTTTACCGCAACCAGTTTCACCAGAGACGACAACAACCTACTCATAAAAAAATATAAAAAAATAAAAAAGGCAGATCATTTTGTCACTTAACAAGACCACCCTAAATTCAATCAATCAAATAAAATTTTATATAACTATTACTGACCTGATTTTCTGCTATGGTTTTCAACAATGCATCCCTCGATTTATATGCAGGAAGACTTTTACGAAATTCAATCATCTTTTGACCTTCAGGCGATACCTGTGAAGACACTAAGGTGTCAATGGCAAACAGAACGACTTGGATAAAAATAAAAGAATAAAATAAATGATAAAAAAAATAAAAAAAATAAAAAAAGGAGAGAAGAAGAAGAAAAAGAAAAAGTAACCTGCCATTCTTGTTGCTTGTAACACAGGTTCAAACTTCTACGCTGAAGGATTTTCTCCATGGCAACACTATTACGAATCAATGGCTCTTGCTGCTCATAAAACCCTTCATCAGCAGCAATACTACTACTGATGCTTGATCTTGACAAGTAATTGTCTGATAAACTTTCCTTGCTGGTTGACTTTTTAGAAAGATGGGCTCTAAGATGATAATCTACTTCGGATTGTAATCCATACGGTAAGATCACCTATACATGCTTCAAAACAGTTAATAATTGATTTCTCGCAAAAAAGTAAAAAACCGAAAATGCCATGTTCAACAACAGCAAAACTAGTATTAAAAATATGGATTCCAGCCATACAAACTCCAAAAATAGTTGAAAGCTGCTATTCAAACACAAGTTCAGCTCCATCCATTCAAACAAAAAAAAGTACAGAACACAGAGACGAAGTGTAAAAGCACATAAGAAATACCTCTCTTTGTGGCCGCTTATCATCCAAATCAGGCCTGTAATTTGGTAGTGGAACTTTACTGAAGATGACAACTTTTGAATATTGGCGGCTGCAAAAGTTAATTAAACAGAAAAGATACTCACATAATTGGTAAAAAAAGGGGGGGTAGAAAACAACTTTTACACAGTTATGACACCTAAAAAGACCAAGATACCTATACAAACCCATTCTGGTTGACAGTGCCGAAAGTTGGTCAAAATCGCGTCTGTCCTTTTTCTCCCTTGAAGCCACTTCTTGTTCATTTTCGTTACGCAGCAACATCGTCAACTTCCATCTCCACTCATCGATGTTATCAAGGGTTGATCCACACTGTATCACACAAGAGTTAAATAAACAGCTTATACATCGCAGAGCAATACCTTGTTTTATCTAGAAAACAGCTAAGAAACTCTGTAGAGCCGCTAAGCGGCTATATAAAAGTAGCTGAACATTGATATCAGAGCACACCAGAGATCTCCTAGCATTAACCATGAGGTGCAAAAAGAATAAAACATTTTTAGACTAGTAATAATCCCTCTTTGCTCTGGCGAAAAGATTGAGAAATCAACACGACATCTTACAGCCACTGGGATTTTCATGTATTTTATTCCACTTTATGTGACTTTGCCCACTTTTTAATATTGTTGTTACTTGAACATAACAGAATGGTCTAAGGAAGTCACAAAACTATCATTCCTCTGAACATCAATAAAAATAATTACAAGAAAGAAGAAGCTAGTTCCCTCTATTTGAACAATGCAAAAGCTTAACAAAAAAGAAAACCAAAAGTTAGCTTATTTTCTTGCATACTTCCCCAATCCAAACCAGGGCAGCTCTTATTTCAACCTTTAAGTCTTATAAGTTAAGGTTCCTAATGCTTCCCTATAAAGCAAAAAAGAAGAAATTGTTCCTAATGCTTCAAAAATTAAATAGATTGGCCGACACTCCCCACATTTCGTTTGCCCGCCATTCCATAGTAGTTTCTTACTTCAAAAGACTACCATACAATTCAATGATCAGCAATTAAAAGCAGGAAACTCAAACCCAACACAGTATTAGCATAAAAAACGGAGTTTTAAATTGAAGGAAAAAAAAACCTACAATTCCTACTTCAGTCTTCAAATCGACTACTCTAGAGACATAAATTGCCGTGCTTAATTCGAACTTGGAGTGTTCTTTTCCAGTTTTAAGCCTCACATGTTAAGCATCTAAAGCTTGATACTCCAACATTAATCTAACAGCTCAAGGACACCACATTTTTTAACTAAACTCTAAACAAATAATTACATTGTAAAGCAAAGGCATAAGTCGTCCACGAAATACGGTGTATAGACGCACAGGGTGTAACATGACATTTATATCATATATCAATAACTTTGTAAAGTTTTGACAGTAAGAAATCTATCTATAGAATATCAAGGTTCCACCTTCCTAGAGTCACTATTACATAAAATAAATGTCGTGTTACGGCCGTAACCTTGGCAAGCAACACTATAGGGTCAGTTAAGGAACAAACCCTATATCAAAATCATCATCTAGAAAAGAGCTGGAAAATTTAACAGATTAAAAAAAAAAAAAAAAAAGTCCGAATTCAATTATCAAAAATTCCAACACCACCAAAAACTGACCATTTGCTGCCTAGAAACCCCGGTGTCGAGGTCCGAATCGTCGCTGGTGGTGGCATCCTGGTACGCATACGGGCCGTAATTCAGGCTCTGCTGCAAAAACGGCGCCGTTGCACTCCTCCGCCGCAGCCGCCAATCCTCCTCGATGGTCCCGGAGGAGGCGAGGCACGTGACCTCCCGACGGCCCATCCTGACGGCTGAAGTTGGAGAAGCCTTTGGCGCGGCCAGAGTAGGGTGGTGGGACTGGTTCCTCTTCCTTGAGAGAAAACCCCACAACAGAGACGGAGTTGGTTTCAGGGTCTTGATGGTGGTGGTGGTGTTGTTGTGGGTCCGGAGGAAGGCCAGAGACGTGGTGGGTCCCACGGACATGGTTCTGATGTAGCCCTGAAACAGGGCTGAGCAGGGCATGGTTTTCTTTCTTTTTTCCTTTTTGGGTTCTTCTTTCTTGTTAGTTGCGGCGGTGGATAAGAAGTGGCATTTCTTGGATGAGATTAGCAGAAGACGAGGTTGTCGGAGATCAAGGTTGGCGAGGTTTTTTTTTTTTTTTTTTTTGGTATGGGTTGGGAAGGTGGGAGAAAGAGTGTCAGCCGCTATGCCGCGCTGAGGTTTGTGTTTTGCTAAGGAGACTGAAATGAAAGAAGCAAGTCTATTTTTAGCATTATTGTCCCCAAATTTATCCACATTTGACAATTTACTTCCTTAATTATTAATTTCACTAATTTACCTCCAAAACTTTGTATAGTATTACAATCGTCTTATTTTACTTAACTTCTCGTTAAATTAACGACGCAAATTTCACATACATATATATCTTTTAAGGATAGAAAATCACATATCCGATCAAAAAATTTCAAATCCAACTCAAACCATCATAAAAATCTTTCAAATTCAAACCCTAAATTTAATGAAAGAAAATTAATAACATGGGATATGTTGCAGCAAATCAGAAAATTCAAGGGTCTATAAAAATTAAAAATTTAAAAGATAAAGGGTTATTTACATTCTTTCTATTATCTAATTCATTTTTAGTCAGAAAGTGTACCTTGCATTTTGAACTTTTACATTCGAATACCGACATATTATGCTTAATATGTAAATTTATTTCATTTCTAACTTAAAATGACCAAATTACCCTTAAAAAAGGCTACAATTATGTAATTATTTATATTTTTATATCATGCACTTTTGTTTTTATTTAAAAATATACAATGTATTTTAAATCTTTACATTTTATATTATTATATTAAATTAAGTAAATAAATCTATATATTTTTTAGGATCAAAGCTTAATTTTCATATTTAAAATACTCAAATTACCCTTAAATTCAAAATTAAAAATAATCAAAGAATTTTTAATTTAAAAAAACAACAACAAAAAAAAAACAAACAAACAAACAAAAAAACAAAAAATGCAAAAGAAGCAGTGACATACCCTCCTTCGGGGAGGTCCCTTGCCTCCTTGGGGCAAATAAATTATGCCTTGGTCCGGTGGCACGGATTTTTATCAACCTCTGCAAAACAAAACAAAAATAATCTTAATCAAATTATGATAAAAAAAATACCAAAAAAAAAAACTATTATAAAGAGTAATAGTAAATTATAGTATAAAATTTTAAACTAGTAATAAAAAACCATAATCTAAGGGCGGCAATTAGTATCGCGGCATGTTCATATTGTGTCGATCTAATTTTTTCTCAACCTAATCCCAACCCGTGACACGAATCCGAAACAGATTAATACGACATAAACCAAAATTGATCAGTGACTTGAAATTGACCCATAACTTGAAATTAATTGTGACACATTATTTACCCGGAAGCTGAAATTGACACAAAATCAATAAAATAACATCACAACTTAATCAAAATAACCTAATTACATTAATCAAGACTAATTCAAATAAGTAAATCATATTAAATTCATAGAAAATCCTACAAAAGTAATAAAGATTTTCATCAATATCATACCATAGATAAACAACAAGTTTTAATTTTTAATTTTTTAGAGGTTCATATAGGTAAATTTCGGGTTTGGATCTGAAATTGACACGAAAATAACATTCACAAGAAAAACAAGTCGTGTTCGGGTTAGACAGGTTGAACCCAAAATTGACCCGTTTTTAGCGTATCACAGTCGGGTGGACTCAATTTCGACCCGTCTAGCTTTTTCTCAACCTTAACCCATAGAAATCATGTCGTTTTCGAGTCGTGTCATCATGTCACGACCCGTATTGCTGGTCCTATAGTAATCATTTCTCTTCTTTCTATTTCTCTCACTTCTCCTCTCTTACTCTAATATGAAACTATGCACCTAAATTTGTTATTAAAAATTAATCGAAACTACGTTATTTTCTAAAAATATCCAAGAAATCTAAGGATTTACCAAAAAAAGAAACATAGGAAACATAAGTTATAATTCATCATATTTTAAAAAACCTATTATAAATTTCAAAAATACCTATAAATGTTATTTGCTACAATTTTCATATATATATCTATATATATAATAACCTTATTAGATCCCTAATTCACATCCTACTTGTAATTCAAAACCCCAAATCCCCAATTAAAACCGAGTCCCTAAATAAAAACCCTAAATCCCAAACATAAATCCTTTCCCAAATTGAATAGCACATGCCACATTTTGATATTCCAAAAAAAAAAAAAAAGCATATGTTGAGTGGAAACTAAAAATAGGGAAATCACATTGAAAAAATGGTAAATCGTTACAATAGTCCCAGAACTTTAAATAAAAGTACCGATTGATATACAATTTTTTTTTACAATAAAAAAAAATTCAATGACCAATCAGCATTCTTATTAAAAATTGAGGGACCGTTATAGCAATTTACCATAATCTAAAAAGACACCAGTAACCCTAGTCCTGGTGGAAATTCTATAATGAGGGGGATTTTCATTAGGGTATAAATCCTTTTCTTTGTTTTTTTTGCTAGTCAATATCAGGATATTTATTTATTTATTTATTTATTATTTTTACATGGAAGTCACCTTGTTTTTTTTTTAAGAAAAATAGTCACGGCCTTAAAGGGAATACCGGGAGAGAGAGGTGGTGGCGACGACGGTGGCTGAAAAAACCGGGGCTATGGCGGCAGTTTGGGAAATGTTTGAAGTGACGGCGGCGGCATGACCGGATTTTAAGTTAAGGGGGTCGGGCAGGCGAAGGAAGTGGGAAGGAGAAAAGTTTGAGTTGTCTAGAGGGTTGAAGATGAAAATGATGATAAATGAAGAGGAAAATGTATTTAAGTAATGGGTTTTTAAGCGAATTCCAAAGCATGAAATTTGAAAATTTTGAAAATTTTTGGAGGATTACACGATGGTTTTATATAACCGTCGTGTAATCCTAGGATTACACGACGGTTTTTATTATCGTCGTGTAATCCTTTTTTTTTTTTTTGAAAATTTGAAAATTTTGAATATTTTCGAAAGATTACACGATGGTTTTCTATAACCGTTGTGTAATCCTTTTTTTTTTTTTTTGAAAATTTGAAAATTTTCAGAAAATTACACGACGGTTTTCTACAACCGTCATGTAATCCTTTTTTGTTGAAATTTAAAAATTTTGCAAATTTTCGGAAGATTACACGACGGTTTTCTATAACCATCGTGTAATCCGAGGAATACACAACGGTTTTGCTCAAAACCGTCGTGTAATCCTTTTTTTTTAATTTGAAAATTTGAAAATTTTCAGAAGATTACACGATAGTTTTGAGAAAAACCGTCGTGTAATCCTTTTTTTTTTTTTTTTTTGAGTTTTGTCGTGTAATCCTTTTAATCCTTTTTTTTTTTTTGAAAATTTGAAATTTGAAAATTTTGAAAATAGTTTTCTATAACCGTCGTGTAATCTGAGCATTGAAAATTTTTAAAATTTAAAAATTTTCGGAAGAAGATTACCGTCGTGTACGACGTTTTTCTCAAAACCGTTTTCTATAACGGAGGATTACACGACGGTTTTTATAACGTCATGCAATAAAATTTGAAAATTTGAAAATATTCGGAAGATAAGCAAAACCGTTGTGTAATCCTTAAAATTTTGAAAATTTTCGGAGGATTACAGACGATTTTATAACCGTCATGCAAAGAATTTTGAGGAAATTACACGACGGTTTTCTATAACCGTAGTGTAATCTCATGCATTTTCAAATGTCTCCGAGCATTACACGAATTTAGAAGTGTTTTCTTCAAGTATTGTCTTGAATCAAACATCCATTGGCATTTTTTGATTTCTGATTTCAGTGCATCACGAACAGAGTTTGTTTTAAACCGGTTGGATGACAATGATACCATCATTGAAACAATTGGGGAACCCACACAGCCATTGAAAGACCTAAGGGTGGCAACTGAATTGCTTGGGCATTCAAATGGAGTAGTTTTTCTTTTAAATAACTATCCTTCACTAAATCACCCAAAGATGGCACTTTGGAATCCAACAATACACAGGTACAAGACCATATCTCAATTACCTATTCGCTCAACTCTGCATATTTCGGTGCCTCATATACAATGCTTGGAACCTGTATATGGTTTTGGTTATGATAAAGCACACGATGATTTCAAAATCATTTGAATCGTTCAGTTTAGGAATACTAAACTGAAGAAGTTTGTGTCTGACATAATGGTCTATAGTGCTAACTTAAATGGATGGAGGAAGGTAGGGAGTCTGCCCTTAATGAATTACATAGTATTCCAAATGACTTCGTTTTGTAATGGCTTTATGCATTGGCCGGCAGAGGAAGCTTTTGACACGAGGAACAAGAGAATTCTAGCTTTGGACATTGAGAGCGACGAATTTGGTTTTTTTGATGATAACATAGTTAGAGCTGGACAACTGAACTTGTATACTTTCGATGACCATATCTGTATTTCTAGCAAAGAAGACAAGAATGAAGTATGGATGATGATGAGTTACGCGAATGCAGATTCGTGGCAATTTCTATATGGAGTTGATTGGGAGCCAGAAGAGATTTTCAACATCCAACCTCTATTTTTTCTCTAGGGACCGCACTCTTATTCTAACCCATGCCCAACAGGATTTCTCAACTCCAGCTTGGCAAAACATTGGTACAGATGAAGGTGCACCAATAATTGGTCGATACAAACGCAGATCTTTCATCACAACTCCAATCGTCCCAACTCTCTCACTACTGGATGGCGATCCTGTAGGTTAGATAAATTGTTTGGTCATTTGCTTTTCTTAGTTGTGTTTGTATTGAACCTTGCACCTGGCCTCTTGATGAATGTTGAATTGTTAAATGACAGCTCCTTGGATAGCCATGTTACCGACAACTGGTTTTTAAAATTCTAAATGAGACCATCATCTAGTGTTAAATCACACTTTTAGAGCTTCCTGGATAATATGATTGAGAAGATATATGTGCATTAAGTTTATATTCTGTGAGATATATATGTGTTACACATGGTTTATTCTTTTTCTTGGACAACATTAATGTGTTGTTATCCTTCCAAAGGTTTTGCAGGGAAGGAATACTTACTAATGTCTGATCGAAATATACTGGATAACTAGGGGATCATGATTGCTTGTGACATTCCGTAATTGATGATAGGGATTTATTTTGTTCTATTATGATGCTTTTATTGATAGTAAATCTACTTAAAATATTGTTATGTTACTGTAAATGATCGATGGTGCTTGGTAATATGACATTGCATATTTGCTAGAGCATGCCCAGTTATACACAGATGGAACTTCCAAATATGCTTAACGGGTAAATGTTCGTTTGGTCCTAAATTTTTTTAGGAAGTTGCAATTTGGTCTCAACCTTATTATTTGTAGCATCTTTTTCACTATGTTTGATAGGTTGAAAAAAGAGGAAGGAAGTGAATGAGAGAAATGTGGATGGAAAATGATTGAGTTGGTTATTTCGTAACAACGAAAATAGAACAGAAAGAAAAGGAAAATATGATGAAAATTTTTTTTGGCATGAGAATGACCCACTAATTTTAGTCCTTCCAAAATTGGGTGGAAAACCTAATCCATCTAATGATGACAAAGATTAATTTTTATTCATTCTTTAAGCAAAAAATAAAATACATAAATGTATTAAACAGTAATTTTACAAAGCATTTATTTTCTTTCCTTACTATCTAAAAAACAACTTAAAGGAAAATTTAATTTTCTTTCTATCAAATTTTTCATATTTTATAAGTTCTCACTCTATTTTGTTGTTTTCTTTCCTTCCTACCAAACGTGAGTGTTAGAGTGCATGTTAGATGGCAATAGCAAAACCAAATTACGCTTTGTGCTATTAGACAACACTAGTAAAAATTGTGGATTACACGACAGTTATTTACCATCGTGTAATGTTTATACGACGATTAGACAACCGTCGTGTAATCCAACGTCGTGGAAGATACCATGACGGTTTCATAACCATCGTGATATCTTAATATTACACGACGGTTCACACCGTCGTCAAACCAAGAAATACAGTAACAAACGCCGGAAATTGAGAACTTTGTCGTGTAATGTAGTGATTGTACGACGGTTTCGGTTCAAAACTGTCATATAATTGGGCTTGAATTTAAAAAAAATTTGACTTTTTTTTTGGCGATGGCACACATTACACGACGATTTTGGAGCAAAACCATCATGTAATGTGTGCCATCACAAAAAAAAAAAAAAGCCAATTTTTTTTTAATTCAAGCCTAATTACACTAGAATCAAATTCTATATGATTATCCAAAACAAAAATCCATTTTGGCATTTCATCGAGCATGTGGTGGGTGGATAAAAACCATGTTAAAAAATGTGTGTAAAGTGCCAAAACCGTGCACAAAACATTCATGTCCAAAGAGCAACAATTAAAAAAAAAAAAATCCAAACAACACTACAAATTACACTCCACGCAAGTTATTAAAGCATTGTGTGTTCGTAGTTTTGTTTGAAAACAAGAAATTGAGCGATATAGAAGTCACCTTGCTTTTCTTTAAAGAAAAATAGTTACGGCCTCAATGGGAACACTAGGAGAGAGAGGTGGTGGCGATGGCGGCGGCGGCGGCGGAAAAAAACTGGGTCTATGGCGGCAATTTGGGAAATGTTTGAAGTGGCGGTGGCGGCGGCGGCTTGACCGGATTTTAAGTTAGGGGTGTCGGGCGGGTGAAGGAGGTGGGGAGGAGAAAAGTTTGAGTTGTATAGAGGGTTGAAGATGAAAATGATGATAAATGACGAGGAAAGTGTATTTAAGTAATGGGCTTTCGTGCGAATTCTAAAATATGAAATTTGAAAATTTTGAAAATTTTCGAAGGATTACACGACGGTTTTTATTACCGTTGTGTAATTCTTTTTTTTTTTTTTGAAAATTTGAAAATTTTGAATATTATCGAAAGATTATATGATGGTTTTCTATAACCGTCGTGTAATCCTATCCGAGGATTACATGACGGTTTTGCTCAAAACTGTCGTGTAATCCTTATTTTTTTTGAAAATTTAAAAATTTTGAAAATTTTCGGAAGATTATATGATGGTTTTCTATAACTGCGTGTAATCCAAGGATTACACGACAGTTTTGCTCAAAACCGTCGTGTAATCCTTTTTTTTTTTTGAAAATTTTCGGAAGATTACACGACGGTTTTCTATAACCGTTGTGTAATCCTTGGATTACACGACAATTTTGCTCAAAACCGTCGTGTAATATGAGGATTACACGACTGTTTTTAAAACCGTTGTGTAATCCTATTTTTTTTTAATTTGAAAATTTTAAAAATTTTCAGAAGATTACACAATGGTTTTCTATAACCATCGTGTAATCCGAGCATTACACGGCGGTTTTTCTCAAAACCGTCGTGTAATCTTAGGATTACACGATGGTCCTTTTTTTTTTTTTTTAAATTTTGAAAATTTTTGAAAGTTTACACGACAGTTTTCTATAACCGTCGTGTAATCCAAGGATTACACGACGGTTCCAACAAAACTGTTGTGTAATCTTGTGGATTACACGAAGGTTTGACAAAACCGTCGTGTAATCTAATCCTGTTTAAAACGACGATTTCACAAAAATCATTGTGTATTTTCCGTCATGTAAGCAAACTTTTGTAGTAGTGCAAGGATTTTTGAGATCCTGGAAGAAAATCTGAAAAAGGAATTTCCCTTATGCCAGAAATTGCTTCAGCTTGTCCTTGCATAAGTTCAATCTACAATTTTTCATGATCGTTCTAAAGAGTTATGTTTGAATGTTTTCATTTTCATTTTTAGCTTGTACTTCATGTTCTTGTAAAAGTCTTTCAGATTAGCTGCTATTGTCCCCATGATTTCAGTTTTTTGACCTCTAATTATATGTGGGAGTGTGTGTGTGTTTGTGATTTTTTTTTTTTCGGGTATTGCCCAATTCAGTTTAAAAACATGGTTTCTTTTCCATTTGCACAGGGCAAAACTTCAATCTCAGCTCTCTACATCGAAGTGTCCAATGGAAAAGCTATCTCAGGAATTACTTGAATGTATTTTGATTAGGCTACCAGCCAAAGCCTTGATAAGGTCTTTAACAGTTTCAAAAGAATGGTGTGCTCGCATCAAATCTCCTAAATTCAGAAGCGTTTTCTTCAAGTATTGTCTTGAATCAAACATCCATTGGCATTTTTTGATTTCTGATTTCAGTGCATCACAAACAGAGTTTGTTTTAAATTGGTTGGATGATAATGATACCATCATTGAAACAATTGGGGAACCCACACAGCCATTGAAAGACCTAAGGGTGGCAACTGAATTGCTTGGGCATTCAAACGGAGTAGTTTTTCTTTTAAATAGCTATCCTTCACTAAATCACCCAAAGATGGCACTTTGGAATCTAACCATACACAGGTACAAGACCGTATCTTGATTACCTATTCGCTCAACTCTGCATATTTCGGTGCCTCATATACAATGCTTGGAATACTACTATTGAATGTGGATACCACGACGGTTTTTAACCGTCGTGGTAACATTTCCACGACGGTTTTCTAACCGTCGTGGATCCAGGGTCGTGGAATCTTTTCAGATTCCATTATGGTTTTTTAACTGTCGTAGAATGGACAAAAATATGGCATAAATATGGATATTTAAGAACATACCACGATGGTTTTACGCAAAAAAACCGTAGTGGTTAGGAAATCTTCCATGACGGTTTCGTTAAGAAACCATCATGGTTAGTTGGCCTACCACGTGGTAGGCGGTTTTTTCAAAAACCGTCGTGGTAGGTAACAACGAAAAAAAAATTTACGAATTCGTTTCATTTCCCCAAAAATATTTAAATAATAAAATCAATACTTTTTTTCGAAAAATTCTCAAATCCGTACCTTACCCAACCAATTTAATTCAATCCAAAATACAACCACAATGAACAATCACCGAAAATGTAGGGGATAGATTTTGGCCATTTCAAACGGAATATTCCCAACTCAATAATCTACAAAATCAACATTTTGAACGGAATATTTTATCAACAACCACAATCAATAAAATCAATATTTTGGATGAAAAATTCCCAAATCCGTGCATTACCCAAGTAATATACATTACAACTTACTAGCTTGTCGGGCGTGGGTACCGGCGGAGTGCGGAGTACGGCGAGAGAGAGAAGGAAAGCCGCGTGAGTTCCTTGGTGGACCCGTCAGAGAATGGAGGAGGCCGCGTGAGTGGTGGAGGAGGCCGTTGGAGAATGGAGCCAAGAAAAAATTTTGAGAGGTAAAATAAAGAGAGGAGGCACAGTGAGATAGAGCGAGTTTTTGGAGATTATAAGTAGGGAGGGAGCGGAGAGAGATAAATAGAGGGAGGAAATTGGGCGGTTTTGGGTCTGGAGTTAGAGTGTGTATTAGAGAGTGAAAAAGTGAAAAAGACTTGGAATGTAATGGGGGTGGGAAAGAGGGTATTTTTTTGGGTTTTAATACACGCTCCAAAAAATTGAATTTAATTTAAAAATTTTCAAAATTCCCGCGTTAGTACCTACCACGACGATTATTTGGGAAAACCGTCGTGGTAGAGTCTAAAACTTAAAAAAAAATTGTGAAAAAAGACTCTTCCACGACCGTTTTTTAAAAAACCGTCGTAGAAAATGCGACAAAAACACGGAGCGGAACAGAGTTTCCGAAAATCGTCATGGATGCCAAAGCTTGCACGACGGTTTTTAATAACCGTTGTGCAAAGAAGCTAAAAAGAAGCTAAAAAAAAATTTAGCTTCCACGACGGTTTTTATAACCATCGTGGAAGCTAAATTTTTTTTTTTTTTTTTAGCTTCCTTCCATAACGGTTATTAAAAACCGTTGTGGAAGCATGGTATTCCACGATGGTTTTTTATAACTGTCGTGGAAGCTCGGCTTCCACAATGGTTTTCGGAAACTCTGTTCCGTTTCGTGTTTTTGTCGTATTTTTCACGACGGTTTTTTAAAAAAACGGTCGTGGAAGTCCCGTCATGAAATCCACATTTTGTAGTAGTGGAACCTGTATATGGTTTTGGTTATGATAAAGCACACGATGATTTCAAAATCATTCGAATCGTTCAGTTTAGGAATACTAAACTGAAGAAGTTTGTGTCTGACATAATGGTCTATAGTGCTAACTCAAATGGAAGGAGGAAGGTAGGGAGTCTGCCCTTAAAGAATTACATAGTATACCAAATGACTTTGTTTTGTAATGGGTTTGTGCATTGGCTGGCAGAGGAAGCTTTTAACATGAGGAACAAGAGAATTCTAGCTTTTGACATTAAGAGCGACGAATTTGGTTTTTTCGATGATAACATAGTTGGAGCTGGACAACTGAACTTGTATACTTTCAATGACCATCTCTGTATTTCTAGCAAAGAAGACGAGAATGAAGTATGGATGATGATGAGTTACTAGGGATGTAGATTCGTGGAGTTTCTATATGGAGTTTATCGGGAATATAGAGTTGATTGGGAACCAGAAGAGATTTTCAACATCCAACCTCTATTTTTCCTCTAGGGACCGCACTCGCATTCTAACCCATGCCCAACAGGATTTCTCAACTCCAGCTTGGCAAAACATTGATACAGATGAAGGTGCACCAATAATTGGTCGATACGAACGCAGATCTTTCACCACAACTCCAATCGTCCCAACTCTCTCAGTACTGGATGGCAATCCTGTAGGTTAGATATATTGTTTGGTCATTTGCTTTTCTTAGTTGTGTTTGTGTTGAACCTTGCACCTGGCCTCTTGATGAATGTCGAACCGTTAAATGAAAGCTCCTTGGATAGCCATGTTACCGACAACTGGTTTTTAAAATTCTAAATGAGACCATCATCTAGTGTTAAATCACACTTTTAGAGCTTCCTGGATAATATGATTGAGAAGATATATGTGCATTGAGTTTATATTCTGTGAGATATATATGTGTTATACATGGTTTATTCTTTTTCTTGGACAACATTAATGTTTTGTTATCCTTCCAAAGGTTTCGCAGGGAAGGAATACTTAGTAATGTCTGATCGGAATATACTGGATAACTGGGGGATTAGGATTGCTTGTGACATTCCGTAATTGATGATAGGGATTTATTTTGTTCTATTATGATGCTTTTATTAGTAGTAAATCTACTTAAAATATTGTTATGTTACTCTAAATGATCGATGGTCCTTGGTAATATGGCATTGCATATTTGCTAGAGCATGCCCAGTTATACCCAGATGGAACTTCCAAATATGCTTAACGGGTAAATGTTCGTTTGGTCCTAAATTTTTTTTAGGAAGTTGCAATTTGGTCTCAACCTTATTATTTGTAGAATCTTTTTCACTATGTTTGATAGGGTGAAAAAAGAGGAAGGGAGTGAATGAGAGAAATGTGGATGGAAAATGGTGGAGTTGGTTACTTCATAACAACGAAAATAGAAAAGAAAGAAAAGGAAAATATGATGAAAATTTTTTTGGCATGAGAATGACCCACTAATTTTAGTCATTCCATTGGGTGGAAAACCTAATCCATCTAATGATGACAAAGATTAATTTTTATTCATTCTTTAAGCAAAAAATAAAATACATAAATGTATTAAATAGTAATTTTACAAAGCATTTATTTTCTTTCCTCACTATCTAACAAACAACTTAAAGGAAAATTTAATTTTCTTTCTGTGAAATTTTTCGTATTTTATAAGTTCTCACTCCATTTTGTTTTTTTTCTTTCCTTCCTACCAAACGTGAGTGTTAGAGTGCATGCTAGATGGCAATAGCAAGACCCAGGTACGCTTTGTGCTATTAGAATAATTATCTCCTATGCAATCACCAAAGAGTATTCTAGTATGTTACTAGCGTAATTTGGTAGAATAATTATCATAATCCATCTCACTAATTTAACAGAAATCATATGAAAGCCCATGTTATTGTGAAACTTAATGAGAAGAACAATAAATTTGAGACTGATAAGTAATTTGACTTCCATCTTAAAAGGTCAACATGTTAAGTGGAGTGGCTCAATACCCTTGTATGTCTATGACTGTTGTTATTTTTTTACGATATGGGACTCTATTTCTTTCTACCCTTAACACGTCCCCGCAAAATGGTGCTCTTTTTGGAGTTACCAATCTTGTATTGGATAGATTGGACTGCTTGTTTGAGCTTGTTGGGCTCTGATACCATATGAAAGTTTGAGAGAAAAAGAATGAATTTGAGATTGATAAGAAAATTAGGCTTCCATCTTAAAATGTCAACATGTTAGGTAGAGTGACCCAATACCCTTATGTGCCTGTGATTGTTGTTATGTTTTTATGATATGTGACTCAAGTTTCTTTTTACCCTTAACAATTACTACATAAAATTAGACGAAAAAAATTTCAAAAAAGTTATATGTAAAAAAACAAAAATAAATATAATAATTAATCATTCCATAAACAGAACAAAAAACAGATCTCATTTGCTAGAATACTTTTATAATCTACTAAATTATTTTAATTTTAATATAAAATAATTGGTTGTCTCTGATTCCAGTCGTCAAGGAGTAGTCTGGTAGATTAATTATGATTCTATATTATATTATTTATCAAAATTTTTTCAATTAAACTTCTCTTTTCACAAATTATCCATAAAAATCCGTACACGATTCACAAATTATTATACAAAAACAATTAGGTTAACAAAAAAGTATTTCAGGACCAAAAAGATCCCAAAAAAGAATTAAATAAACGTCACACTACTTCCTATAGACATCCATAGTTATCACAGGGATGTTTCAAAAACCCTACGGTCGGTCTGAAGGATACAGGGGATAACAACTCTTTTCTATATGTAGCTGGGGGCAAGGAAGCTTAATTTTCCAAAACATAAGGTAAACCTTTAGAGGGCAGTCATCTTGGCCGACAACTCTCCTACACCCTTCTATGAACCCCTTTTTGCAAGCAAAGTAGCATGAGTTTGATCAGCCCCCATTTGTGTCTTAACCATGACTACTATTGACACCGGGTTGCTTCGTTTCAGCTTTTCCACAATAATCCCAAACTTTAGCATATTTGTTCCTGGTATGGAAGGTGGGGTTTTGTATTTCGATTTACACCCGAAATAATGGGAAACGACGTAACTTTGGTCAAGTATCCTTGCCTTTCTCCTTCACAGTACTTAATTTCTGCTATCCCAATGCTTCTCCTTCTTTTACTTCACTTACCAACTTCTCATTCTCTTCCAGCACACTCTCTCTCTCACTCTCTAGTTTAGTTACTGATCTTTTTTTTCTTTGCTAGAATATCCCTAAATTATTAAAATATTACTGCAATGGTCATTTCTATTTGTTTTTTTGACAATATACATTAGTAATTTAGTGAAATATATTGTGATGTAAACTAACGACCTTTTTCTTTTTTTCTTTTTTTAAAAATTAACTGAAAGGACTTTTGTAACAATATTTTTATTGTTTAGGGGCAGCTAGAATGCAAAAAATAAAAAAAAAAATAAAAAATTTGTTGTTACAATTTAATTTTCGAACAGAATTTGTTAGTTAACATCGTTTTTTGTCTAAATTACCAACGGATTCCGTCGAAACATTAATGTATGCCTTAGTAAGTGGAGGAAAGACATAAAGAGATCATCACAACTTCTGAAACTTGGGGTAAGGAGAGAGAGAGTACCTTTAACTGATCCATCATGATTTGAAGTTCCTTCGCTAGAAACTGCTGCCGAATTCACTTTTCAAGAGTTCTCTTCTTCTCCACCTCTAACCATTGGTTTTGCGATCTAATGATAGTGGTCAACTTTGTTAAAGCCATTCTATAATTAGCAACGCCAACAATTGGAACGTTTTTCTCGTGAACCTGCAATACTTTAAAGGTTTATCAACATCATAATAAATTTTTTTTAGCGAAAAAATATATATATATATATTTATATATAATGAATTTTTGTTAATAACTATCTGGGGGTGGACAAAAGATAAAATTATCCAATGCATCCAATTGAACCGATCTAATCCTCTAAAAAAAAAAAAAAAAAATCCAAACACTATTAATTGGACTTGGATGCTAATATGACTCATCCAATTAGATTGGTCTAGATGTTGGATTTGAATTTTGAAAAGAATAGTTATATTTGCACCCACAAAATTTGTAAATAGCCCCACCAAATAATGCTTTTTTAATGAAGACTTAAAGAGTCGATCCTTTAATAGATAATCTTTTCGTAATACCTAATTTAACCCTCTTATATGCCCACTCTGATTTTGATTTTGATATGATTTATAAAAATAAAAAAAAATCTACAATAAATCTATTTAGGGAAAAAAATTTATTTTAATTTTGGGTTGTTCTTATATCCGATACTGAATGGTATCCGGCAATTTTGAACTTCAATTACCGTGAATGTGAATTTTAGTCATTAGAAATGTGAATTTCTAGTGAAAAATAAAGTAGAATTTACATTCACTTTAACTACATTCACTTCCCCACGAACTCAAATTTCTAGTAACTGAAGTATGTGGACTAGAAATGTAACTAAAATGTGTCGACTAGAAATGTGAATTAAGAAGATGTAAAATAAGAAGATTTTCATGAGTGTATTCTTCCTTTTATCTTTATTCAGATGTTGTGATGTGTGTGGACTAGTTCTCTTCGATCGCATCTTTCAAGGGTTAGTTGAAGCTCCTGAACTAAAGGTATGCCAATTTTGTTTGTTTGTTTATTTGTTTGTTTATTTTTTTGCCCCTTCTATCTACTCATATGATACACTAGAGTCGTTGCATTGCACTCATTTTAGTTAAAACAAACATGTGCCATAAATTTTTGTTCAACTTTCTTTTGGAAAAACATAGGGAAAGAACGGTAGAAAAAGAAATATAGTTGTTTCCTATGGCTTGAAAAGTATGTCGGAGTGTTGTGCAGTTGCAACATTTGTAGAAACTCAAGCAGCAAGGAATGTTTGCGCCATTGTTCATGAAAAAAATTTGAATTAAGAATTTTGGAAACTCTGTTCTTCATCTTTTGGTTGGTCTTTTGAACCGTGTTCTATAGTGGTTTCAAAGTTGATTATTGAGGATGGAAATTTTCTTATTTTATATTTGCAGAAGTTCATTAAAATCCGTACTTATCATTTTTTTTTTTTGGGGATAAATTCTTATTATTACTGTGTTTCGTCATTCTAGAGTTGTGCTATTGCTGATGCGAGATGAACAATTTACACCGTATTTGTTGGAGCTTAAGTAGATTTATTTCGTAACGTAGTTAGGATCGATTGGAACTTGAAGGAGTTTAGTAAGCCATTGATTTGTGTTTTTATCATGGAGTGACTAATTGAGCTTTAAATCGACTGAGAGTAGAAAGAAAGAGGAGAGAGGAAAAACCGGAATTGTAAGTTAAAAGGAAAAATAAAAAAAAATGAAAAATGAATAACGTACATAGAAACTATAGTGAATAGCATTCAGAAATTATAAAAGTAAATAGTAAGGTTTTAGAATATTTGAAGTAGATAAAATCAAGGGAAGGTTTTAATTTAATTTCCGTTGCTCTATCGAGGGAAGTTTGTAATGATTGTTCTGCTATTTAAAAATAAAGTCAGACCCCTATTTAAAAAATATTTAAAGTAAATAATAATTTTAGTAGATAAATAGAAAATTTCCTGGTGAACACAATAAATTTAATAAGTAAAATATTTATAACATTATAAGTAAATAAATTATGAACTTAATAAATTTATTTATTGTTAATCACTCCAAATAATTTTGAAACCTGCTATTTATTTTAATAATTTATGTACCTTGTATTTTGAACTTTTACATTTGAATACCGATATATTATGCTTAATATGTAAATTTATATCATTTCTGACTTAAAATGACCAAATTACCCTTAAAAAAGGCTGCAATTATGTAATTATTTATAATTTTATATCATGCACTTTTGTTTTTATTTAAAAATATACAATATATTTTAAATCTTCATTTTTATATTATTATATTAAATTTAGTAAATAAATCTATATATTTTTTGGATCAAAACTTAATTTTTATATTTAAAATACTCAGGTTAACCTTAAATTCAAAATTAAAAACAATTAAAGAATTTTTAATTTAAAAAAACAATAAACAAACAAAAACAAAAAACAAAAAACAAAAAAAACAAAAGAAGCAGTGACACACCCTCCTTCGGGGAGTAAAGGTGGGAATTTGGGCCGGGCCAAATGGGCTGGCCCGAATTTTATGGACCCGGTAAAAGCCCGGCCCTATAGTAAGGGCCGGGCCGGGCTCTCCCTCTAGGCCCGGCCGAAAATTTAATCCCGATGGCCGGCCCGGCCCGCTCATTAGAAAAAAAAAAAAAAACAAGAGAGCAAAGCAATAGAGAGGTAAATATGCTCAGGAAGTTGTGTGTTTATTTCAATGAACAAAGGCCTTCAAATAGGCTGTACGCCAACGGGAACAAACAAGAAAATAGCAACACACTCATAAACATGCTAAAGCTTATTCCTAATAACTAGACAAGTTTCTTCCACTTACTGTAACAAACTCAAATAAATTCCTAAGAACTAGGACCACACAACTAACTAGATAACAGCAAACAAAATTATAAGGTCTTGATCAAATATTAGACCACGTGACTCAATAGTTACCTAGTTGGTCGTATAATAGCTCCGTCAAGGAAACTTCTAGTTACACCACCGAATAACACCTCTAGCTTCCTATTAGTTAATAGTTAGATGATGCAAACGGTTGCTTCTTATCGGCCGAATGACATAGCTTTGTGATGCTTATTGCTTTTTTTATTTTTATTTTTTTTTACAAAGAATCTGATGATAGTTCCGTTATTTTCCGTTTTCGTGATTCTACACAAGTATAGACAACTCTCCTGAATTGACATAAGATTCGAATCTGCAATCTCCTAAAAAATATACAAATTTATTCAAAAATTATAAATAAAAAATAAAATTAAATAAAAATTAAAAAAAAAAAAGATCCGGGCTCGGCCCGATCCTGGCCCGGCCCGCTCTAAGCCCACGGGCCGGGCCCGGCCGGGCGGCCCGAATTCCCAGGTCTATCGGGGAGGTCCTTGGGGCAAATAAATTATGCCTCGGTTCGGTGGCACGGATTTTAATCAACCTCTACAAAACAAAAATAATCATAATCAAAGTATGACAAAAAAATACCAAAAAGGGAAAAAAACTATTATAGAGAGTAATAGTAAATTACAGTATAAAATAAATTAGTAATAAAAAACCATAATCTAGAGGTGCAATTAGTATCACGGGTTGTGTTCATATCGTGTCTATCTAATTTTTTCTCAACCTAACCCCAACCCGTGACATGAATTTTCTTTAAAATCGTGACACGAACCCGAAACGGGTTTGATACGACATGAATCGAAATTGACCTGTGACTTGAAATTGATCCGTAACTCAAAATAATTCGTGACACATTATTACCTAGAAATTGAAATTGACACGAAATTAATAAAATAATATCACAACTTAATCAAACTAATCTAATTACATCCATCAAAACAAATTCAAATAAGTAAATCACATCAAATTTATAGAAAATTCTACAAAAGTAATAAAACTTTCTTCAATATCATGCCATAGATAAGCAATAAGTTTTAATTTTTAATTTTTTACAGTTTCATATGGGTCAATTTCGGGTTTAGACCAAAAATTGAGATGAAATTGACATGTACAAGAAAAACGGGTTGTGTTTGGGTTAGATGGGTTGAACTCAATTTCAACCCATCTAGCTTTTTCTCAACCCTAACCCATAAAAATCATGTCGTTTTCCAGTTGTGTCACGACCCGCATTGCCGGCTCCATAATAATCATTTCTCTTCTCTCTATTTCTCTCACTCTACTGTCTCATTCTAACATGAAACTATGCACATAAATTTATTATAAAAAATTAGTCGAAACTACGTTATTTTCTAAAATATCCAAGAAAATATAAGGATTTACCAAAAATAAATAAATAAATAAATAAACATAGAAAACATATGCTATAATTTATAATATTTTAAAAAACCCATTATAAATTTCAAAAATACCTATAAATGTTATTTGCTATAATTATATATATATATATATTATACCCTTATATTTTTAGATCCCTAATTCACATCTTACTTGAAATTCAAAACCCTAAATCCCCAATTAAAACCGAGTCCCTAAATAAAAACCCTAAATCCCAAACATAAATCCTTTCCCAAATTGAATAGCACATGCACATTTTGATATTCCAAAAAAAAAAAAAAGAAGGACATGTTGGGTGGAAGCTGAAAAATGATAAATTGTTACAATAGTCCTGAACTTTTAATAAAAATACCGATTGATATGCAAAAATTTTTATTTTTTACAATTTTAAAAAAAAGTCAATGACTAATTAGTATTCTTATCAAAAGTTTTTTTTTTTTTTTTGAAAGAAGTATTCTTATCAAAAGTTGAGGGAACATTATAGTAATTTACCCTAAATATAAAAAGACACCTGTAACCCTAGTCCTAGTGGAAATTCTATTACGAGCGGGGTTTTCGTTAGAGTACAAATCCGATTTCCTTTCCTTTTTTTTTTTTTTGCTAGTCAATACTCGGATTATTTATTTATTTATTATTATTACCTTCTTGTTTTTTGAGGGAAACTATTTATACCTCCTCTTGCTTTCAGAAAATCACAAGTGTATTTCATTCTCTCTCTCTCTCTAAAATCGGTGGCAATCCTCACCTGGGGAAACATGTCTGCTTTCAGGTTTGTTCAATCGTCTTTAATATGCTCTGATTTCTGCTTTAACATTCTCTGATTTCGTTGGGGACGGGACTCGAATTCTCTTGATTTGTGGAGGCAAATTTTCAGTTTGGGAAATTTTGATGATGTTTACTTTCGATCGGTGAATTTGTCTTGTGGATAATATGCGTCTTCAATTTTTTTTTTTTATAGTTTTTTTAAAATTTGACGTTCATGTTGTTTGGAGTCTTTTCATCCAAAACAAAGTAGCACACTTTTGCTCTTCTGGTGTTCTATATTGTCTTTATTATTTTGATTTTCGTTTGAATGGGTAGTTATCTTTTGGCCATAAGATTCGGATTGTTTTGTTTTGTTGTCATCTTTTTTTTCTTTCTTGGTTGTCACAGTAATTCTGTGCACGAATCTTCCTCTTGCTTCGCTTGTCCTGCAGTTTCTCAAACCAATTTGCCTTGTAGAATTTGTTTAGCCTTTTCTTTGGTAGGGACTTGATGTATTTTGTTTGTTGATGGCTTGTTAAAAACTTAAAACTAATAATGTGACTTGTGACAATTTCTTGATTCTGTTCCCATCTCCCAATTTTTCAAAGCAGATTGGGTGAAGTTGACATTCGAAAAGATGGTGTGGTGTCCCAACTGTAACTTGGACCGTTCTACAAAAAGGGATCGAAATAAGTTCATGTGAGTAAATTATTCTTGCCGAGCTACATAATCAATAGTGACTTTTTTTTTTTTTCGTTCCTTCTCAATTAACTGTTCTCATTGTATTCCCTTTTCTAACATAATTTGTTCAACGACGTTTTCATGACTTGTATTCACTAATTCTTTCAAATTAGTACAAGTCTAAATACTTTGTAATATGAGCTCTTTTGTTTTCCCTACTGAAAATGTATCTCTTCCTTTCATCTTTATTGTTCAGATGTTGTGATGTGTGTGGATTAGTTCTCTTTGATCGCATCTTTCGAGGGTTAGTTGAAGCTCCTGAACTAAAGGTATCTCAATTTTGTTTCTTTTTCCCTTCCCTCTACTCATATGATGTACTAGAGTCGTTACATGGCACTCATTTTAGTTAAATCTTTGTTCAACTTTCTTTGGGAAAAACATAGGGAAAGAACGGTAGAAACATAGGGAAAGAACGGTAGAAAAAAGAAAATATAGTTGTTTCATATGGCTTGAAAAGTATGGTGGAGTGTTGTGCAGTTGCAACATTTGTCCAAGACAACATCAACCAAAACGGGGCCACCGAGATAACATCAACCAAAAAGAGCTGCCATCCACCAAGAGTTTGCAGCGCTATCTACCAAGAGTTCTGACCGCCATCAAACTAGTCCAACATCAATCCATCTACAATCAAATTGACACTTTCAGATACAACCAAATATATCAACCGAATCACATTCTAAGTGGGAAGATAGTTACCTGACTATCACAAACAACCAACTGCATACTTCCATGACTGGATGAGCCAGTACTAGGTCCACTCCCGAAAGAGTTAGAAGGGAAAGTACGCTACCTGGGCCTCTACCTTGAATAGAATTCCCCTTACTTGTAGATTCGCCCAGTGGAGGAAATGACAAGGGGGCTTTGCACGGTGGAGGAAATGACGATCGAGGGACTCGGGTTCCAACGAACTCTGCCGTTTGCAGAGAACTCCGGTGTAGGTGGGGGACAACTCCAGTGCCAGGGCAGGTGCAGGCGCAGGCAAACTCCGTCGTTGGTGCAGGGGAACTCCGCTGCTGGACTCGGTGTAGGCGCGCGCGAACTCCTTCCTAGGCACAGGCGAACTTCGGTGCTGGCGCGAACTCTGGCACCGGCGAATTTCTGGGTAGGCGAGAGCTTGGGGTGTGGGCTGCAAACGGGCAAAAGGAGATGAAGCTTTGGCTAGGATTTTTCTTCACTTTTTTTTTTTTTTTTTTTTTGAGGGGATTTTTCTTGAGTTTAGGTTAGACAAAAAAATTAAGCGTCATGATCTATTTAATAGAATCAATGGCTGACATTTTTAGGGTAGTTTGGTCATTTCAAATACAAATTTAACAGAGTTAAAGGAGAGGGGGTCTTGGTGTCATTAGTTTCAGTAAGGGGGTGTCTTTGTAATTTTGGGAAAATACAGGGAGTGTCAGTGTAATTTACTCTTTTTTATTTTATTTTTATTTTATTTTATTTTATTTTTTTTATTTTTAAGGGAAAGCAATCATTTTATTGGAAGGCAGAGAGGCAACAAAACGAGGAGTAGCCTCAAAACTCCTTACACAAACATGACCAGGCAATTTGGGCCAACAAATGGGCAACCATATTCCCATTAGCAGAGATATGTTGACAAAAAACATCAGGAACCAGGTAGAGATACTCTCTAATCTTGGACAATTAGATCAGCCTCAGCCTCACCATCACACAGGCCCGTGCCATTTCCACATTGATTCCAGCCGAGGAAGCAAACTATAGTCCTGCTCTTAATTCAAGACATCAGCAAGATGAGACACCTTCCATTCTCTCTGCAAGACAACCTATCAACACCAGATGAATCCCGCATGATGGTGCCAATGCCTATAAATCCAACATCACTGCGAACAGCTGCATCCACATTGCGTTTAAATTTTCCCAAGGGAGGAGCACGCCACGAGAGGATGAGGAGCATGCCTGGACAGGAGTTTTAGGCACAAACAACTGAGTACATTGTTTGGTACTCACTCTAAATACGACCTGCACTTTCTGTAACATGAACAGTGCTAAGGGTATCTGTCCATGAACCTTCAAGTTCCTGTTCCACCAGATACTCCACGCTAACCCACAAAACACTCCCAAATCATGAGGCCGCAAGGTTAAGCTTGAAGCCACACATAAACCATCAAAAGAGACGCATTTTATCCTAGAAAGTAAAGGTCAAACTGCAGATTGACTCACAAGCGTCTCAAGCAGCTGGGCAACTCCACAGAGCGTGCCACCCAGACTCAAAGTCTAGCCGTCACCAATCACAATGAAGCCCACATTCAACTCTGCACTTGTGTAAATTGTCCAGACTAGGAAGAGTACCATTAAAAGCTTCTTCCACCATTTACAAACATAACTTCTTTCTAACAAACAAGTCAAGATCTTAGCTTCCATAGCAACCCGAAAAACTTCAGTTTTGACTTTCTTATTAAAATTTAGAATACATTTTAATCAAAACCATGTCAGATCAAATTTCTAATGTCAAAGTCCAATTTAATTAGAAAATAAACTCGAGTTATCCACAAAAGAAAAGAAAAGAAAATAAAATCCCAGCACAAGCAATGAATGACGATAATATTCCCACCCCCCAACCCAAACCTCAACCTCGTACATCAAATTTTTACCCAAAAAGTGTTAAACATCATATTATATTTTTCCTTAATTAGATTTACTTGGTTTTTTTTTTAATTTAATTTTTTTTACTTGTTTACATTTTCTTTCCTTTTTCTTTAATTTTTCAAACATGATAGCGTTCCAAGTTTGCATATAGAAAACTAATTTTTTATATTTCTTTTTCTGCTAACATTTGATTTTAGCTTGTCGGGTTTTAGTAATACAAGGGCATTGATTTTACCTCAACTTCCAAGTGATCGCTTATAAATAGGCCAATTAAATTGCAGCCTCTGCGCCTCCTATAAATTAAAGCCTACCATCAAGCTTTTCTTTTTCTTGTTTATGCCTTGTCTGTTGTGTGACAATGGCGATGATAAAAAATAGAAAGAGCTCAGATAAGTGTGTGCCTACAAGAACTGGAAACAAAAAGGATTTTTTTTTTTTTTTTGAAAGGGAAAATTTCATCTCTCAGACGTATTATATGAGACAAAACCCTTAAATAAGAATGGATCCACTAATAAAATTTGATAACGCTCAAAGGGAAAAACGTATGCTTGAGGCTCGATAACTATCTCAAATTGAAGTCGAGCATATGTAAGGCTCTTTTTGACAAAACCCTGATTGTTGATGGAATTTTCCAATCAATCGAGGGCCAAGACTCATTGGCACAAAGACCACTACTAACTCCGCATAGAAGTAATTCTAGCGAGACCAAAACACCGTCAAGACTCAGATCTGACGGATAAACAACCAACGCGGAAGGTGGAAAAACCGCCTCTGTTATTAGAAATAGCAAACAAAAATAAAACACTCAAAGAAGAAACGACAAAGACATCATAATTATTACACATAAACCTACAAACCGTAAAAAAAAAAAAAAAAAAAAACCAATCACATAGAAAGAGGCTTTGCCGATAAAATGAACCACGTCGTTCGAAGAAACTGGGTTGATGTAGCCAAGTAGCTGTTGGACCTCCTTGATACTTGACAACCACGCACCACCACCATCTCATTCATGCCTTGCTCCTTCCCACAACGCCCATCCTCCTGTCACGGGCTTGCCTCTTTCAAGACTCTAATCATATGATTCTCACCTTCATCTCTAGTGCCGGGAAACCAGAGACAGGCCAAAGGCCCCCATCGGAATCCGGCCCCAAAGGAGAGAAATGATTGAGAAACCCTAATCCTCACGCACTAGAGAGAAAAAGAGAAGAGAGAGAGAAAGAGGAAAGTTACTCTATAGTAGAATAAAAAAAAAATAATTAAATGTGTTAATAATTCAATTTATAATTTTACTTACACTTGAACATGTATAGCAACTATATTTCCAAATATAAAAATGTATATATTAACAAATTTAGTTAATCTATAATTGTTTTTCACACTTAATCTAACATAAAAATTTTGCATAATTATAATGTAAACTGATTAGAAATTTATTTGTCCTTAAATATGCACTCTTTTTTTCTTTATCAGGGTTTTTCCTTCGTTTTTCTTGTCCTTGATAAAGGGGCTTAATGAGACACCAAACCTAACCGGGTAGATCCTATAGGATGTTAGCTTCATAGTTGTTTCTGTGTTGTTTCTACTTTTGGATTGGTTTTGTTTATGTCGTGTAACGACCCCTCACGAACCGTTACCGTTAACTTCTTAGTTTACATTCATCTCTTATTAAATTGCGGAAAATATTAGGCTTGAAATAAAAAAAAACATTTACATAATGGAAAACTTTACTTAGATATTTTTAGAAAACTCTAGAATTTTTTTTTTTTTTTTTTGCTATATAAAAATTAAACTTCATAATTAATTTATATATATATATTTTGAAACCCAATTCATGAAATAAAATTAAAATCCATATGAAACATCTAAAAAATAATAATAAACTAAAGTCTCAAAACTTTATTGGAAATTAAAAATGTCCATTTCATGATCGTTTCTCCCGTTTTCCTATCACGTATCGTCCCGTCATCCGCTTCAAGCTCCTCAACACTACATCTTACCCTTTCCTTTATCTGCAACATGAATAACTTATATAAGCAAGGGCTTAGTAAGACACTTGAAACTCACAAATATAAATAAATAATTTTCTCTTATCATCATAAATATAAACATCATTTAAAAACCTTTTAATTTTTAAAACCGTCATATATTGGGCCCGGCGTTGTACCATCATAGCGCGCTAGTCACGGAAGGGTTGGGGTAGCAAATCCCAAACCAACGGTGACAAAAGTCCGCTCACCGGACAACATCATCATCATCGTCATCAAGGGTGTACAACGCCATTTTAAAACATAAAATACATATACATACCATATACATACTTTTCATCAAAACGTCATCATAGGAGAAGTATTATTTAAGAACATCATAACATCGTCATTAACATCAAAACATATACTTCTCAAATTTTTATTCATGTTGCAGGTGAGAGTGTACTTACCTAAACGCCTTACTTAACCTTTTCAAATTTTCCGATGGTGACGCGCGATTAAGGTCTCGAGTGCTCGCCTTTAGAACCGTTCATGCCATGAGCAATAAATATAATAAAATCAACAAAAACTCATAAAAATTCATCAAACACATCCATCATATCATAGTAGTGCCTAAAATGCCTATTTCATCATTCAATAACATCACAACACAAAAAAATTGAACAATTTCATGAAATTTTAAATCTAGACCGAATCTGCCAATTAGACCTTTGTCCCTTCAAAAATTCATAAAAATTCATACAGAGCTCCAAAAGATGTGAAACTGACTTCAAACGAAAATAGACATCTAGGGCTTTCAACGATATCAAATTTGTTAAAAACAGAGACCGTTTGGATTCTCAAAAACAGTTTTGAAATCTGCTCATTAAAATCTACCGAACCTGGCAGTCCGACCTCTGCCTATTTGAAAAATCATATAAATTCATACATAACTCCAAACGATATGAAACTGATTTCAAACAAAATAGACATCTAGGGCTTTCCAACGATATCAAATTTGTTAAAAACGGAGACGTTTGGATTCTCAAAAACAGTTTTGAAATCTGCTCATTAAAATCTACCGAACCTGGCAGTCCGACCTCTGCCTATTTGAAAAATCATATAAATTCATACATAACTCCAAACGATGTGAAACTGATTTCAAACGAAAATAGACATCTAGGGCTTTCCAACGATATCAAATTTGTTAAAAACGGAGACTGTTTGGATTCTCAAAAACAGTTTTGAAATCTGCTCATTAAAATCTACCGAACCTGGCAGTCCGACCTCTGCCTATTTGAAAAATCATATAAATTCATACATAACTCCAAACGATGTGAAACTGATTTCAAACGAAAATAGACATCTAGGGCTTTCCAATGATATCAAATTTGTTAAAAACGGAGATCGTTTGCACCCTTAACACCGTTTGAAATTCTTATTTTAGATCTGAAAATTTCAGTGTAGTGGTTAATCCGAAAATCATTAAAAGCATAAAAAAAAATATCATCACAATGTATATGATTCATACACACACACACACACAAAACAGCCCTAAGACATGTTTCTAACACATAAAATTATTCAATCATCAAAGAATCCTAAACAAATAAATAACAAAAACAATACCGAAACATACCTTGAAATCCTTTAATTTTCGGTTTGGAGGATTTGGAGGTTTGGCAGCAATATTTTTTTTTTTTTTTTTTTTTTTTTTTTTCTGATTGAGGGCGTGAGAAGTTGAGAGTGCGAGGGAGAGGGACAGAGAGAGAGAGAGAGAGATATATGTAATGAGCATAAAAAGAGAGAATTAAAACCATATACCCCATTAAATCATGAACCATTAATTTCAAATAAATTTTTTTTTGGAATTAATGAAATTTAAAATGGTCAAACCTTTGTATATTTTAGGTAAAGAAGGTTGTCATTCAGAAATTGAATGGAAAAAAGAAAATTTTCCTTCTTTTCATTTTTTTTTCCACGTTTTCGACCTTCATAGTTGCTACTAAACACATGCACATATATTTTCCTTCTTTTCATTTTCTTTTCTCACGTTTGTTGACCTTTATTTTTGCTATCAAACACATGCACACATATATATATATATACACACACACATGCTATATATATATATACGTTGGCAAATGCTAACTTAACATATATATATATATACATATAAAGAAGTACATACAATATAAAATGAAATATCCTTACATGTATAGTGTATAAATATATAATATAATCGTGTAAGGTATATTTATGCTTTAGATAACATAAAAAAAATAAATGCAACAATTTTCTTATTATACATAATTTTAAGTCGTTACACCAATTTATCAAATCATCATAAAAAAATTCATCAATTTGGCATGAACGTTGTTTTGGCACGTCGAGTCCTCATCGCGTCACCTGAGAAAAATAACTCAACATAACGTTAGAATCAAGAAATTACTATATCATCACATTATCTATGTTAATTCTAATGTTAATTTTCTAATATTATTGCTAGTTAGTGCTTAGGGCGTTACATGTCGTCTTAACTTTATTGTAATTTTCCTTGGGAGATTTTATTTGTACCCACAACATTGATAACTACCCCCACAAAATCATTAAAGATTCTTATTACACTTTTATCCTATAATAAAATTACCTTAAAATTTATAAAAAATACCCATACCCCCACATACTTAAAAATTAATAGAAATATTCTTTTGTATAAATAATTAAAAAACATACACCACATTAATTATAAATGGAAATAATTTTTTTAAGAAAAAAAAAAGATTCCCCAAAAAACTAATTAACATCAATTTCATTTTGTAAACCCTAAATTGTTCTTCATCAATTTTTTTCATAAAAAATCTTTACACCTACATGAAAAATTTCAATGAAAGATTTAAGTGAAACAAAGATAAAGAAAGCATGTCTCTTAAAGAGTTAACAAATATTTACGTATGCATCTTTTATTTTTTGATTCATTAGTATTATGTGTGTTTTTTCTTTACTTTTGATATTTGAAAATAAATCTTTGTGGTTTTTTTATACAATTCTTTTTATATATTTTTTTCTTACTAAGTTCGTTTCTGTGATCATATACATATATTATTTTAATACAAGATGACAAGAATAAAGATAATTTTGTCCTGAATAATTATACTAATATGTGCAACACCAAGATGACAACAGCTGTAAAATTTTGTATCCCTTTACATATATGATTTTACTTTATTTTATTTTGTTGATATACTGAGTTTTCAATTCTTATTGTCAAAAGATTATACTAATATATCCACAAAAGATTTTTTATTGTTTCATCTTTTTTCTTTAGATACTTTATGTTTCCTTTTGTAGGAAAGTATTTTTTTTTTTCTTATCTAGAATTGTTAATTTATTTTTAAAAAATTAAAATTAAAATAGAAGTGGGTGTATGAGAAGGTTAAGTCTAACATTATATAAAAATATCTATAAAAGGATAGATTTATTATGTTTATATTAAGAAACATTTATTAGGTGATGGTATTTATCAATATTATAGGTGTAAATATAACCACTCATTTTCTTTTTATTATTAATTATCTTCCGTTTGAAACACCAGTCTAAACCTTTTTCAAATTATTTTTTTTTTTGGTCTTTTTTGAAAAGTTAACAAAAATTATAACTAGTTTTTGAAAAGTAATTAATTTCAATTTAAAAATTTCATTTCAAACCGGTGTTTCGAACATAAGCTTAATGTAGGTTGGGTAGATGATGAGGGTGCTAAATGGATACCAACCTAATCTGGACGTCTTCGTGCACACATAAACGGAGGGATATAAAACCTAGTGGGGCATAGGATATCTCAACTAAATTGGCACCTGCTTAATACCCTCATCATCTATCTATCTCCAACATTTTATTAAAAATAAAGAAAAAAATTCAATTCAATATGGTGCAAACTATCCATAAAAGGAAAACCAACTAAAAAGTAGATACATATAGGAAACAGAGCAAAGCAGATTCTGACGTCAAAAAATATAGCTAAACTACACATTTGAAATTCAGAATCTATAATATACCTCATTAAAAACCTTGCAAGTAAAACTAAAACCCAATGGAAAATACTTAGAAAGAGAAAAAGATTATCTACGCTTGTCATGCAACAGTCCCATAGGAAAACAAGTAAAATATTATTCTCCTTGTTCTATCTTTCTCTTTAGTTGTTATTGTTGTTATTGTTGTTTATTTATTTATTTTTTATGAAGCTTTAGGGATGAAGCCTAAAAAATGAATATATTTATTATTTAGTTTTTAAAAGACAAGGAGAAGAAGAACATTGATTCTTTTATATATTTAATATTTAGTTGTATAAGATCATTTTAAATTTAAAATATTCATTTTATTTAAAATCCAACTTCAGTTTTTCAAAATTCGCATTATATTCATATTTGTTTCTCAATTATTTCTTCAATAATAAGTGAAAGAGTAAGAAGCGACATATAAATTTTTGTATTTTTGCAAAAAAAAAAAAAAAAGAAAAAGGAAAAAGGAAAAAAAGAAGAACAACAATATGTTAAAAAGAATACCAATAATGTGATATTAAAAAGAAAGGAAAGTTAGAAAAATAATTTAGCATATTTCTAGTAAAGGAGAGAGAGAAAATCTCGCACATGAAAAACATAAAAAGAAAAAGAAAGAACAAATGTAACCATTAGATAGAAAGGGGAAAAAAACAAGGGAGAAAATGAAAAAAATGCTGAACCATAGGTTGACAAGTGTAAGAAGAGGAGAAGAGCAACGTTGGTTCTTTAATATTTGTTAAGATAAGATTTAAAATCTAAATCCAGTTTTTCAAAGTTCACATTATATTCATTTTTCTCTCTCAAATATCCCTTCAATAATAAGTGAAAAAGTAGGAAACAACAGATGAATTTTTGTGTTTTTGCAAAAAAGAAGACGAAGAAAAAGTAGAAGTAGAAGTAGTAGAAGAAGAAGAAGAATATGTTAAAAAGAATAACAATAATGTGATTAAAAAACAAGGAAAATTAATAAAATAATTTTAGCCTATTAGTAAATAAGTGAAAGAAATCTTGCACAAAAAAATCATAAAAGAAAAGAAAGAACAAATGTAACCATTAGATGGAAAGGGGGAAAACACAAGGGAGAAAATGGAAAAATGCTAGAAAGAACTATAAGTTGACAAGTGTAAGAAGAGGAGAAGAGCAACATTGGCTTTTTTATATATGTTGGGATTAGGATTAGAGTCTAAAACATATTTTATAGGTACTTTTGAAAATTATAACAAAAATTTTTAAAAATCATAAAATATAGCTTATTTTAATTGATAAATATTTAAATGTTCTAGTAAATATTTGATTGCCTAGTAAATAATTAAATTACAAATAAATAATAATAGACTCTCGCAATGGCATTGACAAGAACGATGTCGAGGAAAGAAAGTCGCAAGAGAGAGGGGAGGAGTTGTCAGTACAATTTCGGTATTTTCATGGATAATTATTTTGAATATATTATTGGTTACTAATCTTTAAAAATTATGCAACAATTTTAAATTACAACTCCAAATATGCCATTAAGATTAACATAATAAGATAAGTGATAGAAGATATAGTCTAATGATAATTTCACACTTGACTCCACCACAATATGTTGAGTTTGAATCTCTTGTCTCCAAATTCAGGGGAAAAAAAAATAAATTATTTGATAGGTCTCCAAACTTTTAAGTGGGTGAGAGTTTTATCCTAAAACTTTCATTTTTTTTGGTAAAAATACTCCTAAACTCTTAAGTTGGTGAGAATTTGACCCTCAATACATATTTATATATATATATATTGGATAATTTGCTGGGTATTTGGTACTTCCATTTATTTTTTTTAAAGGATGGTGGGGATACAACGGTGAAGTGACATCATTGGTGGAGGTCACCTTAACTCGTAGAGGATAGTAAATGACATCATTTTAAACAAAAGTATTATGTTACCTTAAAAAACCAATAAGTTAAAAAATTCCCCAATTGAAAATAATTGTTCTGAATTAAAAACAACCAATAAACCATAAGTAATTAGGAAAATAAATTTTCATAAAAAGACAAATAAAGATGGCTTTTGTTTTTTTTTTTTTTAAAATTAATTTGTATTTTCACAAGAAACAACATTTTTATTTCTTTCTTTATCAGTTTTCTTTTTTTGATTTTTAATGATTTATGAGTTTTTTTTTTTAATTTCTAAAGATTTTTTTTTTGTTAGAGATCATTTTGAACTTATTATTTTTTAGGGTAATAGAGTATATTTGTTCGAAAATAAACATTTATCGTCATACTCTGATAGTCAAGCCAACCTCCCTCATCACTATCATGTCACTGTCATATCCTATCCCTCATTTGGTTCACCAGTTAGTACTAAATTTTTTGGGTTGGAATTGTTTGACTTTTTAAAAACTAATTAAAATTTTTGTTGAATTTGTAGAAAAAAACAAAAATGAATGGGGAAATTTTAGTTTAGAATAGTGTTCTAAACAAAGGCTTGCGAGGTATTTTAACTAAAACAGATAGATTATGGACCAAATTCCACGAACTTAAGAGTACATAGAATTTTTACTAAAAAATAAAATTTAGAGAACAAACTCTCATCGACTTTAAAATTCAGAGACTAATTCAACAATTTACCCATTAAGATAAGATAATTAAAATGATGTCGTTTCATTGTCCCAAATTAATGATTTAAAATAGAAATTCCAGTTTTAACTATAAAAAGAAATTTCCCAAAAAATAAAAAATAAAAAATAAAAAAAGAAATCAAATAAAAATTCTCACAATGAGTTAGTTGAGTTAGTTTTAACCAGTAATCAAATAGGCGTGCTATGGTTCTATGGAGCATTAAAACACTAGCGTTTTGGGATATCACGTCGCATAGTTTTTTTTTTTTTTTTTTGGTAAATAAGCCATGATCACGTTTCATAGTTGAGTTAAAGAAAAAAGTGGCTCTAGCTCATTCTTCTTCTCGACGTAACAACGCCATTATTGAGTTTAGGAGAGACGAGCTCTATAAGGTAGGGCATTTCCAGCGTCTTACTCATTTTCTTGGTGAGGATGATTTGACGCAGTATAGAGGCAAAGACAGATGTTCTTGGAGCTAATTTTCTGATAGAAAAAAAGGGTCTCTTGTGGGTTTAACACACAAGGTAAGCTATGAAAATGGGTTTCTTTGTTTCTCCTTTGATGGTTTTCTGGTTGCTTCAAAATGCATAGGAATCTCATTTTCTTCGTAGAAGAATGGGTGGGTTTCTTGGGTTTCTTTTGACCATTACTCCAATTACTTTGTTTGAAATGTGGTTTAGTTTGAGAATGGCTGAAAGTTGTTGTTGTCGTTGTTGAGATAATTTTTTTTTTCATGCATGGTTAGGCCTTTTATCTCTCTTGTTTTCTATTTAAGGTTTTCTGAAATTCTTTGAATGCATGTTTACAATAGTTGGTTCTGTTCATATACTTTTTGTTGTGCTCAGTTGTATTAAATGACAGGGAAACATTGTTGCTCCAATTAAACCCCAGATGAAATCCTAGATTGAAAACCCAATCCCAACTCCTAGAACAATGATCGACAATCCACATAGTAATACAAGACAAAATCTTGGCACATCGAAAAAAAAGACAATCTCAGAATGAATGAAAGTAAAGAAAACCAGAAAAATACACTTCTATACCACTTGTTGGGATCTCATGGATTCTAGAATGAGAGAAAGAATATCTTCTTCTTGTGAAAGCTTTGTAAATCAGTGGGTGACAGAAAAACAGAGGGAGTTAATCTCGTTGATTCTTCATAGTTAAACCAAGGCGAGAACTGCTGCCACAGGAATGTAGCTCACATTGACCGAACCTCAGTAAAAAGTCTCTTGTGTTCTTGATTGTGATTGTGTTCGTTCTGTGATTGACGAAAGAGAGTTGATTGTTCATTTGTGAGAGTTGAGAGTCTGGGCTTGAGAGAGGTTTAAATCTCCAACAAACATATATATGTATATATATATATGAAAAGTTATTGTGTTCGTCAGATTTTTAGGAAGTAAATTAGAATTTTTTATTTTATTTTCGATTTAAAAAAAAAAAAATCTGAAATTAATATTTTAGATTTTGGGTAGTTTCCGTTTCCTTTGTTTCCTGTTTTCTAGCATAGGAAGTTGCTGTTCTTGTAGCTTTCCTAATTTGGTGGCCTTCCTCTGCTATTTATCTTGTAAATGTCTCTATGAAATTCAAGAAGAATAATTATTTTTTCTTCTCACAAAACCTTCATGGTATCGGAGCTTCGTGCCTTGTTTCTTCTTCTTTCTTCTGACGATGTCGTATAAGTCGGCGATGACCGGCGCATAAAGAAATCCTACCGTCACTACCAGTACTGGTAATTTACACGCCTGTATCTATTGATTATTATTCCCAAAATTTAGCTCCTTATCTCACGGTTACAAAACTCAATGGGCACAACTATCTAGAGTGGGCTCAGTCCGTAAAATTAGAAATCGACGAAAGGGGCAAAATTGGGCATTTAATTGGTGAAATTTCGAAACTTGCTGCTGGTGACCCTAATATGAAAAAATGGCAGTCCGAAAACTCTCTTATTATTGCTTGGCTCATCAACTCCATGGAACCAGCCATTGGAAAACCTCACCTATTTCTTCCCATTGCTCAAGATGTCTGGGATCTTTATTCGGACCTGAAGAATTCTTCTCAAATTTTTGAGTTGAAAACTCAACTCTAGAAATCCTAGCAGAATGATCGTGATGTTACTACTAATATAATGAGTTGGTAACGTTATGGCAGGAGCTTGATCAATGTTATGATGACGTTTGGGAGAATTCGAACGACTACGCTTGCCACAAGAAGAGAGAGGAAAACGATCGGGTTTATATGTTTTTAGCTAGCCTTAATCGGAGTTTAGATGAAGTCCGAGGTCGCATTCTTGGTAGAAAGCCATTGCCCTCTATTCGAGAAGTTTTTTCGGAGGTTTGACGTAAGGAGTCAAGAAGAAAAATCATGTTGCACAACACCGAACCTATTTTCAACCATGAACATGAGAACTTGGCTCTTGTGTCAAGAGGTGTTGATTCTGACAATGAAGGGCGTAAGAAACCTTGGTGCGAGCATTGCAAAAGACCGTGGCATATGAAGGAGACGTGTTGGAAGCTTCATGGTAAACCAGTGAATTGGAAACCAAAATCCAAACGTGAAGGTCGCGCCTACCAAGCCACTATTGAAGAGACTCAGGAGCCTTCCACCAACTCAGATGCAGTCCCTTTTACCAAGGAGCAATTAGAGCACCTGTACAAATTGTTTCAATCTCCAAAACTATCCTTGACTCCGTCTTGTTCTTTAGTATAGAAGAGTAACTCTCTAGCCACTGCGTTTTTAGGTGTCATTCCTAATTCTGTTCATTCTTGGATAATTGATTATGGGGCAACTAATCATATGATTGGTTGCTCCAAATTATTCTCATCCTATAGTCTTTGTGCAGGCAATATAAAGGTCAAAATTGCAGATGGTTCACTCTCGGAATTGAGCACGAGGAGGATGATTGGCAGTGCTTAGGAAAAAGATGGACTCTATTATTTTGATGATGGACCTGACTCGAGTAGACAATATCAAAGTACTTGTTTAAACTCTTTTTCCGTTTTCAAAGACAATGATATTATGTTATGGCATTATAGGTTAGGCCATCCTAGTTTTCAATATTTAAAATACTTATTTCCCAATTTATTTCGGAATAAAAATCTGTCTTTTTTTCAATGTGAAGTTTGTCAGTTTGCTAAACATCATCGTGCATCTTTTTCCTCTCAACCTTACGAACCAACTACACCATTTACTCTAATTCATAGTAATATCTGGGGTCCTTATAAAACACTTACAAATTCTGGTAAAAAATGGATTGTGAGATTTACTGATGATCACACAAGATTAAGTTGGGTTTATTTAATGAAAGAAAAATGAGGTGGAAACAATTTTCAAAAATTTTTACACCATCGTACAAACACAATTTCAAAAAAAAATTCAAATATTACAGAGTGACAATGGCCAAGAATATTTCAAAAACATTTTGGGTCAATTTTTTCTCGAAAAAGGAATAGTTCATCAAAGCTCTTGTGTTGACACTCCGCAACAAAATGGTTTGGCTGAAAGAAAAAACAAACACTTATTGGAAGTAGCTCGGGCATTGCTTTTTACCAATTAGGTACCTAAATATCTTTGGGTGAAGCCGTTCTTACTGCTACATACCTCATAAATAGAACACCCAATAAGGTTTTAAACTTTGAAACACCTTTTGATGTTTTTCATAAGATTTATCCAACAAATCGGTTCTTTTCCTTTTTACCTTTAAAGATATTTGGGTGTACTGCGTTTGTTCACATTCATAGTCATAATCGAGGGAAACTTGAACCCCAAGCCAAAAAATGTGTGTTTGTTGGTTATGCTCCCACTCAAAAGGGGTATAAATGTTTTGATCCCATTTCTAAAAAATATTTGTTACCATGGATGTAATTTTTTTTGAATTACAACCCTTTTTCATGCCTCATCTATAAAGGGGGGACCAAAACAAAGATACGGCTACTGTTTTTTAGGATTTTTTCCAAACTGAAGATTCACAAAATAATACCTCCCAAACCTTGATTGTTCAGCCTGAAAATCCAAGCTACATTATATCAGGAGAAAGTGGGTCGAGTTTTTTAGATACTGAAGATGATTCAGGTCTGCCTATAGTGCCATCTCATGATGTTCATGATCCTATAATGACTAACAAAGAAGAAACAGGAAAAAGAACTACGACTTTGGTACCATTCGACATTGTCTACTCCCGACATAAGATAAATCAAAAGAAATGGTCTTCTAATCCTTTGCACTGCCCAGAATCCGTGAACCCTCCAGGTAATGTCCTCACTGAGACTTCACCTCATGTTTAGTCCACTTCATCTTCGAGTTCTGAGTCTTCTAGTCCTGAACCTGAGTCTAGTTCCAATCCTAAGTCTGATGATTCTAATCTTCCCATTGCTATTCGCAAGGGTGTGAGGTCTTGCACCCAACATCCATTGTCCCATTATGTGTCATATGAAAATCTCTCACCTGTTTTTCGTGCTTTTACCTCACAATTGTCTTGTATGGAGATTCCTAAAACTGTGCAGGATGCTCTAAAAGTTCCTAAGTGGAAGGAGGCTGTTTTCGAGGAGATGGAAGCTCTTGAAAAAAATGGCACGTGGGAGTTGGTTGATCTACCTAGAAGGAAGACAATTGTAGGGTGTAAATGGGTGTTCACAATCAAGTATAAGTCTGATGGCTCTCTAAAACGGTACAAGGCTTGACTGGTTGCCAAGGGATTCACTCGGACCTATGACATTGATTACATGGAGACATTCGCCCCAGTCGCAAAAATAAATTCTGTAAGAGTTCTTTTGTCACTTGCAGCTAATCTTTACTAGCCTCTGCAACAGTTGGACATAAAAAATACATTCCTCAATGGAGACTTGGAGGAAGAAGTATACATGGATATGCCTCCAGGATTTGGTGAAAAGTTCGGCACAAAGGTATGTAAACTAAAAAAGTCCTTATATGGGTTGAAGCAGTCACCAAGAGTGTGGTTTGAGAAATTTACTCTATTTGTTAAAAGTCAGGGGTATACTCAAGGGCAAGGAGATCATACAATGTTTTTTAGACATTCAAAGGACGTGAAGATAGCCATACTGATTGTGTATGTGGACGATATAATACTCACTGGAGATGTTGTGTGTGAGATGAGCCGTTTGAAGACTTCCCTCTCATAAGCTTTTGAGATCAAGGACTTAGGATCTTTGAGGTATTTCCTTGGCATGGAGGTTGCTCGATCGAAGAAAGGGATTGTTGTCTCCCAACGGAAGTATGTTTTGACCTTCTCAAGGAAACTGGGATGAGTGGTTGTAGGCCAGCAGACACTCCAATTGATCCCAATCAGAAACTTGGAGATGGAAAGGAAGGTGATCTAGTGAATACAGCTTGGTATCAAAAGTTGGTAGGAAAGTTGATATACTTATCACATACACGGCCAGATATTGTCTTTGCTGTGAGTTTGGTAAGCCAGTTTATGCATTCGCCCTACGAGAAACACCTTGAAGCAGTTAATCGGATTCTTAGATACCTGAAAAGTACACCAGGCAAGGGCATACTCTTTCAGAAGACCACACAGCAGAACATAGAGGCATACACTATGCAGATTGGGCTGGCTCAGTTATTGATAGGAGATCGACATCAGGATATTGTACTTATGTATGGGGAAATCTGGTCACTTGGCAAAGTAAGAAACAGAATGTGGTTGCAAAGAGCAGCGGCGAGGCAGAATATAGGGCTATGGCTAATAGTGTATGTGAGATGCTATGGTTGAAGAGAATTCTTGAAGAGCTGCGGATCCCGATAAACATGCCAATGAAGTTGTACTGTGACAATAAAGCCGCCATAAGTATTGCGCAAAATCCAGTACAACATGATCGCACGAAGCATGTGGAGATTGACAGACACTTCATAAAAGAGAAGATTGATTGTGGAGCTGTTTGCATGCCTTTTATTCCTACTATGCAACAAATACCTGATATCTTCACCAAAGGACTTTTCAGGCCTAGTTTTGAGCTCTTTCTAAGAAAGTTAGGCATGATAGATATCTATGCTCCAACTTGAATGGGGGTGTCAGATTTTTAGGAAGTAAATTAGAATTTTCTATTTTTGAAAATAAAATCTGAAATTAATATTTCAGATTTTGGGTAGTTTCCGTTTCCTTTGTTTCCTATTTTCTAGCATACAAAGTTGTTGTTTTTCTGGCTTTCCTAATTTGGTGGCCTTCCTCTGCTATTTATCTTGTAAACGTCTCTATGAAATTCAAGAATATTTTTTCGTCTCACAAAACCTTCAATGTTCCATAGTACCAATGGTGTATATGTGGGAATGTGTGTGTTTGTGATTTTTTTTTTTTTGGGTTATTGCCCAATTCAGTTTAAAAACGGGGTTTCTTTTTCATTTGCATAGGGCAAAACTTCAATCTCAACTGTCTATGTCGAAGTGTCCAATGGAAAAGTTGCCTCAGGAATTACTTGACTGTATTTTGGTTAGGCTAACAGCCAAAGCCTTGATCAAATCTTTAACCGTTTCAAAAGAATGGTGTGCTCACATCAAATCTCCTGAATTCAGAAGCGTTTTTTTCAATTATTGTCTTGAATCAAACATCCGTAGGCATTTTTTTGATTTCTGATCTCAATCCATCACAAACAGAGTTTGTTTTAAACCGGTTGGATGACAATGACACCATCATTGAAACAATTGGGGAACCCATACAGTCATTAAATGACTTAAGGGTGGCAATTGAATTGCTTGGGCATTCAAACGGAGTAGTTTTTCTTTTAAATAACTATCCTTCACTAAATCAACCAAATATGGCACTTTGGAATCCAACCATACACAAGTACAAGAGCATATCTCGATTACTTATTCGCTCAACTCTGCATATTTCGGTGCCTCATATACAATGCTTGGAACCTGTATATGGTTTTGGTTATGATAAAACACACGATGATTTCAAAATCATTCGAATCGTTCAGTTTAGGAATACTAAACTGAAGAAGTTTGTGTCTGACATAATGGTCTATAGTGCTAACTCAAATGGATGGAGGAAGGTTGGGAGTCTTCCCTTAATGAATTACATAGTATTCCAAAGGACTTTGTTTTATAATGGGTTTGTGCATTGACTGGCAGAGGAAGCTTTTGACACAAGGAACAAGAGAATTCTAGCTTTTGACATTGAGAGCTAGGAATTTGCTTTTTTTTTTTTTTTTATGATAACATAGTTGGAGTTGGACAACTGAACTTGTATACTTTCGATGACCATCTCTGTATTTCTAGCAAAGAAGACGACAACAAAGTAAGGATGATGATGAGTTACGGGGATGCAGATTTGTGGAAATTTCTATATGGAGTTGATTGGGAGGGAGAAAGAGATTTTCAACATCCAACCTCTATTTTGCTCTAGGGACCGCACTCACATTCTAACCCAAGCCCAATAGGATTTCTTAACTCTAGTTTAGGTGTCCATTGATACAGAAGAAGGTGCACCAATAATTGGTCGATTCGAAAGCAGATCTTTCACCACAACTCCAATCGTCCCAACTCTCTGACTATTGGATGGCGATCCTAGAGGTTAGATATATTGTTTGGTCATTTGCTTTTCTTAGTAGTGTTTGTTTTGAACCTTGCACCTGGCCTTTTGATGAATGTCGAACCATTAAATAAAAACTTCTTGGATAACCATGTTAAGAGTGTCCAGAATGCTGATAACTGGTTTTTAAAATTCTAAATGAGACCATCATCTAGTGTTAAATCCCACTTTTAGAGCTTCATGGATAATATGATTGAGAAGATATAATGTGCATTGAGTTTATATTCTATGAGATATATGTGTTACACATGTTTTATTCTTTTTCTTGGACAACATTAATGTGTTGTTATCCTTACAAAGATTTTCAACATTAAAGTATTCCTTCCCTGCAAAACCTTTGGAAGGATAACAACACATTAATGTTGTCCAAGAAAAAGAATAAACCATGTGTAACACATATATCTCATAGAATATAAACTCAATGCACATTATATCTTCTCAATCATATTATCCAGGAAGTTCTAAAAGTGTGATTTAACACTAGATGATGGCCTCATTTAGAATTTTAAAAACCAGTTGTCAACATTCTGGATACTCTTAACATGTTTATCCAAGAAGCTTTCATTTAATGGTTCGACATTCATCAAGAGGCCAGGTGCAAGGTTTAATACAAACACAACTAAGAAAAGCAAATGACTAAACAATATATCTAACCTCCAGGATCACCATCCAATAGTGAGAGAGTTGGGACGATTGGAATTGTGGTGAAAGATCTGCTTTCGAATAGACCAATTATTGGTGCACCTTATTCTGTATCAATGGACACCCAAACTAGAGTTGAGAAATCCTGTTGGGCTTGGGTTAGAATGCGAGTGCAGTCCCTAGAGAAAAATAGAGGTTGGATGTTGAAAATCTCTTTCTCCCTCCCAATCAACTCCATATAGAAATTGCCATGAATTTGCATCCCCGTAACTCATCATCATCCATACTTCATTGTCGTCTTCTTTGCTAGAAGTACAGAGATGGTCATCAAAAGTATACAAGTTCAGTTGTCCAACTCCAACTACGTTATCATCAAAAAAAAGCAAATTCCCCGCTCTCAATGTCAAAAGCTAGAATTCTCTTGTTCATCGTGTCAAAAGCTTCCTCTGCTAGCCAATGCACAAACCCATTACAAAACGAAGTCCTTTGGAATACTATGTAATTCGTTAAGGGAATACTCCTGACCTTCCTCTATCCATTTGAGTTAGCATTATAGACCCTTATGTCAGACACAAACTTCTTCAGTTTAGTATTTCTAAACTGAATGATTCGAATGATTTTGAAATCATTATGTGCTTTATCATAACCAAAACCATATACAGGTTCCAAGCATTGTATATGAGGCACTGAAATTTGTTGAGTAGAGCGAATAGGTAATCGAGATACGGACTTGAACCAGTGTATGGTTGGATTCCAAAGTGCCATCTTTGGTTGATTTAGTGAAGGATAGTTGTTTAAAAGAAAAACTACTCCGTTTGAATGCCCAAGCAATTCAGTTGCCACACTTAAGTCTTTCAATGGTTGTGTGGGTTCCCCAATTGTTTGAATGATGGTGTCATTGTCACCCAACCGGTTTAAAACAAACTCTGTTTGTGATGCACTGAAATTAGAAATCAAAAAATGCTTATGGATGCTTGATTCAAGATAATACTTGAAGAAAACGCTTCTGAATTCAGGAGATTTGATGAAAGCACACCATTCTTTTGAAATGGTTAAAGATCTGATCAAGGCTTTGATTGGTGGCCTAACCAAAATACATTCAAGTAATTACTAAGGCAGCTTTTCCATTGGACACTTCGACGTAGAGAGCTGAGATTGAAGTTTTGCCCTATGCAAATGGAAAAGAAAACCTGATTTTAAACTGAATTGGGCAATACCCAAAAAAAAAAAATTTCACAAACACACACACACTCCCACATATACACCAATGGCATTATGGAACAAAAGAACTTTTCATATATGTGTGTGTGTGTGTGTGTTTGCTAGAGATTTAAACCTCTCTCAAACCTAGACTCTCAACTCTCACAAATGAACAATCAAATCCCTTTTGCCAATCATAGAACGAACACAATCACAATCAAGAACACATGAGATTTTTTACTGGGGTTCGGTCAATGTGAGCTACATTCCTGCTGCAGTAGTTCTCGCCTTGGTATAACTATGAAGAATCAACGAGATTACCCCCCTGTTTTTCTCTCACCCACTGATTAACGGAGCTTTCACATGAAGAAGATATTCTCTCTCTCACTCTAGAATCCATGAGATCTCAACAAGTGATATAGAAGTGTATTTTTCTGGTTTTCTTTACTTTCATTCATTCTGAGATTTTGTCTTTTTTTTCGATGTGCCAAGATTTTATCTTGTATTACTCTTTGGATTGTCAATCATTGTTCTAGGAGTTGGGATTGGGTTTTCAATTTGGGATTTCATCTGGGGCTTAATCGGAGCAACAATGTTTCCCTGTCATTTTCTACAAATGAGCACAACAACAAAAAGTATATGAACAGAACCAACTATCGTAAACATGCATTCAAAGAATTTCAGAAAACCTTAAAATAGAAAATAAGAGAGACAAAAGCCCTAACCATACACGGAAAAAAAAAAAAAAAAATCAACAACAACAACAGCAACAACTTTCAGCCATTCTCAAACTAAACCACATTTCAAACGAAGTAATGGTCAAAAGAAACCCAAGAAACCCACCCATTCTGCTACGAAGAAAATGGGATTCCTATGCATTTTGAAGCAACCAGAAAACCATAAAAGGAGAAACAAAGAAACCCATTTTCATAGCTTACCTTGTGTGTTAAACCCACGAGGAACCCTTTTTTTTTTCTGTCAGAAAATTAGCTCAAAGAACGTCTCTCTTAGCCTTTCTACTGTGTCAAAGCACTCCTCACCAACAAAATGAGTAAGACGCTGGAAATGCCCTTGCCCTACCTTAAAGAGCTCGTCTTTCCTAAACTCAACAATGGTGTCCTTATGTCAAGAAGAAGAATGAGCTGGAGCCACTTTTGTCTTTAACTCAACTATGCAATGTGATCATGGCATATTCACCCAAAAAAAAAAAAAAAACAACAACAACAACTATGCGACGTGATCTCCCAAAACACTAGTGTTGTAGTGCTCCATAGGACCATAGCATGCCTGTTTGATTACTGGTTAACACTAACTCATCGTGAGAATTTTTATTTTATTTCTTTTCTTAGTATTTTTTTTTTTGGGAAATTTCTTTTTGTAGTTAAAGCTGGAATTTCTATCTTAAATCATTAATTTGGGATAAATCATTTTAATTATCTTATCTTAATGGGTAAATTATTGAATTAGTCCCTGAATTTTAAAGTCAATGAAAGTTTGGTCTCTAAATTTTATTTTTTGGAAAAAATTCTATGTACTCTTAAGTTTGTGGAATTTGGTCCATAATCTATCTGTTTTGGTTAAAATACCTCGCAAGCCTTTGTTTAGAACACTATTCTAAACTAAAATTTCCCAACTCATTTTTCTCTTTTTCTGCAAATTCAATAAAAATTTTAATTAGTTTTTAAAAAGTCACACAATTCTAACCCAAAAAATTTAGTTCCAACCGGTGAACCAAATGAGGGTTTGGATACGACCGTGACATGACAGTGATAAGGGAGGTTGGCTTAACTATCAGAGTATGACGATAAATGTTTATTTTTGAACAAATATACTCTATTACCCTAAAAAATGATAAGCTCAAAACGATCTCCAACAAAAAAAAAAATTAGGAATTAAAAAAAACTCATAAATCATTAAAAATAAAAAAATAAAACTGATAAATAAAGAAATAAAAATGTTATTTCTTGTAAAAATGCATATCAATTTAAAAAAAATCAAAATACAAAAGCCATCTTTATTTGTCTCTTTATGAAAATTTATATGTAGACTGATTAAAAATTTATTTGTCCTTAAATATGCACTTTTTTTTCTTTATCGGGGTTTTTCCTTCGTTTTCTTTTCCTTGATAAAGGGGCTTAATGAGGCACCAGACCTAACCGGGTAGATCCTATAGGATGTTAGCTTCATAGTTATTTTTATGTTCTTTCTACTTTTGGATTGGTTTTCTTTATGTCGTCTTAACTTTATTGTAATTTTCCTTGGGAGATTTTATTTGTACCCACACCATTGATAACTACCCCTACAAAATCATTAAAGATTCTTATTACACTTTTATCTTAAAATAAAATTACCTTAAAATTCATTAAAAATGCTCAACCCCCCCACATACTTAAAATTGATAGATATATTCTTTTGCATAAATAACTAAAAAATATACAGCACATTTATGATAAATGAAAATCATTTTTTTAAGGGGAAAAAAAAAGATTCCCTACAAAACTAATTAACATTAATTTCATTTTATAAACCCTAAATTGTTCTTCATCAATTTTTTTCATAAAAAAATCTTTACATCTACATGAAAAATTTCAATGAAAGATTTAAGTGAAACAAAAATAAAGAAAGCATGTCTCTTAAAGAGTTAACAAATATTTACGTTTGCATCTTTTATTTTTTGATTCATTAGTATTATGTATGTTTTTTTATTTACTTTTGATATTTGAAAATAATTCTTTGTGGTTTTTTTTTTTTATACAATTCTTTTTATATATTTTTTCTTACTAAGTTCGTTTCTGTGATCATATACATATATTTTTTTAAACATGACGACAAGAATAGAGATAATTTTGTCCTGAATAATTATAGTAATATTCAACACCAAGATGACAAAAGCTTTAAAATTTTGTACCCCTTTACATATATGATTTTATTTTATTTTGTTGATATACTTTGTAAGTTTTCAATTCTTATTGTCAAAAGATTATACTAATATATCCACAAAAGATTTTTTATTGTTTCATCTTTTTCTTTGATACTTTATGTTTCCTTTTTGTGGGAAAGTTTTTTTTTTTTTTCCTTATCTAGAATTGTTAATTTATTTTTTAAAAATTAAAATTAAAATAGAAGTGGGTGTATGAGAAGGTTAAGCCTAACATTATATACAAATATCTGTAAAAGGATAGATTTGTTATGTTTATATTAAGAAACATTTTATTGGGTGATGGTATTTATTAATATTATAGGTGCAAATATAACCACTCATTTTCTCTTTATTATTAATTATCTTCCGTTTGAAACACCGGTCTAAACCTTTTTCAAATCTTTTTTGTTTTGTCTTTTTTTGAAAGTTAACAAAAATTATAACTAGTTTTTGAAAAGCAACTAACTTCAATATAAAACTTGCATTTCAAATCGGTGTTCCAAACATAAGCTTAATGTAGGTTGGGTAGATGATGAGGGTGCTAAATAGATACCAACCTAATCCGGACGTCTTAGTGCACCCATAGACGGAGGGATATAAAACCTAGTAGGGCACAGGACATCCTAACTAAGTTGGCACCTGCTTAACCCCCTCATCATTTATCTATCTCCAACAATTTATTTAAAATAAAGAAAATAATAATAATAGCTTCAATCCAATATGGTACAAACTATCCATAAAAGGAAAAACAACTAAAAAGTAAATACATATAGGAAACAGCGCAAAGCAAATTCTGACGTCAGAAGATATGGCCAAACTACACTTTTGAAATTCAGAATCTATAATAGACCTCATTAAAACCCTTACAAGTAAAACTAAAACACAATGGGAAAAACTTAGTGAGAGAAAAAGATTATCTTTGCTTATCATGTAACAGTCCCATAGGAAAAAAAAGAAAAATATTATTCTCCTTGTTCTATCTCTCTCTTTAGTTGTTATTGTTGTTGTTGTTGTTTATTTATTTATTTTATGATGCTTTAGGGATGAAGCCTAAAAAATGAATACATTTACTATTTAGTTTTTTAAAAGAAAAGGAGATGAGCAACATTAACTCTTTTATATACTTAATATTTAGTTTTATCACAGCATTTCAAATTCAAAATATTCATTTTTTAAAAAATCCAACTTCAGTTTTTCAAAATTCGCATTATATTCATATTTGTTTCTCAATTATTTCTTCAATAGTAAGTGAAGAAGTAAGAATCAACAGATAAATTTTTGTATTTTTGCAAAAAAAAAAAAAAAGGAAAAAAAGAACAAGAACAACAATATGTTAAAAGGAATACCAATAATGTGATATAAAAAAGAAAGGAAAATTAGAAAAATAATTCAGCATATTTCTAGTAAATGAGAGAAAGAAAATCTTGAACATGAAAACCATAAAAAGAAAAGAAAGAACAAATGTAACCATTAGATAGAAAGGGGAAAAAAACAAGCGAGAAGATGGAAAAAATGTTGAACCATAGGTTGACAAGTGTAAGAAAAGGAGAAAAGCAACGTTGGTTCTTTAATATTTGTTAAGATAAGATTTAAAATCTAAATCCAGTTTTTCAAAATTCGCATTATATTTATTTTTCTTTCTCAAATATCCCTTCAATAATTTGTGAAAAAGTAGGAAACAACAGATAAATTTTTGTGTTTTTGCAAAAAAGAAGACGAAGAAGCAGAATATGTTAAAAAGAATACCAATAATGTGATTTAAAAAAAAGGAAAATTAAAAAAAAATTTACCATATATTTAGTAAATAAGAGAAAGAAATCTTGCACATAAACATCATAAAAGAAAAGAAAGAACAAATGTAACCATTATATAGAAAGGGGAAAAAAATCAAGGGAGAAAATGGAAAAATGCTAGAAAGAACTATAGTTTGACACATGTAAGAAGAGGAGAAGAGCAACATTGGCTTGTTTATATATGTTGGAATTAGGACTATGATTACGATTAGGATTATTCTAAACATATTTTATAGGTACTTTTGAAAATTATAACAAAAGTTTTTAAAAATCATAAAATATAGTTTATTTTAATTGGTAAATATTTGAATGTTCTAGTAAATATTTGATTGTCTAGTAAATAATAAAATTATAGATAAATAATAATAGACTCTCGTAATGGCACCGATATCAATGTTGTCGAGGAGAGAAAGTCACAAGAGAGAGGGGAGGAGTTGTAAGTACAATTTCCGTATTTTCGTGGATAATTATTTTGAATATATTATCGGTTACTAATCTTTAAAACTATGCAACAATTTTAAATTAGAGCTCCATATATGCTATTAAGATTAACATAATAAGATAAGTGATAGTACATATAGTCTAATGATAATTTTACACTTGACTCTACCACAATATGTTGAGTTCGAATCCCTTGTCTCCAAATTCATAAAAAAAAATAATAATAATAAAAAGATAAATTGTTAGATAGGTCCCTAAACTTTTAAATAGGTGAGAGTTTTGTCCTAAAACTTTTATTTTTTTGGTACAAATACTCCTAAACTCTTAAGTTGGTGAGAATTTGGCCCTCAATATATATATATATATATATATATATATATATTTGGATAATTTGCGGGGTATTTGGTCCTTCCATTTATTTTTTTAAAGTATGGTGGGGATACAACGGTGAAGTGACATCATTGGGGGAGGTCAACTTGACTCATAGAAGATAGTAAATGACTCCTTCAAGTTCCAATCGATCCTAACTACATTACGAAATAAATCTACTTAAGCTCCAACAAATACGGTGTAAATTGTTCATCTCGCATCAGCAATAGCACAACTCTAGAATGACGAAACACAACAATGATAAGAATTTTTCCCAAAAAAAAAAAGAAAAGAAAAGAAAACAATAATAAGAAATAAATTGAATTATTAACACATTTAACTTTTTTTCTTTCTTAATTTTACTATAGAGTAACTTTCCTCTTTCTCTCTCTCTCTTCTCTTTTTCTCTCTAGCGCATGAGAATTAGGGTTTCTCAATCATTTCTCTTCTTTGGGGCCGGATTCTGGTGGCGGCTTTTGGCCTGTCTCTAGTTTCTTGGCCCTAGATATGAAGGTGATAATCATATGATTAGGGTCTTGACAGAGGCGAACCCATGGCAGGAGGATGGGCGTTGTGGGAAGGAGCAAGGCAGGAATGAGATAGCGTCAAGCACTGGGGAGGTCCTGTAGTTATTCGGCTACAACAGCCTAGTTTCTTTCAACAATGTGGTTCGTTTTATTAGCAAGGATTCTTTTTATGTGATTAGTTTTTTTTTTTTTTTTTTTCTTTTTTTTCACTTTTACAGTTTGTAGGTTTGTGTGTAATAATTATGATGTCTTCGTCGTTTCGTCTTTGGATGTTTTATTTTTGTTTGTTATTTCTAATTACGGAGGTGGTTTCTCTACCTTCTACGTTGGTTGTTTACCCCGTCAGATCTGAGTATTTATGGTGTTTTGGTCCTGCTAGAATTATTTCTATGCGGAGTTAGTAGTAGCCCTTGTACTACTGAGTCTTGGTCCTCGATTGATCGGGAAATTCCATCAACAATCGGGGTTTTATCAAAAAGAGCCTTATATATGCTCGATTTCAATGTGTCGAGATATATACCCGTTATCGGGCCTTAAGCATACATTTTTCACTTTGAGTGTCATCAAATTTTACTGTGGATCCGTTCCTATTTAAGGATTTTGTCTCATATAATACGGGATTTGTAATGTTCAGTTTTTTTTTTTTTTTTTCCAGTGAGAGAAATGAAAATTTTCCTTTAAAAAAAAAAAAAAAAATCCTTTTTGTTTCCGGTTCTTGTAGGCACACACTTATCTGATCTCTTCCTATTTTTATCATCCCCATTGTCACACGACAGACAAGGCATAAACAAGAAAAAGAAAAGCTTGATGGTAGGCTTTAATTTATAGGAGGCGCAAAGGCTGCAATTTTATTGGCCTATTTAGAAGCGATCACTTGGAAGTTGAGGTAAAATCAATGCCCTTGTATTACTTTCATTTGAATTTTTATTTGATTTCTTTTTTCATTTTTTTTTTTGGGGAAATTTCTTTAGGGACTCGGTTTTAATTGGGGATTTAGAGTTTTGAATTTCAAGTAGGATGTGAATTAGAGATCTAAAAATATAAGGGTATAATATATATATATATATATATATATGAAAATTATAGCAAATAACATTTATAGGTATTTTTGAAATTTATAACGGGTTTTTTAAAATATTATAAATTATAGCATATGTTTCCTATGTTTATTTATTTATTTATTTATTTGGTAAATACTTAGATTTTCTTGGATATTTTAGAAAATAACGTAGTTTCGATTAATTTTTAATAACAAATTTATGTGCATAGTTTCATGTTAGAGTGAGAGCGGAGGAGTGAGAGAAATAGAGAGAAGAGGAATGATTACTGTAGGGCCGACAATATAGGTCGTGAAGACGTGACTTGAAAACGACATGATTTTTATGGGTTAGGGTTGAGAAAAAGCTGGATGGGTTGAAATCGAGTTTAACCCATCTAACCCACACACGACCCATTTGTCTTGTATATGTCAATTTCGTCTCAATTTCAGGTCCAAACCCGAGATTAACTCGTATGAACCTCTAAAAAATTAAAAATTAAAACTTGTTGTTTATCTATGGTATGATATTGATGAAAATCTTTATTACTTTTGTAGGATTTTCTATAAATTTGATGTGATTTACTTATTTGAATTTGTTTTGATGGATGTAATTAGATTATTTTAATTAAGTTGTGATGTTATTTTATTAATTTCGTGTCAATTTCAATTTTCGAGTAAATAATATGTCACAAATTAATTTCGAGTTATGGGTCAATTTCAAGTCACGGGTCAATTTCGGTTCATGTCGTATTAACCCGTTTTGGGTTCGTGTTACGATTTTAAGGAAAATTCATGCACGGGTCGGGATTAGGTTGAGAAAAAATTAGATCGACGTGACATGAATACAACCTGCGATACTAATTGCCACCTCTAGATTATTGTTTTTTATTACAAATTTAAAATTTTATACTATAATTTACTATTACTCTCTGTAATAGTTTTTTTTTTATGGGTATTTTTTTTGGTCATATTTTGATTATAATTATTTTTGTTTTGTTTTGCAGAGGTTGATTAAAATCCGTGCCACCGGACCGAGGCATAATTTATTTGCCCCAAGGACCTCTCCGAAGGAGGGTATGTTTTTTGTTTTTTTGTTTGTTTTTTTAAATTAAAAATTCTTTGATTATTTTTAATTTTGAATTTAAGGGTAACTTGAGTATTTTAAATATAAAAATTAAGTTTTGATCCAAAAAATATATAGATTTATTTACTAAATTTAATATAATAATATAAAAATGTAAAGATTTAAAATACATTGTATATTTTCAAAATAAAAACAAAAGTGCATGATATAAAAATATAAATAATTACATAATTGCAGCTTTTTTAAGGGTAATTTGGTCATTTTAAGTCAGAAATGATATATATTTGCATATTAAGAATAATATGTCAGTATTTGAATGTAAAAGTTCAAAATACAAAGTACACTTTCTGAATAAAAATAAAATACATAATAAAAAAAACATAAATAACCCTTTATCTTTTAAATTTTAAATTTTAAATTTTGATAGACCCTTGAATTTTTTTTAATTTGCTGCAACATGTCCCATGTTATTAATTTTCTTTCATTAAATTTAGGATTTGAATTTGAAAGATTTTTATGATGGTTTGAGTTGGATTTGAAATCTTTTTGATCGGATATATGATTTTCTATCCTTAAAAAATATATATGTGAAATTTCTGTCGTTAATTTAATGAGAAGTTAAGTAAAATGGGACGATTGTAATACTATACAAAGTTTTGGAGGTAAATTACTGAAATTAATAATTTAGGAAGTAAATTGTCAAATGTGGATAAATTTGGGGACAATTATGCTAAAAATAGACTTGTTTCTTTCATCTCAGTCTCCTTAGCAAAACACATACCTCAGCGCGGCATAGCCACTGGCACTCTTTCTCCCACCTTCCCAACCCATACCAAAAAAAAAAAAAAACCTCACCTACCTTAATCTCCGACAACCTCGGCTTCTGCTAATCTCATCCAAGAAATGCCACTTCTTATCCACCGCCGCAACTAACGAGAAAGAAGAACCCAAAAAGGAAAAAAGAAAGAAAACCATGCCCTGCTTAGCCCTGTTTCAGGGCTACATCAGAACCATGTCCGTGGGACCCACCACGTCTCTGGCCTTCCTCCGGACCCACAACACCACCACCACCACCATCAAGACCCTGAAACCAACTCCGTCTCTGTTGTGGGGTTTTCTCTCAAGGAAGAGGAACCAGTCCCACCACCACTACTCTAGCCACGCCAATGGCTTCTCCAACTTCAGCCGTCACGTGGGCTGTCGGGAGGTCACGTGCCTCGCCTCCTCGGGGACCATCGAGGCGGATTGGCGGCTGCGGCAGAGGAGTGTAACGGCGCCGTTTTTGCAGCTGTGCCTGAATTACGGCTGGTATGCGTACCAGGATGCCACCACCAGCGACGATTCGGACCTCGATATCGGGGTTTCTAGGCAGCAAATGGTCAGTTTTTTCTATAAACATGACAAATTATAACACCTGAAGAAAAAAAAAAAACGTACATATATAATGAACAAGATACATCTAACAATAAGCTATCAAACTCATTGTAGTAAAAAGAAATATGAAAAAAGAAATAAATAGTATTTTTACATAAATAATTAAAATAAATAGCAGGTTTCAAAATTATTTGGAGTGATTAATAATAAATAAATTTATCAAGTTCATAATTTATTTACTTATTATGGGGAGAGGCTGTGGTAGAGCCTCTCGCAGAATACCACAGCCTCTCGCAGAATAACTACCGGTAGAGCTCTTTTTTTAACCGTTAAATTTAATCGAACAGTTGATATATTGTTGATACTTATCATACACTTTACCTCATATAAACTTTCCCACCTAAGTCTTTTCCGTCGTCGGCGATCTTTCCGTTGTCGGTGATCTTCCCGCCGCCTCCGGCAACGGACACAGGCGAGTGCTCCGACATCGGTGACCTACCCTCGGCCCCCCCACCCCAAGCCCCAGCCTCGGCAGCCCCCCAACCAGCCCCAGCCCCAGCCCCCCACGTCCTAGCACGCCCTCCACCTCCCACCCTGGCCGGCCCCCCGGCCCCCAGCCCGCCTGGCACCCCCTCCCTAGGGCCCCCCTCCTCGGCCCACCCCGGCGCCCCCCCGATGGGAACCCCACCACCCCCCTCTCTCTCTCTTCCCCCCTTTCTCTCTCTTCCCCTCTTTCTCTTCTCCTCTCCCCGCCCCGGCCCCCCACCCCACCCCACCCTTGACGGGGACCCCCCCACCCCCCTCTATCTCTTCTCTCGTCGGGGGGAGTCGGTCATGTCGGGGGTGGGGTGGGGTGGGGGTGCCGGAGGCAGGGAGAAAGGAGAAGAGAGAGAGAGACGGGGGTGGGGGGTTCCTGCGGGGGGTGCCGGGCAGGCTGGGGGCCAGGGAGCCGGCGGGGGCGGGGGGGTGGGGCTGATGGGTGCCGGTGCATGGGGGGCCGGGTTGGGTGGGGGCAGCCTGAGGTGGGTGGGGCCGGGGGTGGGTCGCCAGCATCGGTTGCCAGAGGAGATGAGAATTTTTGAAATTTTTTAACCTACCACAATGGTTTTTGGGAAAAACCGTCGTGATATGTGCTCATACCATGACGGTTTTCTGGAAAACTGTCGTGGTAGGGTTATTTCCACACAAAATTTTGTTTTTTAATTTTTTCACCCTACCACGATAGTTTTTGGGAAAAATCGTCGTGGTATATACATACCACGATGATTTTTCCCAAAAACCGTCGTGGTAGGGTTTTTTTTCCCAAAATTTTTTTTTGGTGATTTTTAGACCCTACCAGGACGGTTTTTGGGAAAAGCCGTCGTGGTAGGGTCTTTTTTCACAAAATTTTTTTTTGATTTTTGGACCCTACGAAGACAGTTTTTGAGGAAAACCGTCGTGGAAGGTATTAAAGTGGGAATTTTGAAAATTTTTGAATTAAATTTAATTTTTTGGAGCGCGTATTAAAATCCAAAAAAATACCCTCTTACCCACCCATTACATTCCGAGCCTTTTTCACTTTTTCACTCTCTAATACATACTCTAAATCCATACCCAAAGCCGCCCGATTTCCTCCCTCTATTTCTCTCTCTCAGTTCCCTCTCTACTTAAAATCTCCAAAAACTCTGTCTATCTCATCGCACCTGCTCTCTCTATCTCACCTCTCAAATTTTTTCTTGGCTCCATTCTCCGACGGCCTCCTTCACCACTCATGTGACCTCCTACATTCTTTGACGGGTCAACCAAGGAACTCACGCGGCTTTCGCTTTCTCTCTTGCCGCCCATGCCGCACTATGCCCTCCGCACTCTGCCCTCCGCCTATATTCTGTACCGCTCCGCATTCTGCCCGTATCCACACTTGACAAGCCGGTAAGTTGTAATGTATATTGCTTGGGTAAGGCATGGATTTGGGAATTTTTTGTCCAAAATATTAATTTTGTTGATTATGGTTGTTGATTGTGAATTTTCTGTCCAAAGTCCAAAATGTTCCATCCAAAATATTGATTTTGTAGATTGTTGAGTTGCGAATATTCCATCCGAAATGGCCAAAATCTGTCCCCTACATTTTCGGTGATTGTTAATTGTGGTTGTGTTTTAGATTGAATTCAATTGGTTGGGTAAGGCACGGATTTGGGCATTTTCCGGGAAAAAGTGTTGATTTTGTAACTTAAATGTTTGCATACTACATGTTCATTAAAATGCCTCTTTGAGTGAGAATTAGTTTTAGATTGAATTAAATTGGTTGGGTAAGGCACAGATTTGGGAATTTTCTGAAAAAAAAAAAAAGTATTGATTTTGTGACTTAAATGTTTGCATATTACATGTTCATTAAAATTCCTCTTTGAGTGAGAATTAGTTTTAGATTGAATTAAATTGGTTGGGTAAGAAACGGATTTGGAAATTTTCTTGGAAAAAGTGTTGATTTTGTGACTTAAATGTTTGCATATTACATATTCGTTAAAATACCTCTTTAAGTAAGAATTAGTTTTAGGTTGAATTAAATTGGTTGGGTAAGGCACGGATTTGGGAATTTTTTGGAAAAAAGTGTTGATTTTGTGACTTAAATGTTTGCACATTACATGTTCGATAAAATGCCTCTTTGATTAGGTTGTGTATCATTTCCGTAGTTAAGTAAAGTTTTTGTTTAGCTTTTTGATTTACAAAGATTTAATGTATGCTTTCGTGTGTTTTTTATGTGTTTCGGTGGCATGATTTTGTAATAATTTAATGACGATGATTTTTTGTTTTTAACGTGTTTCGGTGCTTCCTTGTTTTAGATTGATTTAAAATGTCACAAGATAACAAGGAGGAATTGTCAACTCAAACTCAAATTGGAAAACAACAAAAAACCAACTCACTAAGATTCAATCCCGACGAAGATGGTAAACGAAGAGCAACTCTTATGAGAAAGTCCACATTGTTAGGTCGAAGGGAGAACAAATTGAAGTTTCGTTTGACATGAAAGGGCAACCATTAGGCAAGGGAGGAGATGAATTACAAAGTTGGATTGGAGTGCTTGCTCGAGAGCACATTTCCATTTGGATATCTAACTTTAGAAATGCTGATTTAGCCCCAAGGAAAGAAAGAGTGTAGGTGGAAGTCATAACTTCTTTCACTGTGGAACCATCATTTAAAAAATAAGCTTTAAAGTCATGTGCAGAGTCAACGAAAAATTTTAGATATGATCTTTACTAAGCTTTTGTCAGAGATCATATTGATGAAGAAACTGTGTGGCAATGACTACCAAAAGTGGTTCACAATTAGCCCACCATCAGCCAGGATGATTGGGAAAAATTCATAGCATATCAACGTACCCCAGAATTCAAAAGACTATTCGAACAAGGAAGTGAGATAAGAAAGAAGAGTAAATATGGATCAACCGGGGGCCGAGACGGACATAGGAAACGTGACCAAAGTTTTGTACGTGAATTAGTTGGACAAAATGTGTAAATGGTATGTTGTACTTCCAATTTTTTCCTTTATGTTTATTAACGGTAATTATTAAACTGCAGTTCGAGAAGACGGGACAATGGGCAGAATGGCATACTTTATGACTGGACATGCACGTCAAACCCGATAGAGAGTTCAAGAATGCATCATTTAAAATTATTGCCGATACAATTGTAAGTTTTTGAATCCATGGTCTAATATATTCTATTTTACACTTCTTTATGTTTACGAGTTCATAACATATTCTCTAATTGTTACAGGATAACTTCAGTGAACAAGAGACACAAGGAAGTTTCGAATCTGTGGGGACAAATGACATATTGACCAAGGCATTAGGCAATGCTGAGCATTCGGGTCAGATTCGGGATCAATCTAAGTTTGTCAAGCAGTCGTAATACTTTAACCTTGTGTAAAGTTCAAGGGAAAATACAGAAGTCTCAGATATGAAACGGCAGCTTGCCGTATTGGAAAAAACAGTACAGGAACTTTGTACGAAGCACGGTATCAACTGAGAGACTGTAGCTGAGGAGACGACCGCACCGAATGTTGATCAACACAACAGCTTCAAGGCTAGTTGCACCTTGAATAAAAAAGAAGCTGGGCCATCGGATCCGCAGCCCATGCCGAATGCAAGTAAGGAATGCCAACTCTTTCTTACTGATTTAGTTAATGGAGGACATATGCTTGTTGCAATCGGCAGGGCATACATGGATTGTGTTCCAACCGACACAGTCCATGGGATTCCTTTAGGTGAGGAGAATGTACGAGTGACAATTACAGTCCCAAAACTAAAACCTGCACTCCTACCTATTCCGATGAACGAGGTCACATGTATTAAAGAAGCTGTCGATGGGTTTGTTGCTTGGCCGAAAAGATCAGTCATCGTTCAAACAAGTTTGAACCAGGCAAGTCAAGGTCCCAGTCATGCTACTGACCAAGAAGCTGAGGGAAGCAAATGAACCAAAAAGAGAGCAGGGAAGAAGAAAATACATTTACAAATGGAGGTACAACAACAACCGGCGCAACAAGAACTACCTTCGTTCGACTTTAGTGAAATTCCCTTTGAATTGAGACCTTTGGCATATTACGCACAAAGTTCCATGCGAGACAGTACCCAAATAGCGTGCCCAATACAACAGTCCGTCATTGGTGATGACATGCACATATATATTGTGTTTAAAGATGTACACCATTTCGTAACATTTAAAGAAATTAGTGCAAACAACATAATGGTTTACATCAGATAATACATTTATCCTTAAAAAATTAAATTATTTATCCTTGTTAATCTTATATATGTTGTTTTTGCGTAACAAGTGTGACTATTTAATTTGCAGATACTTAGCGGATTGTTGTGCAAAAGTAGGTGTGGATCAACGATTCGAGTTTATTTCTACAGTCTTTGTCTCACCAATTCAACAAAATGTAGATCGCGAAGCCCACGTTTGAGAGAGGACCGACAATATTCTACAGATCTTAAGAAACGCACCAAAGGGAAAGCTGTTTCTTATGTCATATAACAGCGGCCAACATTGGATCTTGACAGTTATTTTTCAGTGGGATGACTCGGTCTTGTATTTTAATCCTCTAGGAAACGAATCGGGTGATGATTTTAAAGACCTAACTACGATATAAGTATTCTTTGATGTTCATATCTTTGATTTGACATAACATAATTGTTGCTGTTATTGTTATGAAATTTGTTAAATTGATATGGTACTTAATAATTGGAAATTGTTGGTGGGAAGTGGAGTAAGAAAGTGATGCAACTGCGGGACGTTGATTGATATTATTCGATGTCCTATACAAGAAGGTTATGTAAAATGTGGTTATTTTGTGTTAGCTTTCATGCGAGAAATAACCTTGACTGTTGATGGACTAGCCTTACTTAAAATTAAGGATTTTTATACTGATACTGACATGAGTTTAGTTAGGCAAGAGTGGGCTACATTTGTCATGCGGTTTATACAATATTGACTAAAAACAATATATAAATTTTGTACTCTCGTTATATTAATTGTTGTACATTGTGATCCAGGTAATTACAGATTATTTATCATTTTATTCTTGGCTGTATAATAATTGATAACACACGGGATTTGTCAACTGTGGGAAATGAAACGAATTCACAATTTTTTTTTTGTTACCTACCACGATGTTTTTTGGAAAAACTGTCGTGGTGGTAGGCTTCCTTACCACGACAGTTTCTCAATAATTGATAACACACGGGATTTGTCACCTGTGGGAAATGAAACAAATTCGCAATTTTTTTTGGTTACCTACTGCGACATTTTTTTTAAAAACCGTCGTGGTAAGGGGTAAGGAAGCGTACCACCACGACGATTTCTCAAGGAAACCGTCATGGTAGGCTTCCTTACCACGATAGTTTTTTGCGTTGAACCATTGTGGTATGTTCTTTAATGTCCATATTTAGGCCCTACTTTTGCCCATTCCACGACAGTTAAAAAACCATCGTGGATCTGAAAAGATTCTACTACCCTGGATTCCACGACTGTTAGAAAATCATCGTGGAAATGTTACCACGACGGTTAAAAACCGTCATGGTATCCACATTCTGTAGTAGTGATAGTGTTTGGATATCTTTTTTTTTTTTTTTTTAGAATTAGATTGGTTCAATTTGATGCATTGGATAATTTGATCTTGTGTCCACCCCTAGATAGTTATTAACAAAAATTCATTATATATAAATATATATATTTTTATCGCTAAAAAAATTTATTATGATGTTGATAAACATTTAAAGTATTGCAGGTTCATGAGAAAAATGTTCCAATTCTAATGTTGGCGTTGCTAATTATAGAATGGCTTTAACAAAGTTTACCACTATCATGAGATCGTAAAAACAATGGTTAGAGGTGGAGAAGAAGAGAACTTTTGAAAAGTGAATTCGGCAGCAGTTTCTAGCGAAGGAACTTCAAATCATGATGGATCAGTTAAAGGTACTCTCCCTTTCCTTACCCCAAGTTTTAGAAGTTGTGATGATCTCTTTATGTGTTTCCTCCACTACTAAGGCATGCATTATTGTTTGGACGGAATCCGTTAGTTATTTGGTTAAAAAGCAATGCTAACTAACAAATTCTGTTCGAAAATTAAATTGTAACAACAATTTTTTATTTTTTATTTTATTTTTTCATTCTAGCTGCCCCTAAACAACAAAAATATTGTTACAAAAGTCATTTTGGTTAATTTTTAGGAAGAACAAAAAAGCTGTTAGTTTACATCACTATTTAACTAAATTACCAATGTATGTTGTCAAAAAACTAATGAAAATGACTATTACAGCAATATTTTAATAGTTTAGGGATATTCTAGCAAATAAAAAAAGATCAGGAACTAAAGTAGAGAGTGAGAGAGAGTGTGTGTGTGGATGACAAGGAGATGGAAGAGCATGAGAAGTTGGTAATAAGTGAAATAAAAGAAGGAAAAGCACTGGGATAGCACAAAAGTACTGTCAAGGAGAAAGGCAAGGATACTTGAGAAAAGTTACGTCGTTTCCCATTATTTCGGGCGTAAATCGAAATACAAAACCCCACCTTCCATACCAGGAACACTATGGTAAAGTTTGGGATTATTGTGGAAGAGCTGAAACGAAGCAACCTGGTGTCAACAGTAGTCATGGTTAAGACACAAATGGGGGCTGATCAAACTCATGCTACTTTGATTGAAAAAAAGGGTTCATAGAAAGGTGCAGAGAGTTGTCAGCCAGGATGACTGTCCTCTAAAGGTTTACTCTTTTTTTGGAAAAGTCTTATGTTCTGGAAAATTAAGCTTCCTTGCCCCCAGCTATATATAGAAAAGAGTTGTTATCCCCCGTATCCTTCAGACCGAGCGTAGGGTTTCTGAAACATCCCTGTCATAACTATGGATGTCTATAGGAAGCAGTGTGACATTTATTTAATTCTTTTTTGGGATCTTTTTGGTCCTGAAATACTTTTTGTTAACCTTATTGTTTTTGTATAATAATTTGTGAATCGTGTACGGAATTTTATGGATAATTTGTGAAAAGAGAAGTTTAATTAAAAAAATGATAAACAATTTAATATAGAATCATAATTAATCTACCAAACTACTCCTAGACAACTGGAATCAGACAACTGGAATCAGAGACAACCAACTATTTTATATTAAAATTAAAATAATTTAGTAGATTATAAAAGTATTCTAGCAAATGAGATCTGGTTTTTGATATGTTTGTGGAATGATTAATCATCATATTTATTATTATTTTTTTTTTCATATAATTTTTTTGAAATTTTTTTGGGTCTAATTTTATGTTGTAACTGTTAAGGATAAAAAGAAACCCGATTCACATATCGTAAAAACATAACAACAATCACAAACACATAAGGGTATTGGGCCACTCTACTTAACAGGTTGACCTTTTAAGATGGAAGCCTAATTTTCTTATCAATCTCAAATTCATTCTTCTTCTTTCTAACTTTCACATGGTATCAGAGCCTAACAAGTTCAAACAAGCAGTCCGATTTATCCAATACAAGATTGGTAACTCCAAAAAGAGCACCATTTTATGGGCGCGTGTTAAGGGTAGAAAGAAACCGAGTCACATATCGTAAAAAAATAACAATAGTCATAGACATACAAGAGTATTGAGCCAGTCCACTTAACAGGTTGACCTTTTAAGATAGAAGTCCAATTCCTTATCAGTCTCAAATTCCTTCTTCTTCTCATTAAATTTCATAGTAACATGGGTTTTTATATGATTTCTGTTAAATTAGTGAGAATGATTATGTTAATTATTCTACCAAATTACGCTAGTAACATACTAGAATACTCTTTGGTGATTGCATAGGAGATAACCGATATTTTTTCTTGAATATAAAGTAAAATCTAGCAAAATATAAAAAATAATGAAATAATTACACAAAAGGTCCATTTTTAAAGTCTTGTTTTGAAATATGTATGTTTTTAAACAATATTACATATACATCTATTTCTTATGAAATATATATGTGTAGTACATATTTTGTCCTTTACGATAATTGACTTCATTTCATTTTATTTATATAGATTCTCATATTTTCCTTTTTTGTTTTTTTGACATTAAAGATTATTATTATTATTATTATTATTATTTTGCTCACAAATGAGAACTACCTCCAATGACTTCTTTATAAAAAAACCATTCTATTTATGTAATCCACTAAAATTGAATGATTACCATTTATACCTCAACCAAATAAATTTAAGAATAATAAAAACCATATCAAATTCTTAATGAAAAAACACTATTACTAATATGAACTAATAGAAATAAAATGAAAACTATTTTTATGATAAAGCCTGATTCATTACAAGAAAGATGAATGCTTTATGAAAAAAAAAATTATACACACACATACACACTTATTTATGGACTCCACTACGAATTAAATGGATACTTTGTATTTCTTAACCAAACAAATTGACGAGTAACACACTAAATCGTATTGAATTCTTTACCAAAAAACAATATTATTTATATATACTAGTTGACATGAAATCAAAAATAAATTTTTGAGAAAGAATGATTCATTAAACAAATCACCTCCAATAGTAAACGTAATTCCATGCTTTTTTCTTTTTTTCTTTATTTCGTAAATCCTTTGTATAGTAATTCTTAATTCTTTAAGAAGAGTATCATTGGCTTTATATTTACATTTTAGATATATATATATATGTAAATAAAAGGAAAAAATAGACATTATTTTAAAACAACACCTTTAATTTGAACATTTATATAAATAATCTAACATGGTATAAAGTGTAATCTATTAAATTACCAAAAGTAATATATTAGATTACTTCATACAATCAGAGTCGAAGATGGCCAATCATTTTAGTATTGGAAGAATAAAGTAATTTGATAAATTACTAAAAGTAATCTACTAAAATAGTTTGCAGTGACCGAAGATCGACACCAATGGTTGGCGACCTTCGATGACCTATATTAATTCCAGCGATATCTGATAGATTATCAGATTTACGATAATCTATTTAATTACCATTCTAACTAGCTAAGGAAATTTTGGTAAGATTGTTGACGTTTGGCTTATCTAATTGGAGGTCAAAAAACTGAAATCACGGAGACAATAGCAGCTAATTTGAAAGACTTTTAGAAGAACATGAAATACAAACTAAAAATGAAAATGAAAACATTCAAAGATAACTCTTTAGAAAGATCATGAAAAATTGTACATTGAATTTATGCAAGGATAAGCTGAAGCACTTTCAGGCACAAGGGAAATTCCTTTTTCGGATTTTCTTCTAGGATCTCAAAAATCCTTGTCTAATAGCACAAAGCATAACTGGGTTTTGCTATTGCCATCTAGCATGCACTCTTACACTCAAATTTGGTAGGAAGGAAAGAAAAAACAACAAACAAAATGGAGTGAGAACTTATAAAATATGAAAAATTTGATAGAAAGAAAATTAAATTTTCCTTTAAGTTGTTTGTTAGATAGTAAGGAAAGAAAATAAATGCTTTGTTAAATTACTATTTAATACATTTATGTATTTTATTTTTTGCTTAAAGAACGAGTAAAAATTAACCTTTGTCATCATTAGATGGATTAGGTTTTCCACCCAATTTTGGAAGGACTAAAATTAGTGGGTCATTCTCATGCCAAAAAAACTTTTCATCATATTCTCCTTTTCTTTCTTTTCTATTTTCGTTGTTACGAAGTAACCAACTCCATCATTTTCCATCCACATTTCTCTCATTCCACTTCCTTCCTTTTTTTTTTCACCCTATCAAACATAGTGAAAAAGATGCTACAAATAAAAAGGTTGAGACCAAATTGCAACTTCCTAAAAAAAATTTAGGACCAAATGAACATTTACCCGTCAAGCATATTTGGAAGTTCCATCTGGGTATAACTGGGATGCTCTAGCAAATATGCCTATCATATTTTAAGTAGATTTACTACCAATAAAAGTATCATAATAGACAAAATAAATCCCTATCATCAATTACGGAATGTCACAAGCAATCCTAATCCCCCAGTCATCCAGTATATTCCGATCAAACATTACTAAGCCTTTGTTTGGCACAACAGTTTGAACTCAAATTTTTGAGTTCAAACTCAACTAAAGTTGTTTGGTGCTGGCGTTTGGTTCCAAGTTGCCTTTAAACCATTGCACAGTGAACAAAGTTGGTTTACTGTGCGACCAACCCAAGGCAAACTGTCCTTGAATTCACGAACTGTTTACCCACCGCCCGAGTGCTCCATCCCTACTCGCCCATCTGCTGCTTCTCTGTTGCTCGGTTTACTGTCCTTCCTCTTTCCCATGTGCTGCTTGGGTCTTTGATCCTCTGTCTCCATCTAGCCTCTGTGTTCTTGGTTTTGGAATTGATCATATTCGATTCCCCGTGACTTGCAGTTTCCCGTAGGAATTTCCAAAGACTCTGTCACATATGTAAGACCCATTCTTCAACCCTAAGTACGTCTCCATCTATTCCTTTGCGTGGATTCCAGACTCTTGAATGTTGTTGAGGCCGAGAATCTGTCACATATCTAAATCCCAAACTCCCTAATTTCATTTCTAGGATTTCTCTTCTTTAGGCTTTTATTCGAAACCGGCCGGGGAACTTGCGACACCACCGGGTCTGTTCAACGAACTCTTGGCTTAGGTACCGCCGATGGCAAATACGGCACTAATTGGGGTCCACGAAGCAAACTCGAACAAAAGGGCTCATTACCCATTATTTCCAAGTTCGGAAATCATCTCACCGGGCCATTGCTTCCTGCCCTGATCCGCCGTCATCCACTGTGTACTCCTTCTCCGACTCAAACTCGGTAACCCTGGTATGCTTTCTTCACCTTTTAGAAAATTGATTCATTCTCATAAGTTTTGAGTGTATGGAAGGCCTTATTTGTCTGGATTTTGTACTAAATCTATTTCGATGCTCAAACCAGATTTGTGTTTATTTTTTGTTGATTTTGGATGATGAAACTAGATTTGTTTGGTGTTTCATTTCAGTGTGGATGTTGATACCAGATTTCTTTGTTGATTTAGTATGACAAAATCGGGTTTTTTGGTCGATTGCAGCCTAAATCAGTTATTTGACAGTATCTTGGGTTATTTTATCATTATTCAACCATTTTTTGGGTCTTTTATTGGTTATTTGCAATGTAATTTAGGTGTTGGCTTATTTTTTGTGGCTTTTGGACATTATTAAGACAAATTTGGGTCAAGTTGGGGTGTTTTAAGACCTAAATCAGGTTTAGGTCAATTTGGGGTGATTTAAGACTTGGTTCAAGTTTTGGCTGATTTTTTTGGCTTTTGGACATTGTTAAGGTAGGTTTGGGTCAAGTTTGGGTGTTTTAAGACCTGGTTTAGGTCTTGCTGATTTTTGTGGCTTTTTGACATTGCTAAAGTAGATTTGGGTCAATTTGGGGTAATTTAAGACCTGGTTTAGGTCTTGGGCTGTTTTTTGTGACTTTTTGACATTGTTAAGGCAGGTTTGGGTCAAGTTAGGGTGTTTTAAGACCTGCCTCAGGTCTTGGCTGATTTTTGTGGCCTTTTGACATTGTTAAGACATGTTTGGGTCAATTTGGGGTGATCTAAGACCTGGTTCAAGTCTTGACTGTTTTTTATAGCTTTTTGAAATTGTTAAGGCAAGTTTGGGCCAATTGGGGTGATTTAAGACTTGGTTCA
>CM046380.1:14304203-14330687 GCA_025413485.1 Ficus microcarpa | reverse complement strand
GGTCTTGGCTGATTTTTGTGGCTTTTTGATATTGTTAAGGCAGGTTTGGGTCAATTTTCAGGTGATTTAAGACCTGGTTCAGGTCTTGGCTGTTTTTTTGTGGCTTTTTGATATTGTTAAGGTAGCCTTGGGTCAAGTTGGGGTGTTTTAAGACCTAAATCAGGTTTTGGCTGATTTTTGTAGCAATTTAACATTGTTAAGGTAGGTTTAGGTCAATTTGGAGTGATTTAAGACTTGGTTCAGGTCTTGGCTGATTTTTGTGGCTTTTTGACATTGTTAAGGCAGGTTTTGGTCAATTTAGGGTGATTTAAGATTTGGTTCAGGTCTTGGCTATTTTTTGTGGTTTTTTGACATTATTAAGTCAGGTTTGGGCTAAGTTGGGGTGGTCTAAGACCGAGTTCAGGTCTTGATTGATTTTTGTGACTTTTTGACATTGTTAAGGCAGGTTTGGGTCAATTTATGGTGATTTAAGACTTGGTTCAAGTCTTGGCTGTTTTTGTGACTTTTTGATATTGTTAAGGCAGGTTTAGGTCAATTTGGGGTGATTTAAGATCTGGTTCAGATCTTGGCTGATTTTTGTGGCTTTTTGACATTATTAAGGCAGGTTTGGGTCAATTTGGGGTGATTTAAGACCTGGTTCAAGTCTTGGCTATTTTTTGCAGCTATTTGACATAGTGAAACTGGTTTTGGGTCATTCTTGGGTGACTTGCAACCTTATTTCGGTCTTGGCTTTTGTTTTCAGGTTTCGGACCATTTTTTTATCATCTTGTTGGTGTTTATGTGCACTTTTCCCATACGTTTGGCTATAATGTAAACAGTCCATTATTATGGATTGTAATTTTATCTTACTGGTACGTCAGTAATCCGATATATATTGTCAAGTACCGGTTTGTGTGCCATGGTAGATGACATTATATCGAGTCATTGACATGCTTCAGATGAAATATGTCAATCAATTTATATTGAGCCAACTTCTCTTCCTTGCCGTACACATTTAAAGTATCTTTTTATATTTTGGTTTTCACTTTATTAAGGAAATGCCTCACAAAGCATCGGGTGAGATGTATGTTTGGGATAACGTGAAGGAAAGAAGATTCCTTGAGAAAATGGATGAGTTTTTGTCTTATAGTGGCGGTAAGCATCCCACTATACAAATTCTTGATGAATGGGCCACTCAGTTTAACTCAGAATATGGTGAAGTACCTGTTTACGGAGTCACATTATATCAAAAAAAGAGAAGATAAAGAAAATTTATAGGGGATGGAAGGCGTTGCAAGTACGTACCGACCTTGGATGTGATCCGGCGACTGATAGAGTTATTTGTTCAGATGATGCGTGGCGGAGCTTTATTCAAGTAATTGCATTGTCTAATATATGCCTTGCTAATTTTATTGTTTAACAACGCAACTAGTATACGAAGATATTCATAACATTTTATTTGCAGGTTTACAAGGAGTGCAACCATCTCCGCCACAAGGGGCTTCGCAATAAGGATTTTATATTACAATGTTTTCAAAAAAATTCATGCAGCAGGTGCATCAGGGTTTGGATCAATTATGATGGGAGGTGGCAGTACCCCATCCGTCGACTTTGAAATTCCTATTGACAACTCTGGAACATATCCGGTTTTAGAAGAGGAAATAACTTCGACCAACGATAGGCGGCAGGGCAACACAAGAAGAGCAGGCGACGATACTGGTCCGTCACGGTCTAGGGGCAGTTTTGCTAAGAGAAAGCAAAGAGATGCAATGGACGAGATGACTTACTCGGCAATGCAGGAAATAGTCAGTCATTTCCGTAGTCGATCGCAGTTGGTTGCTAGTAACAACCCATCAAGTCGACCGGATCACTTGTTGATGTGCATGAATATTATGATCGAAATGGGTATTCCACAACAACAGTAGACGATTATGTGGCACTACTTCGATGATCATCCGCGCCTGCAGCGTACCTTCCCTCAGCTTTTCGATGACGATCGGCGAGGCATTATTGCCTCTGTTGTCAAGTCCCAGGGGCCACCGGCAGATTGAGTTTCATGTTCAACCCCTTTTTTTTTTTATGTTCTTTTTCTTTAGCCCTAACATTGACACTATTATTTTTACTGGATTCTGGGTGATTTATTTAGTTCGTTTATTTTTTAACATTTGGTTAAATTATTGGTTACGCGATTTTACCTAACATTATATTAGTCATTTCTTGTTTACGTTATATTATGTTTTATACCGTTTGTGGAAAATTAAATAATTATATACCGACTTCGAAACGATAGGGATGAATATTATAATGGTATTGGGACTAATTAAACTTGTTTTGAGAACAATTGATCTATAACAGGTAAACAACCGAATTTAGCTCAGATCATGTCATTCTCAATATGAACGAGTTTAGTTCCGCATCAAAACATGAAAAGAACGACCAATCCTCAAAAAATGAGCTAAGCAACGATAATAGTTGGCTTGCGATGGCAGTCGTTGCCGTGGTTGCTAATAGGCGTAACAGACGAAGAGATCCACAACTAATGCATAATTTAAGACTAGTTGGTAGCATGCGGATAGAAGAGATAATAAATGGACATGAAGAAATCATTCAAGATTTGATAAGTATGAAATTAGATACATTCAAAGCACTAAATCAGGTATTAGGTAGTAGGGAATTATTGAGGCTAATACGTTACAGGAATGTCCACGAGCAGCTGTTCATTTGTTTTATTGATTTGTGCACAAGGCACAACGAACAGACACATATCTTATTTGTTCCAGCATGCTAAAGAGACAACTTCACGTTGGTTCTTTAAAGTGTTGATGACTATTTGTGCTCTAAAAGACGAATTCATCAGACCGTCCGACTACACAGAGGTTCAACCTTTCATTACGGAGCATTCCTACAAATATAGGCCATGGTTTGATGTGTGTTATCGATATCATCGCATCATATGATCGTATTTACGAATTATAAAAAAATTTCAAGTCCAAAATTTTTGATTCAACACATGTTATTAATGCTGGTAGCCATAATCAACATTTTACTTCTTCATACAAGATTGTATTGATGCTATAGATGGAACACACATACCATGTGTGCCCCGGGAGGAAAATTCTAAAGCTTGGATTAATAAAAAACGTGTACACTCGTAGAATGTACTAGCCGCCTGTTTATTCGATATGAAATTTACATATATGTTGGCCGGCTACGAGGGATTTTGTCATGATGCTAGAATGTTGGAAGAGGCAATAGCATTTCATGGTTTCCCAATACTGCCACTTGGTAAGATCATTTGTCAAATGATATGACCATTTATAAATAAATCCTAATTACAAAATATTGGATTGGTGTTGATAATGTGATGTTTAATTTGTAGGAAAATTTTACTTGACCGATTTGGGATACGTGAATAAGGATTGTTTCCTTAGTCCATTTCGACGGGAGACATATCATTTATCCGAATATCAAAAACGTTGCCCGGACTGGGCACCCGAAGGGAAGTATTTAATAACACGCACTCATCTCTGTAGAATTACATTGAGCAGACTTTTGGTGTATGAAAGGCCAAATTTAAAATACTGAAAGGCATCAACAATTATCCCATGGAAAAACAAATCATGATTCTAGTGGCTTGTGTGATCGTTCATAATTTCATAAGGATGGTACAGGTTGGGGATCCTATTCTTGAAGAGTATTTGATAGATGGTGTGTCGTACGTGGACATGTTGATGTTAATGCGGATGTTGAGTTGCCCGACGGGGCCGATGATGCAGATCCAAGTATTGGAAGCCAGCAAGTTGCATCAACGAGTGCCGCAATGAATCAGAGGAGAGAAGTTTTGACCGATGAAATTTGGGACAGATATCAACGATTTCCATAATATAAATCCACTTGAAATTAATTCCAGTGTTATATTTATAGATTTAGTTAGCAATTGACATTATTCTTGTTGTATATTATGGCGATATAAAAAATAGTATAAAAACTTTGAGATATGTTGTTGATGTTCAAATTTTATTTTAGTTTATTTTGTTTTTTCCATTTTTTCATTCATAACCTACAATGGTTAGCCTCCGTTTGGTAATTTAGTTGGAGATTAAATTTTTAAGTTAGAGTTGGTTGACTTTTTAAACACAAGTTATCATTTTTGTTGACTTTTCAAAAAAAGACAAAAACTGAGATGAAAATTATGAGTTTAAGATGTAATACCAAACGAAATATAAACATTTAAGAAAAAGATAAAAACTGAGATGAAAATTGTAACTTGGAACCTAAGTTACAAGCACATCTTTTATCAAGTTAAACTTTTTAACTTAAACTTTTTACATCCAAACTCCCAACTCAGGTTAAACTTTTCAACTCAAACTTTTTACCAAATGCACAACTCTAACTCTCAACTTAACTTATCTTCAACTCAACTTAAAAATCTTAACTCAAACCGTTTTGCCAAACGGAGGCTAAAATCAAAAAATTTTGAAAGAACATTAATAAAATATGCAAATTCAAAATAATAATAATTATTATTATGATAATGTGTTATTAGATAATTTAAGGGGAAAAAACCATCCTCCTTTAAAAATAGACCATAACTAATCAATTTGAAACTGATAATAAAACTTGTGAAATCGTGATTCCTTAATTTAAGAAGATTTCTTTCTTAAAATAAACAATCTGGGAAATGTTTTAAAAAAAATGTGAGAAAAATGTGTAAAACATAGAAAAAATAAAATTCAAAATTTGTTCAATTTGGAAAATAAGTTGAAAAGTGTGTATGCTAAAAAGGACGAGTAATTGACCATTTTGTGTAAATACTCATGAAAAGTCTCTCTCATCTTAAATAGACAAGTTATTTGATTGGAGAAAACTCCTAGTTTTATTGAATTTAATACTCGTAGGTAAGGCGTGTGCATGGCACAATACTACGAGTTTTGTTCGTATTCTGTATATAAACCGGATTGAAATTATTTGTTACATGTTAAACGACTGTTTGAGCCTTTTCATTGGGTTAAGCTTTCAGTAGTGGCCAAAGAAACTTTTTGGATTTTTTTTTTATTTTTAATTTTCATTTTTTGTGATCATTTTAAGTTATTTAAACCATTAACATTAAAAACTTGAAACATGTATGTTAATTTTTTGAAAGTAATCGGCTGTTTTATTAATAATTGCAATCAATAGTGACAACATTAGATATTATAAGAGGAGTCTCGTTAATCCAAACATGGGGAAAATTAGAGTTGAACCCATATTGGGCTAGCAAATGAGCCACTTGGATTGCACATCTTCGAACGAGAGCCACCTGGGGATGCTGCAAGATTAGCAAGCAAATCATTGATATCTTCCAGCACATGACTCTCCACTGCAAGGTCCTCAGCCTTATTGATTGCTAACATTATATTGATGGCACTGGTTTCCACCATGAAAGCATCAATCTTTTAACTCTTTAGCAAACAGCAACCCCTCACGAAGGGCCAGACACTCAGCTAACAGAGAAGTGAAATTACCATCCAGCGCATTAGCCATAGCACTATTAGAAAATATCGAGCATAAACAACGAACAAGTTTGATATATAAAATAAAATATTATATGTAAACAAAAATTACTACAATTGGAAATTCAATTTTAACCCGAATATAATAACACGAGGATGAAGAACACCGATGCAAATGTAACACACACTTTTCTTGAAATATATTCGCCCTCCAGTAAGTGCACAAGGTTTCAATGGACATCTGTCTCCCATGATACAATGACAAGTAACGGTAGTCCAGCACAATCGAAAACTGCTTCTGGCGAACTTGAAATCAAAGCCTTCCCTCTATCACCAAAAACAATAAAAACCAACTACAAGAAAAAAATGCCCAAGAACGAAGAAAAACAAGAGAGAACAAGAAGAACTTAGTATTGTGTGTTCAAGTGTGTGCCAATCATGCTTGTGAAGGCCTCCTTTTATAAGCTTCAAGAGTAGGTGTTACAAAACCAAAATTAAGAGGTTTTTAATATGGATTAATAAGAAAATTGCAATTCATTCACATCCTGCACCCATTCATCTTCAAAATTATTCAAGAAATTAATTTTGTGATAATATTGCACCACTAATGCTCACATTAAGCCCAGGAATATTAGTAGAAGAAGCTGTTGATATTCTAAATTAAATGATAAAATAAATTCAGAATTTGTTGAAAAACAAATAAAAATTTTGCAAAACAAATCTTGGCAAACTGACATTCGCATCGCACACGTAGTGCAAGCGCACACATTGGGCCTCATACCCATCTAGATTGTGATTTGACCCCTCTACATGTGAGAGAGACTCTTGGATACACCATATTATCCAAGTCCATGAGTGCAATCACTTATAATGTCCATCAAGCTTCTATGCCTAAGCAATGTGAGACTTCACATTCTTAGTAATTTTTCCAACAAATTCCAATTCCAATGGACACACTTTGAGCATTAATTTCTCATTCACCTTATTACTATTTTAAGTGTATGAATATATGATTTTGATCTCTTTACAACGGAGAACACAAATTCACCAAGATTCGTTATTTTAATGAAGTGAGTCCTACTCAAATTTAGACTTCAAAATGGTTTTTTCCAACAAGCACCACAAAACAGGCTGGTTGTTACGTTTCACCACATCCACATCGATGTGGTCGAGTTTGGCCATACCGCAGCGACAATATTTAGCTTACAAATCCCAAACTGAGGGCAGTTGCCACACTTCAGAGCCTATTCCTTGAACAAAAACAGATTAGGTTGAAAGAGGGTTCTCCATTCACAAAAACTGGCAAGGCCAAATTCAAAAATACTGTGGGGATCACTACCAACCGAGCCATGAACCACCAAGTGTCTTTCATACCAAAGCTTTCAAGCAAACCAACAAAATCAAGCAAGGTCATCACTAGAAGTCACAGTAGCCACCAATCTCAGAAATCTGCAAAGGGAAATTCCAAACTCCTCTCGACTACATGCCAAAGTTGAGAAAGCAGCCAAACCTGTTGGGAGACCGAGCACTCTAAGAGGGCATGAGAAACCGTCTCTACACTTTCTCCTGCAACGAGGGAAGAGAACGTCACAGTCAATAATACTTTGACTCTTCAAAGAACCCGTGTATATATATATATATATATATTTGTATATTTTGTTTCATATGAAGGAAACAGATAATCCGATAAAACAAGATACCCGATAGGTCAATACCCCGAATCCATGCGGAGAAAAACTGTCATGTCTCTTTCAATTTAAATGAGTTACGAGATCAGTGTGTGAAGTGTTTTTCCTTACGGGACGAGTTCTCGAGAGGATCGTACTGTTGTCATTCTTAATTCATGCTTATCTCATAATTTTATATTAAATGATATATCAATGATTAGATTTATTTTCACTAATAAAGAAATAAATAATCGTTTAAGGGACATTTGGAGATGGTATTTTGAAAATTAATTTGAAAATATTTATTTGGGAGAAAAATTTTAAAAAAGTTCTGTGACATAGAAAATAATGTAAAAATTTGAAATTTGTTTAGAAAAAAATATGTAACATAAGTTTTATCTTATTTGTCTCGTTGATACAAGCATTTTGACATAAAATCATTTCATTTCGATTTGAAATGAGAAAGTTATGGACTTTTAAAATTTAAGTTTTTTGAAAATAAAAGAGAGAGAATATTTGATATAGAGTTGAGATTTTGAAATTCAGTTGGTAATACCATCTAGAGCTGCATCCCAAACGGGTTCTTAAGGCCTCGTTTAGGGTGACATATCCAGATGGTGTTTCAATATTTGGATTTTAAAATCTCAATTTTATATCAAATTTTCTCTTTCTTCAATTTCAAAAACTCAAATTTTAAAAAATTCTTAACTTTCTCATTTCAAATCGAAATAAGATGATTTTTATGTCAAAATACTCATAATGATAAAATGAAAAAATGATTTATTTGTACATATATATATATTTTTTCTGAATATATCTTAAATTTTTACATTATTTTTTATACCACAAAATTTTTCTAAAAATTTTCTCACCAAACACATATTTCTAAATTCAAAACTTCTCCAAATATCCCTCAAACATCCCTCACCATCAAAAGCAAATCTGACGTCATTAAAAATCTTATTTAACCTGTGGAAAAAAAAAAAAAAAAAAAACTTATTCCTATGAAGAATGAACATTCCCAAACACCCCTTCTCTAACTCGGAAGTCTCAAGGACATTACCGTCATTTTCCGAACTCTCTCGAACTGCCCTCTCCCGCTTTCTTTCTTTCGCAGCCGCTGTTCACTACATCACACACTATCTCTCCTCTTTCTCTCTCTCTCTCTAGGGCTCATTTCTGAAACCCTTCTTCTTCGATCCTCTTTCACGCTTTTCACCCCCACCAAACTCCTCTCTCTCTCTCTCCTCTAAACTTCTAGGGTTTCTTTCTCTCTCCTCCTCAGCCATGGCGGCCTCGGCACCAGCAATCGTTCCCCGAGCCCGATCCTCCTCCAAGACGAGTCCTATACCGACAACAAGCGCAAGGAGGACATCCGCCACGCCAATATCGTGGCGGCCCGCGCAGTCGCCGACGCTGTCCGGACCAGCCTCGGCCCCAAGGGCATGGACAAGATGATTTCCGCCGCCAACGGCGAGGTCATCATCACCAACGACGGCGCCACCATCCTCAATCGCATGGAGGTCCTCCAGCCCGCCGCCAAGATGCTCGTCGAGCTCTCCAAATCCCAAGACGCCGCCGCCGGAGACGGCACCACCACCGTCGTCGTCATCGCCGGCGCCCTCCTCAAGCAGTGCCTCTCCCTCCTCTCCCACGGTATTCACCCCACCGTCATCTCCGATTCCCTCCACAAGGCTGCGATCAAGGCCGTCGATGTTTTAACCGCCATGGCCGTCCCTGTTGAGCTCTCAGATCGCGACTCGCTCGTCAAGTCCGCCAGCACCTCGCTCAATAGCAAGGTCGTCAGCCAGTACTCCACTCTGCTCGCTCCGCTCGCCGTCGATGCCGTGCTCTCAGTAGTGGACCCGTCGAAGCCCGATTTGGTCGATCTGAGGGACATTAAGATCGTGAAGAAGCTCGGCGGAACCGTCGACGACACCGAGCTCGTCAAGGGCTTGGTGTTCGACAAGAAGGTGAGCCACGCTGCTGGAGGGCCAACACGGATGGAGAATGCCAAGATCGCGGTGATTCAGTTCCAGATTTCTCCACCGAAGACCGATATTGAACAGAGCATTGTGGTTTCTGACTATACTCAGATGGATAGGATCTTGAAAGAGGAGAGAAACTACATTTTGAGTATGATTAAGAAGATCAAGGCTAGTGGTTGTAATGTTTTGTTGATTCAGAAGAGTATATTGAGAGATGCCGTGACCGATTTATCGCTGCATTACCTCGCTAAGGCCAAGATTTTGGTGATTAAGGATGTTGAGCGTGACGAGATTGAGTTCATTACGAAGACTTTGAATTGTTTACCTATTGCCAATATAGAGCATTTTCGCGTTGAGAAGCTGGGCCATGCTGATCTTGTTGAGGAGGCCTCGTTAGGAGATGGGAAGATTGTGAAGATTACAGGAATTAAGGATATGGGAAGGACCACCACTGTGCTTGTCCGCGGGTCGAACCAGCTGGTTATCGATGAGGCGGAGAGGAGTTTGCACGATGCTTTGTGTGTCGTTAGGTGCTTGGTGAGCAAGAGGTTCTTGATTGCCGGTGGAGGTGCACCGGAGATCGAGCTGTCGCGGCAGTTGGGTGCTTGGGCAAAGGTGCTGCACGGAATGGAGGGGTACTGTGTGAGGTCGTTTGCGGAGGCGCTTGAGGTTATTCCGTACACGCTGGCTGAGAATGCGGGTTTGAATCCGATTGTCATTGTGACTGAGCTGAGGAACCGGCACGCACAGGGAGAAATCAATGCGGGGATCAATGTGAGGAAGGGGCAGATCACGAACATCTTGGAGGAGAATGTGGTGCAGCCTCTGCTCGTGAGCACCAGCGCGATTACCCTTGCCACGGAGTGCGTGCGGATGATCTTGAAGATCGATGATATCGTTACAGTTAGGTAGTGTGGATCAAAACATGACTGCCCTTTGTGAGAAATGTTTGGTATCATATTTCTTTTTGTGTTATTTGAATTAGGTAGTTCTTTTAATGTGAGATTGGGTTCTGTTGGAGAAATTTGTTGCAAGATGTTTACTTTCAATCAGATGGTCATTGGTGTTTCAAAAGAGATTTTAGCCTTTCCGTTTTTATGAAGCTAGAGTACGTGTGCGCAGTTTTCTATTAACTTCTTTTATATCCTGAGGCTCTGTTATGCAGCACGTAGTTAATGTAGCTCATTATAGACTTGATGGAAATTTTGTAGCTGTAAACTTCTACCTTGAAGATGTGATGTGGTAACTGTATCGACGCTTGATTATTGCCATCTAAATGTTTTATTGAATTTCTCATGTTCTTATCTCTGGGAATTACTCTTCTTATAATACATGTGCTTATCTTTCGTGTGTGCAAAAATCTAGTACTAGGTTTATGTTTAAAGCATAAAAGTTTACTTTAGATGCAGAAACATTCCTGTTATCCTTATAATATGTAAACTTACTTTCGTGTGCGCTCCAAAATCTAGTTTTAGGTTTATGTTTAAAGCATAAAATTTTAATTTAGATGCAGAAATACTCCTGTTATTTATTATATAACTTTAAAGCTGAGGGTATATCTGCGCTTGTGATTTCAGTCTAAAATGTAAAAAAATAGGTTGTCGTTCTTTTTATTGTCATGGTGGCACTGGCAGGTGCGATATTGTGCATTTGATGGTTCCCATGATTACTCTACCTTTTTATTGACCCTTCTTGAGAGTTTTCATTTAGTAGTTATAGGTTCTCCTATGTACAGGCATTGTTAGTTGCTGATTACACGCTCTCTCTAAGCGTTTCTCCAATTGAGTTTGCGTGTGTGTCTTTGTATGAAACATATTTTATATCTACAAAATAGCAAAAAGAGAGGAGAGTGGATAGTCCTTTAGAAAACTGTAATAGAAGACATACAATCAAGCTTACATCAGGCTCCACTGCCTCCAAAGAAATCAGTGAAAAGGATAAATTCCTGACCTTTTTAACTGCTTTGCATTCAAAAGCCATGAGGAAACCGAATTTGTAATTCAATTATAGCTAGTGATTGACTATCTAAACCTAGATAATGTTTTCCTTGACCTTGATTGTTTCTCATGGCATGTTAAGTTCATACGAAATTTTTTTGCTGTTCTGTAAGCAATCAATAAACAAGATAGATGTCAGACTAGTAGTTAGAAAATGATACTGAGACAAATGGATCTAACAATAAGTTGGCCTCTGTAGGCATATGGTAAGGTTTTTTTTAACGAGGCTTATTGTAGGTACTGCTTTTCAAAGGCATGGTTTCGGCTTAACCTTTTGGTGTCGGCTCTTGCTAGTTATGTGGTTTTTCAGTTTGGGTGGTATTTCCATTTGGGATTGTAATGTTATGGCCATTTTACTTTGAACTTTTGTAATTTTTCTTTATTTTAATAAACTGAGTTAGGGGCTTTGTATAGTACGGGTTAAAGGATTTGGGTGCCAACTTAGTTGGGATGAGTAATCTTGCCTTGATACCAGTTGTTCTTTCTCTTCCTTCATTAAAACAAACAAACAAACAAACAAACCACCTTCCAAACTGTAGGAAATTGTGGTACTCGTTATGATTGTATCATAGTGGCAGCCGTGAATTTGTATCAAGACGAGACAGCGTAGGTTGTTATCCATGGATTCATGAGGGCTATGATAGCTTGGGGAGGAACAAAACTGCTGTTTTCATGATAGCATTGAGTTGCATGGGACGGGGAGTGGTGAACCCCTATTTGCCTAAGCAACTTGACACGTTGTACTTGACCGACGTTTCTCAAATTGAAAGCTATCTTGATCCTCGAAGGTGTTCTTTCGGCTACAAATAGCTAAATATCATTTGTGAATCATCTTCCGTGCTTTTAGCTGTGCTTTTCTGTTTATTCCTTTACAATGGCCAGTTCTATTTTACTTTTTTGATAGGCTAGAAAACACACTGGATTTAGCTTATTAGTGAGCTTTTTAACAGTTTCCTTTATTTGGGGAATTTATACAGTTGATTCTTACCGCACTTGGAAAGTTTGAGAATTGCTTCCACTATAAAATTGGGAAAGGCTAGTTGAATGCTTTGGCAAATGATTATGTTTCTTGGTCTAGGATATGAATGTCTACTTGAAGCTTAAGCTTAGGCTTTCTCATTTACCAGGTTTGCCCAAAATTTGATAAAGATCTGTAACTTGTTTCCTGTTCGTCACAAATTAGAAATTACAGTAAATATACCCTCTTTGATCGACGTCTTTTCTTTTTGTTGGCCTTAACAATAGCGACAGCGGTAAAAAATGAAAAAAAAAAAAATGATAATTGTCATGTTTCCAGTCATAATATCTGTAAACGTGTGGTGTTATGTGTTAATTTTGTGTTTCTCTTCTATGTTTGATGACGGGGAATGGCAGACAAATTCTAGACTACTAAGTTGTCGATGTGGTCCTTTGTTAATGTGAGGAATTAATTTAGTCATTAAGAATTTTGAGTCAGTTTGTCACTGATTATAAAACCTATTTATTTTTCTTTAAAAAAAAAAAAAAAAGGAAGAAAGCATAGGTATGTATATTTATGTTGTCTAATAAACATGTTACAATGCATATGATCGTTTGTTCTCTTTTACTGTTTCACTTTGCGTTGTACAAATTCGAAGTACAATTTCGGTCCATTTTACGAAAGCTTTATTGATTTTTTTACTTGACTATTGCAATGTGAGTTGAAACTTTCAAGTCAAAACGTTGACATCACAAATCAACACATTAGTGATGTCAGTTCATGGTAGGCCCGTGACTCGTGAGCAAGCCAATGTTCTTAGGCGGGAAAAACTTTTGGCCCTTTTCGTTAGAATAGAGATGGAGATACCTTTAGACAATCTTCAACTTTAATGCCTATGCTAATTTTAGTGTTATTTTAGGCATTGAAATAAATGTACGAATATTATCTGTTCTCCTTTTGTGTCATAATGAATTACATTATTTCAAAAAAAAAAAAAAACATAGCTAGAAACTTTTGTACTTGTAAAATTAAACTTTAATTTTTAAATAATTTGAAAAGTGATAATTATTAAAGGGGAGATTAGCAACCAACTCATTTCAAACTTTTTTTTGTCTTTTTCTTAAAAATTTTTTGTCTTTTTTTCTAAAAATTTTTTGTCTTTTCTGAAAATTCAAAAAAATTTACTATTACAACTAAAATATTTCAACTCAAACTAACCAACCAAACAACCCTAAGATTGGATTTCAAACCGCAATCTCAGTTAAGTGTCAACTCTTTTGGGGGTTCAACCTAGAGATTTGAATTCACTACAGGAATAAGAGTCAACTCGAGATGATTAAAAGGCAGAATATTTCTAGAAAGGTTCCCCCCAAGTATTCAGCCTACGAATCTAGAACCATAACTCGTTCAAATGGGCCCATTTCTGATTTGATGGAGTCTGTGGAAAGAAAGTCACATACAAGAAAAAGAAAACTAGTAGATCCCAAATCTCAGCCAAAATAACAGTAAACCTGCTTTCCCCTATAAATTGGTCATCGGCTCTTAGTGCAAGATGACCAATAGCAACCAAAGACACTAAACGGAGCCAGGATTTATTAGTAAGGGGATCAAAATAATTTTTTTTGGTCAAACTACTAGTTCCACTAATATTTATATTTTTAATAAAATTATTTTATTTCTTAAAATCTAAATTATTTTCCTAATAAAATATGAGTAGTTATATTTGTACCCATACTATTGATAAAAATCCCTACCTAATAAATGTTTCCTAATATAAACATAGTAAATCTATCTTTTTATAGAAACTTTTGATATAATACCACGTTTAACCATCTTATACTCTCACTTTTATTTTAAATTTAATTTAGTTTTTAAAAAATAAATTAACAAATCTAAATAAGAAAAAAAAAAGATATATTTTCATTCTAAAAAAGAAAGCATAAAGTATCTCTAAAAAAAGGGAGAGGAAATAGTAAAGAAGAAAAACTAAGTAATGTTTAAATCAAAAATCAAGAAGCGTTCAAAAAAATAAAAAATAAAAAAAATCAAGGAATGTCATGCTGCATGTAAAAAAATAAATGAATATAGAATCATGTAAATGAACATAACAAGAAAAAATAAATAAAAGAATAATCATATAAAAAACCATTTCAAATGCTAAAATAAAAGAAAAAAACACATAATACTAGTGAATTAAAAAATTAAAAATGCATACTTCAATAGTTGTTGGCTATTTAAGAGATATTTTTCTTTTATTTTTATTTCAGTTGAATCCTCTATTGAAAATTTTCATGTAGTTATAAACATTTCTTAAGAAAAGAAATTGATGAAAAACAATTTAGAGTTTAGAACAATCTCTTAGGTTTTTTTTTTTTTTTTTTTTAATATTATTTCCATTTATCATTAATGTGGTGTATGTTTTTTCAATTATTTTAAAAAAAATTATTTTCATTTATAGGTACCTGAAGGGTATGAGCATTCTTAATGGTTTTAAGGTAATTTTTTTATAGGTAAAAATATATTAAAAATCATTACTAACTTTGTGGGATATTTATCAATATTGTGGGTACAAATAAAATCTCCCTAAAATATTTAAGGGGTGCCAAGATTAATTTATACAAATATCCACTATATTAAAATTTAAAAAAAAAAAAAAAAAAAAACCTCACTGTATCAAAATTAAGAAAAAGAAAAAGAAAAAGAAAAAAAGCTAGTGGAGCCATAAACCCCCCCTCCCCCAACCAAAAATTTAGCACCACTATTTTGAAGTGAATTTTCCACATAAATGTTAAAGGGTATTGATATAAAAATTTGACACTAAATTAAAGATGCTATTATATGTTTCTACAGTTAGTGAGAGCATGGTTATAGTATTAAAAAGAAGTACAACAGAAATTTCATGCAAATCGTTTATACAAAAAAAAAAAAAAAAAAAAAAAAAAAAAAAAGAGTGAGGGCACCTGCCTCTATCAAGTGCAAGTGGCTCCACCATGGTCCATGTGGATACGTAGAGCCCACATTAGGGACCAATAATCACATGGAGGGTAGTTTTTCCTACTCTTATGTCAAATTTTGGTGATGTTTCTTGATTCTTGATTTTAATTTTGATTTGTATGGTGTTTAGAAGCAAGACAAGGCAGATAAGTTCATTCTTGGATTACCATCAGAAAAGGAAAATCTAGACAACCACATATGAAGGGATAGATTATGGAATCTTATGTATTTTGTATTGAACCACATAGACATCTCAATAGCCCACAAACATTGTTGTGCTGTTTTTCAATGGTGGAGAGGAATGGACTGTTTAATCAAATAATATCAAAAGAAAAAATCATGATTGCAATCACGAGGATATAATTCATGGAGTTTTGCTTCAAATTTGACTCCAACCTGTTTGATATCTGACCAGCAGACAAAAAACAAGGCTTATGATCTACTTCTCTTGACATATACAAAGTCAACAACATTAAAAAAAAAAAAAAAAAAAGTCCTATTAGATTTACATGTTGAGATGTTGGGCTCATCTCAAAACCAGTAACAATCTTGACAAACAGAGCAGAAGAGGTATTTTCTTAATCAAGGTATGTCTGATTGGATTTCACCATCTTCTTTCTCTTTACTTTCTTCTTCAATAAGTGGCTCTTTCAAGGGTTCGCTTTGGTTTTCCACACGCTTTTCTCGGTTTTTGCCCCATAGAACTAAGTAGAGACCTATCATGATGAGAATGGCACCAATAATCCTGCAAAGAAAGTGAGGAAAATAAGAACCAAAACCATAACAAATGAGCATATACAGCTGTTTTAAAACTCAGTTTGTTAGATGGTAGAAATTCCTGCATACCCTCCGGAATATAACTGATCGTGTAGAATTAGAGTCGCCATTATAGCGACTAGGAAGGTCTGCAGAGGCTGGAACACAGCAACAAATACGGGGCCACCTTTGTGGATACACCATGTCTGAAGGGCAATGACCACCCCAGAAGATATAATTCCCTAAAGAAAAAAGAATGTTTGTCATCAAAAACAAAGTAAAAAAAAAGTCCCAAGAAACTATGGAGATACAGGATATAACATTCCGTATTAGTAAGTTAAGAGTGCAAAGAATCATTACAGCATATAAGATTGTGAACACTTCCTCTCCTGACACGATTTTCCGTTTCTCAAAGTCGGTTTCTGCAACAGCTGCGATGACAAGGAACTGGATCAATCCGAAGAAGCATGTAAACGATGTAAGCGAGAGCTTTGCTGGATACTTCTTCAGCACAGGAGCCTGCAAATCAAAATTTGGAACTTTCAAAATTTAGGACATGAAACCGGCGTACGTTTGTTGTAAGCTATTGGTCGGAATTCGTAAGTTTTATTCAAAATTAACTACAAGGTTAAAAAATTGTCATAGACTAACCTGAAGGACCATCCAACTTGCCCATGATAAGCAATGGCCAAGCAGGTAAATGCAACCCCATGTCCAGTTCTGCGTGTTTCTCGGAACCTCTTCTGTCATGGTACTTCCTTGTACTTGCACTGTCTGATGGAAAAGAGGAGGCCCTTTGTAGAGAGTAATAACAGTGGCACCTCCTATACTTGCAATGGTTCCAAGAATTTTTGCCATCCCATCTCTCCTTGAGATATTGACTTTCTCGACTCTGCGGTTTTTTGGAGAGGACATGAGATTAAGTTTTTTACACATTCACAAGGAAGAATGAATTTTATGTAAGAGTTAGAATTACCCTAAAGCTGAAGCCATAAGGAAAGTGATTGCAGGAACTGAGTTTTGCATTGCTGAAGCAAAAGTTGGAGATAAATAATACAATCCCAACAGATAAAATCCTTGGTTTGCGGTGTACCTAACACCAGAAATCTTGTAAGTGAAATGAAAAAAAAGGGTGATTGTTGACATAACCTATCGGTAATTCCACACACGAATCCACCAAAAGGTGTAGAGTTCAAACCCCACCACCCCCAAGTTAAATAAGTAAATAAAAGAGCTCCATATTTAAATGGAAAGTAATAGAAAACATGATTCGAGTTTTTGTATTTGATTGTTGATTTATTTACTCACCCAAGTGATGCAAGAAGGAAGAACTGAACCAACAAAGGAAGGGTAAGAGGGGGTCTTTCATTCCTAGCAGAAAAGCAAACAAACAAACAAACAAATAAATAAATGAAACCATAAAATTGCAAAGTTATATAAAATAGTATGTCTTAAACTTTTGTTACAAAAAGCTCAAGAACCAATTAGAAGGGAAAAAAAATAAAAATAAAAATTGAAGTGCCATAACAAGAACTTACTTCTCTAAGAAATAAGCAGAGGGAGCCAGCAAAAGTAAGGCAACAATGTTTCTATAAACAGGGTAAACAATTTTGCTGACACCAATATTTAGTGCAAGTCTAGAGACAATGTGAAACCCTGCAAAGCAAAGCTGAAGGATAAGCAAAGCCAGAAGAAGCTTCACATTACCAGACAATAACACACTTTCTTTTCCCATTCTTCTCATCAATCAATCAATCAATCTACTTTTCGCGCACTAGTTAATTAGTGATGACACAAAATGATTACGAACTTAGATGGTATTTATACAGATGCATGGAGGAATATATTCATATTGAAAAGTTGTGTATTATTTGCTGCATGAGGGTAGCAAACTACTCAAAAAGCATCTTTACATATTATATATAACATTATATTTATGTACCTATTTTAATATATGAGCTATTGCGTTAAGTTCATATGCATGAAGGCTTTTATTATTCATGTAATATGCCATATTAATAGACTTTTTTTTTTTTTTTTTTGGGAAATAAAGGGAGACAAAATTTGGGTGAAGCATGTTGGGCAGGTAGTTAGAGAGCGGCCAACCTTGATTTCAATCCTTTGACCTTATCGCATAATTTTCTAGGTATGTCTAATGAGAATTTATTTTTTTAATAATTTCTCATTAAATTAGACACAAAAAAACAAAAGAAAAAAATTTATTATTTAATGTGAGATTGACAACAAACATTGATAATGAAAAGGACAAATGGTCACCGGGATTTTGTGGGGTTTTTATGAAAATCATGGATGAGACTTGAGAGGCAGTTGTGATTTCTTTCTTTTTTTTTTTTTTTTTTTTGATAAGTCTTCTTGTGAATTAGTTGGATGTACAGGGAGATCACTGCACAGGGAATCAAAAATGATGGCATGTGGTGCCTCATGATTTGGGCTTTTTTTTTTTTTTGGGTTTATTATTAAAAAAAAAAGTGATTAAGTAGGAAGATTAGCTGACGCAAACCAGATGTAGGTTACTAGTAGCTAGGTTAAGGATTTTCCACAACATTGGAATGGAACAGTTCTTTTGCTTGATTTTATGTGGTTAAAAAAAAAAATGATGTCAAAATTTGCGCAATAGAAATTCTTTTATTGGAATAAAAACATGGTTGCATAAAAAACTCGATAATCACTGCTAATCATGTGGTCGGCTGGTTAGACTGGCTCATTCTCCTTGATGAAGTCTTGATTTCAAGTCAATCTCATTGCAATGAACATGATTGTTTTGTTTGGGGTTTAAGTTTAACTCCAACTAAATTATACTTTTTCATTTCAGTTTTTATCTTTTTCTAAAAATTAACAAAAATTATAATTAGTTTTAAAAAAGTCTATCAACTCCAACTTAAAAATTTCATCTTCAACGAACTTACTAAACAGAGGCAATATACATGTTATGCGGGGATGCAATCATTCATTGGATTCTGTAGTTAGCCGCTCTTTATCGCTATAACCTTTTTCAGGAAAAAAAAAAATGTACACAAATGAAAGTTGTTTGAAGAGCATTTGCATCAGAATGTTTTAGCAGAGAAGATGTGCGGAATCATAATTGGTATGGCTGCCGGATTGATCCTCGTGACCACCCAGCAATCACCAAGTAATGAATCTGTTGTAGATTTTCCTATCGCTGTACTGGCTTCAACATGTTTTAAATAATTCATGTCAAGCTTGATCATGTTGAGCAAAATGAACCTGCATATATCTGAGAGTTTCCAATTGCCTCTCAATCTGATTGAGTGAGATTTACCAGCTTTTTTATCGATGAATAAAACATCAATAAAAACACATAAAATTTGGGTTCACCAGATTATAAATCGGTTCTTGGTTTCATATTTCACATGTTCGTTTTGTGTCACAAATCATGCGCTTGTTGTCCCGTATCAACAAGTGACACAAATTGATCGAAAATACAGTTCAACAGGCCTCAACCCACACGAACACGACCTATGACATGAATAGCCATCTAGATTCAAAAGTTGAGTTTTTTTATTTTTTAAATAAAAAGAATACATAAGCTGAGCTTTATAAAAGCTTGAAAGACAGTTGTAGAAATTAATTGATGAAATATTGTATCAGGATGAATATATTAAACAAAAACATGTCCCTTACGAAATGGAAATTTGTCAAGAGAACATTTTCTCTTTCAGATCCGCTGTATCGGGCATGGGATTTCTGCTCCCTAATCATTCATGAACCTTTTTTTTTATCTACTTGGTTCGATAGAATCTCCACAAAACTGTAACTTGGAGTCAGAATATTAAACAAATGCTGTTTTCGGCCCCACAAAGAAAGTAGATGCTCAATTTCAGCACATTATACAATCTTTTTTAACCAACATGGGATTGTCTCAAATCTCATGATTTCTTTTGTACCCCATTACATTAAATGGTTTTAAAATCTCTTTTTCCATAAAACAATTACAGGATAATGAGTGATTTGTCAATAAGTCAAGATGTTAATTGCAAGTGTCTTTGTGGAGATTTTAGGTGCCCGTTTGAAGTTGTGGGCCGATACTATTTACTAGTAATGCCCATTGTTTAGTTATTCAATTAAGTAGGTTTCTATTTAAGAAATTGCTACAGCACCAATTTAAAGCATAACTATAAAATATCAACCTACTGATTTCAGGTATGTGAGTTGTCATTTCATTTTATTGGTAAGTGTTTAAAAGATCGTCATATTAATTTATTGTATTTATTATATTAATTTATTGTATTTATTAATAAATAGACGTTAATGTCATTACGTAAGTTGATATTTAAACATTATAATTAAAATTGGTGTTCCAATACTATTCTTTCATAAAAGAAGTGCAATATTAGGTTTTTGGATTGACTTCTGAAGCTTATGTTCTGGAAGCCTAAAACATTTTCTGCTTTGAACAATGCTGGTCTAGGACCCCATTAGGATTAGCTCAACAGATGAAAGAGAAATTTGAGCAGGAGTTTTCTAGGGTGTTTGACACACCAACTCAAAACACTCATCTTAAAATTTTTTTTGGTTTTTTCCCAAAAAGTTTGTCTTTTTCCCAAAAAGTTTTTTGTCTTTTCTGAAAATTCAAAAAAATTTACTCTTAAAACTTAAAAATCTCAACTCAAACTACTTCACCAAACACCCCCTTCATGTTTGAAATCAGAGTGTTCCATTAATAAGTGGGGCCATAAACCGCATAAAATTTAAAAATGCGGGTCTAAGTTGTCTAGGGATTTTATATACTCATGATCAATTATTGAAGAACCAATAGGGAGTGCAACATGGGTATTGGATATAATGGTAAAGACTGACTAGTCAAGAAAGAATACTTTTTTTTAGACCAAGAGGCTGATGGCTAGATCTCGAATAGAGAAAACTTGAGGAAAATTCGTCACAAACAAATAAAGTGGTTCGCACTCCTTGTAGTTGTTGCGAGCTTTTGTATGTCATATTTCCTCTCCTTTTGTTTTGTTAAACTTTAGCTAAAAAGGATATTTCAGTTAAAATTTAGCAACAATTTCTATAACCATCTAGCAATTGTTTCACACTGAGCAGCCAAGAAACAAAAACAAAAAAATGTTGGAATTTTGTTGCACAAAATCAAGCTGTTACCATTTAAACAGTTCAGCTTCAAACTCGCTAAAACCGCAGCTCAAATCTTTCGCGTGTCTGAGACACTAACCAAAGTGTTAAACAGAAGACCTGAACAAATTTGGGGGTACCTCAAGATCCTTAGATAACGGTTTATATGATATAGGAACAAGATACTATATTAGAATTAATTTGCGCTTAGAATTACTTGTTCTTGAAAACGATTACGACTGCAGTGCAGTTATCTTTACAGCCGCGCTCGAGCACAGCTTCCCTAACAAGACGGCAGCAAACTGTTGTAACAGGTAATCCCTCCTGTTAAACAATGTGACTTCAATTAATAAAATAATACGCAATAATCAATATGTAGAAATAAAAAGGAGGACTTCTAAATAATCAGACAACTTCATTTTCATATAACAAACCTGCAGAAATAGTTTTAATTATAATAGCAATGATATATATATAATAATAAAAGTGAGTAACAACTCCATAAAAATGATTAGTTAGTTGTATAATCCAGATAAGCAGCACAAAGAAACACTTCTTAACACGGTAGGGGTAAAATACAGCAGAAATTCGTTGTGGTAAAACATTAGCAGGTAGAGAATGACGTGATGTTCCAACCGATCTTCGTGTTGGACCGAAATCCTGAACTACATTTACCTCGCAATCACTATATGTGTGTGTGCAACGTGCTAAATTTGCAGATGCTTTTATTTTAATGAAGAATGGAGAGCCCTAAAACTTTTCATATTTTAAAACCAGTCTGAAAAACGATTACGGATTAATTTATGATATGATGATAAAGAAGGACAAATTCTGTCCTCTAACCTTTAATAGTTTCTGAACAAAATCAACAGCATCACTTGGTCCGAAAACCTGAAAAGGAAGAATGAAACAGAAAATCAAAGATGAAGAAGAGAGACAAAGTAAAAGGCTAAAATTCCTTCTTGTGTAGAAATGTCTAGTGTAAAGTTGCCAACAGGATATAACACAGGTACTCGAGAAGCATACCCCCCAGAGGCCATCACAACCAAGTATGATGAAGTGCTCTCTGCCCGTGAGGTCAAAAGAATGAATTTCCGGGGTAGCAACAACGCCCACCTGCATTTTATGCACTCTCAAAGGCAGCAATTCACTATGCATTGCATACGAAGCACAAAACATTTTAACACAGTGAAGGGAGAAAAAAGACAGCTTTGCGTGACCACTTTTGTAATGAACAATCTCAGAAAAGGAGAAACGTTCTGATAAGCCTCCCATCCATTTCACCTATGCTAGGAGGGCGAAACGTGATTAACTTGTGATATGTGTGGTCAGGTGCAGAGCACGTGGTTCGGTGAGGGTGATTTGGGGAATTTACTGCAGTTTGTTAGTTGCCTTGAGTAGAGTGTGTTAAGTCATGAGAGTAGTGAGCTAGGCAGAATCTAGTGGTAGAAGCTTCTAGGGAGAGTGGGAGCCTCTTGAATGCTCACAGTTTGTACTGCTTCTTTTTATCATTCCAGTTTAATCCAATTCCCTATAGTTCATTTCTCTCTCTCTTGTTCTTAGCTTTTCTCTGTGCTAGTTGATTCTTAACTCATTCTCAACAAGAATAATAATGTGTACTAGGGGTATAATCTGCTACTCGATTAAAACCTTTTTGAACTGACGATCTCCAAAGGCCCTAGAGACTTCAAGGCGACCCTGTAATCGACCATTTGAACTCACCGTACCACCAGCCTGAAAATTTTCAAAAGAAGAATCAGACCTGAGCAAATAAATTGTAGCAATGAAGTTTGAGAGCCGATAAGTGTTAACTAGGGTCTACCTTCTTAACCAGCAAAGCCAAATTAATTCAAGCAACTCTTTTGCTCACAAAATACCAATATTATCAAAATATTTACCTTAGAATTAGATAGAGACTAAATAACATGAATATACAGATTTACTAAACATAAAATTAATCACGTTATCAACTTCTCCTAGTATCCTCACTGTTCAGGAAACGCAACTCGAAGTACCAAAGTAAATAAGTAAACAAAATGTGTACTCATAATTGTTTGGTTCCTTTTCCCATGTAATGGTATAACGTACTTGAGAAATTACTCCAATTCATTCTAATGCGGATGCTGAACTGGGAATACTGAAAAGTGAGCTCTAATATTTTATTTCAGTTTGTATGTGACAAGTATTTGTTCCATTTTCATATTTCTGGTAACATATATGTTTTATATTTACAGCCCTTTACCTTCTGAATTCGAGCACGCTCCTGGGGATAGATGGCTTTGTGTTCTCTTGTCAGAACAATGGCCTTCATAGGAGTTGCTCCATCAGTCTTATTGTGCAATCCATCTGATGTAGACGAGCGTGCTACCACTGCCTTTGCATCTCCTATGTTAGCTACAAAAACCTAGGAACATCAAGCAAAACTTTAACATGCTTATACACCAAGTGGTGCAAAAATAAGCTTAATAACAGTCTCCACTTTCAAGACTTGGCCGCTAGATCAATTAATATTTTACAAGTCAATAATCATCAACACAGCTGAACTTCAAGAACTGTGTGCAAGACATCTTCTGGACAAGATAACTTGGCACATCACTGAACAAGTTAAAAAGTTATTAGAGCCACAGACTTACTGTTTTTCCTACTACCCAAACACATACAGCAGTAGCACCATCTTGCCATCCACCTGATTAAGATATCAAAAAGGAATGCTCAACTGTAGCTTAAGAACATTTCCAATCATAAAACTTGTTCCACACGATTCCTAGTTAATAAACCGATATGAGAAAAATAGGTACAAAAAATAAGAACAAGAGAAAGAAAAACAATAAGCCCTCTAAAGGTTTTAGTTAAAAATGTATGTATAAATATATAAATGTATATGAATCCGATCAAAACCCTGGAAATCAAGAGAACAACGTGTTCAAGACCCGTATAGGTAAAAAGAAGAATGCCATGTATTAATTTAATTATTCTAGGGTCCAACAGACAAATAAGATCTACAATTAACATTTTATATTCAATCATTGCCTTTAACCACTGTTTAGATTACCATTCAAAAGTAATGTACTTTTTTCATTCTTTATTAAAAATTTCGGAAGTCTACAAAATTGTTCTCCAAAATCTGTGACATTAGTTTGATGCATCAGTTTGCAAGGAACCGAAACTGCTATGCAAACGCTTCTATTAACGTAACAATCTATAAACGTGCTCTATTTAGCTTGTAACCTGTTCCTGTGACATAAGTTTTCTATATAAACTATATTAGCTACTAACTGAAAGCTATGCTACATTAAAAACACTTTTTTCTCCTAAGTTGCAATGACTTTTCTGCTCTCTGTTAAAATTTTTCTGTTTTGTGCAACCAATCGATCTTTGATTTCGTAAAACAGGTTGAACTATAGCTTGTTGACCTAGAAGCCCAATTGTTTAATTGCGATCAGAACTTTAAATTGGGCTTGGTGCATTAACTGGTCTGAGCCAATTACTTGATGTGATATTTTGAGTGTAGCCCTAGGGTTTCATAGTGGGTGGAACAATATATAAAGGAAGTTACACGGATTCAGTTTTGCGCAATCATTGGGATTTGGTCTTGTAAAACAGGTTGAACTATAGTTTAACTACATATGGGTCAAACCCATATATGAAGAAAGTGATAAAGCTAGGTCCCTTCACTTGTTGACAATTATCAAACAAGAGGATGTTGAGGAAGATCTCCACCTCATGTGGCATGCAATTTTCATCTGGCATCTTTTGCTTTATAGTTCCACATCGAAGTTCTTTATTCAACCAATATATGTCATGGAATCAAGCGATATTTATATATTCTCTTCCATGTTTCTTGCATTCTATCTCTCTTGACTAACAGAAGTTCGTACAAGTTCTACATTGAAGAAATAGATATAGACTTCTTAATTCCATGACATGTAATCGTTGAATACATATAACTATTAAAAAAAAAAAAAAAAAAAAAGGTGTAAAATGAAAAAAATCATGTGCAGACATGCCACGTGCACAAGTGTGGCGTACATCTTCATCAACCTTCTCTTGTTTGACAGTACAAGCCATGTAATTGTGTGTTTGGTTATTTGAGTCTAGATTCAAGAGGTGATAAGACCTAACCTTATAACTTTCTTTATTTATGAGTTCCATCCAGTATGCAACCTAGGCCTACACTAAGACATCACATCAACGAATTCAACCAGATCCAAAGAAGCACCAAGCCCAATTTGAAGAAATGACAATAGCTAACTAATTAGGCTTTTGGCTTTCAGGTATATAGTTAGCACTAGTTCAACCTTTTTCTACACAAAAAATAATGAATAAATAAAACAATCCTAATTACTGATTGCCGAAAACAGAGAAATTCTAATACATTCTAGGATTCGACTATATGATTACATACATATAAATCTTCATTAAAAAAATAAAAAATAAATAAAAATAAAAATAAAAAAAAAAACAATAGCTATTCTCGAAAAGAATCTGAAGGAAAAAAACAAAAACAAAAAAAAAAAAAAAAGGTTCGTAATGGGATAAAATTAGAAGATTGAAACTTAATATAATGCACGTATTTTAATTATTGACATGGCAGATTCCTAAGTTTGAGTTAAGGGATTAATCTTTACCTGCAGCACTTTCTTGAAGAAGTGACTCATCTGTTTTTCGGAAACCTAAATTGAGTAAAGAAAAAAATTCAAATGAAGCAACCTAGTGTTAGACAAGGTAAAGATGGGTAGATAATAAATAACAAACTGAATTTTTTTCCTCTTTTTAGGAAAAAGACATGAAGTTAATCATACCATCAAGTATTGCTCTTTTAGCCACTTTTATATCCAACTGCAATACCAAAAAAACAAGACAGCATATCATTTACAGGTAGTGTAACAGACTAAAACGTATTATGTAAAAGCAGTAAGTTAGATGACAAGATTCTTAAACAACGAGAAGTATCTTGAGTTATATGATATCTTTTTCTTCTATGACAATGTTTCTTTTGATAGAAGGTAACTCCACGTGGAATAGACAACCCAAGAAACTTCATAGTGCATTACTTTTTTTTTTTTTTTCTTTTATTTCCTTGAAAAATCTTAACTGAGAAAGGATGAAAGTATTCACTACTTGACTGTTCCACGTGGCATACACAACCCAAGAAACTTCATAGTATATTAACTTTTTTTTTTCTTTATTTCCTTGAAAAATCTTCTTGAGAAAGGATGAACGTATTCACTACTTGACTGTTCCACGTGGCATACACAACCCAAGAAGCTTCATAGGATATTACTTTTTTTTTTTTTTTTCTATTAATTTCCTTGAAAATTCTTAACTGAGAAAGGATGAAAGTATTCACTACTTGACTGTTCGAAAGAACCGCAGTCCAAGGAAGACAGCACCCACTACATTACTCTAAATAACAAAAAATTAAATTCATGAAATATCAACTGAATAAGATTGCGTAGCCAAAATTGATTTACAAGACCAGTGAGCAAAAAAATGAAAAAACAAAGATAAAATACATCAATAGTCTAAACGTTAACAGTTCTA
>CM046380.1:14265103-14304103 GCA_025413485.1 Ficus microcarpa | reverse complement strand
TTGTTGCTAAAAAACCATAAAGATAATGAGCAAGGTCCACAATTTTCATTTGACATTAATACAGCATACGAAAGTAGAAACATTACACTAAATCCAAACATTTCTTTACCCGTGGAGTAACCCTTTGGTTTTAATTCTATGAAAATGGATACGATGATGTGCAAGTGAACAGTTGTGGCAATCTTGCCTGTCATGTGTAAGAAAAGAGATAAGAAATTTGAAGTAAGGGAACAGGATATGTGCTTCTTCATGAGATTATCAGATATCTTTCTGCTTTGTGGCCGTATAAAGACAGAATTTAAAGACATTCCTTTCACTATGATTACTCTTAGCCGGACCGTTATGGGGGTTCATTGATTTATGCATTTTACAGTTATCTTCATTTTAATAGTTCTTTCAGGATAATTTTGTAAAGTTGGATACTAATAAAACTTTTGTTTCCTTAAAAACAAAAAAATGAAAATAAAAATAAAAATAAAAACATATCAAGCATTAAGCAACATGACGTTACTATAAGTTGTTCATCATCCATGAAAGGAACTAATACCAAAAGTGATGATACAAGTATAACAAAGGCCAATTATTGCAAAAACTTCGAACAATAAGTGGGGGAGACATAAACTCTCTCTCTCTCTCTCTCTCTCTCTCTCTCTCTCAAAAACATTAATAAGACTCAAACAGGTTGAGCCCTTGTTTAAATCTAGATCATTTTATTTGGGGCACCATATTTGTGTGGGAAAAAGCATGAGGGCAGAGGGAGGATTAAGAAAGCAAAATCCTAATTTTCAGACGAATCCACACACACATCAGCATATACGTATTTTTCACACATAAAGACATTGTTCTATTTTTATTGATTAGTACCCAAGTATTGTTTAATCTATTGAAATTCAGTACATAAACATTCAAACTTATGATTTAAATCAGATTAAGTATGTTTTCAATCTCTAGTGCCATGGAAACAAATATACATGAAAATTGATCAAGCAAAACACACCAACTCACGTGGTAATCCAGCTGAAAGAACATTTGCATGTAAATGCTTTTGGGCATACTCCGCAGCCAATCGGCCTCCATGTCCATCATAGATTGCAAAATGTGCACATCTGACAAGAAAAGGACACTTAAATCAAACAAAAACCGCAATGCGAAGCATTGGAACGAGCACTTGCAAACTATGAAATCAAATAATCCGCTTCCTCGATAAAGAGTATGCAACAAAAATAATTTTAGTAAATACGACACACTAATTAGAGATAATTGACACTATCCCCAACTTGAAGAATAGTAAACAAGTACACTCAAGTACAAAGAATAACGAAATCAACTTCATCCAAGACACTAACTAGGGACAGATGACCCCTGACCATATATATTATAACAGCAGTACCAAATTTGATGGAAAAGGAACCCGCGATAGAGTATAAACCAACATTTCAAAACACAAAGAAACACATAATTGAGGCTAACAAAATACTTCAAATGACTCTAAATGACCGGAGGGCATAGTTGCAAGGGACGATTGCTCTATGGCCATCTCTCATCCGTCTTTTGAAATAGTGAGATTGTATGATGTAAACAGACCTGTAGGAATTAATAACTAGAGTCCCTTTCTGTTCCATTATTGTCCCAGTAGATTCTAAAAGTGGCGCCAGGTAGGGTGTAAGGACGGTGTGATCCCTTTTTTCATTTAAATTTGTACATACATACGTACATATATATTTATATATTTGAACGAATCCCACATTTAGCCCTCTCAATATATACAGTAAACAAGGACTTCAAAGCATGTAAACACATTTCATGAAACGTCATCATCAGAACTATCTCTAAATTGTGCAAAAAATAAGAAAATTAAGTACCATATGAACGACATGGTAAAAGAACGAAGAAGATTTACAACAACAAGAACTAGATTAAGAACTATCAAATTTCATGAAACGTCATCATCAGAACTATCACTTGTTGTCCAAAGATAAGCAAATTAAGAAACATGTGTACAAGCACAAAAAAAGATTTATAACAACAAGAACTAGATTAAGAACCTCAGTTTGCCAGGAGAATCCAAGGCGGCGTCCAAGAGCACAACCCAGGCGTCCTCCATGGAGTGCCTAGACCCCTTATCTTCAGCTGCATCAGCTTCAATTTCAAAACCCATTTCCCTCACAACCTCTTTACCATTTTCCACCCCTGAACCAGCTTCATTGGAACCAACAACTTCTGGGTTTTGGTCGTTTTCGGTCTTGGACTTCTTCGCAGTCGATTCTGGGGCTTTGGACTCGCTGGTGCGCTTCTGGCTTGGGTTTGGTTCGCCTTCGCCCGCGTTCGGGGTCTTGTTTTCGGTCACTGGGTCGGCAGTTTTGCTCATTTGGGTCGATAACGAGGGGGTTCGTTCTGTGGACCAAGGAGCCAGACAAAGTTTTACTAGAAAGGGAAAAGGTTTAAACTTTTTGTTTGGTTCCTGAGAAAGAAGAAATAGATGAAAGGTATGTGAGAAAATGAGTAGAAAATGAGTTGGGAGGTTTTACTCGACGATGATAAGATAAAGAGAGAAAACAAGTGGAGATTCACTCAGACAAAAGCGTTTTTTTTTTTTTTTCCTTCCTTCCTGTTTTTTAGAATTGATCCAATTCATCATGAACTCAGGGGTAACATTAGTCTCTTTTTTTTTTATTATTATAATGACCCTAAACTCTTTTAAAAAGTGATAGTTTGATTTTTTGTTATCCAATTCTATTAAATTACTAACGGGAATCAATCTATGCTTTGCATATAATCTAATTTGAGAAGATATTTTCATAATTTAATAATAATTATTATAAAAAAATAAAAAATCATAAAAAATTAAAACTCTCACGATTAGTCATGTGCATTGCATGTGATTTTATTTAATATGATATTTTAGTAATTTAATAATAATTGTTATAAAAATAATGAAAAAATCATTAAAAAAAATAAAAATTATCTATGGCTGGGTTCGCCGGTGGGGATGGAGGAACCCAGATCGCGCCTGATCTCTCTCTCTTTCTCAAACCCAGATTGAGGAAGGCTGTGTTTGTTGGTGAGGATGGAGGGGGGATCCCAAATCGCGCCCGATCTCTCTCTTTCTCTCTCTCAAACCCAGATCGAGAAGGGCTAGGCTCGCTGGCAAGGGTGGGGGAACCTAAATCGCTCCCGATCTCTCTCTCTCTCTCAAACCCAAATTGATGGGAGGGGTCGACTGAGTTCATCACGCAAGGGAAGGGATCTGGTCCTAATATAGGGCGGGAGGGCTGGGTTCGCCGATAGGGGGCGAACCTAGATCACTGCTGGCGACTACAAAGGGAGGGGGGGCCCAAATCACACCCGCAGGGGGGGGGGAGATTATGGCGAAAGTTGCAAAGGGAGGGAGGGAGGGAGGGAGAGGCAAAGAGATAGACGGACTCCAGCTCCGACTTTGGCTCCGGTATCGAATCTATGAGGGTGGTGGGGTGGTGGGAGAGGGAGTGGAGAGAGAGAAAGATAGGGGTGGGGGTGATTTGAGTTCAGCTCTCTCTCTCTTCTCTTTTTTTTTTTTTAATGTTATTATATGAATATGGATATTTTCATCATTTAGGGCTATTTTCCTTTAAAAAAAACACAAAACATGGTTATCATGTGACCATTTTGTGAGTTTTTAACAAAATTTGACGAAAAGGATCAAACCATCACATTTTTAGAGAGTTTAGAATCAGCACAGCAAAAAAAAAAAAAAAACAGACCAAAACGTCACCTTTTAAAGATTTCAGGGACTACTTGGGCTAATTACTCTTTTTTTTTTTTTTTAGCCTATGTTTGGTAAGATGGAAAGAAAACAAAAGGAAAAGGGAAAGGAAAAAATGGAAGCGAAAAAAATAAGTGGGAGCAAAAAGATTTTACTTTTCCTTTATGTTGTTTGGCATTATGGAAAGCAAGAAAAGAAAAAAGTAATATAATTGCTATTTTAATTATCAATACATTTTCCTTTACTTCTAAAGCAATGACAAAAAAGTAATTTTAATTGTCATTGGGAGGATTTGTGTTTTCCATCCACTTTTGGAAAAATAAAGGTCATTGAGTCCTACAACAGTTTTAATCCTTCTTATTTTCATTTTCTTTCTCATTTCCTTCTTACCAAACAACCAACAACATCATTTTACATCCACTTTTCTTTCATCCTACTTCTTTCCTTTCACTTTTCCACCCTACCAAATATAGTCTTAAGGTCCATTCTACAATAAGGTAAGGTCACTTTACCCCATTAATAAAGTAAAAAATATGGATCATTAGATGATTTTTTTTATGATTGAGATAAAAATAAATAAATTTAAAAAAATATACCAAACAATCACCCAAAAAAAAAAACACCTGATAATAATTTTAAAACATTTCAAAAAAAGAAAAACGTTTGGCAACTGACCCTCAACTGACAACACCCCTCCACTAGCAAACCACTTGAGCTGTGATCCATCCGACCAGTCATCTGCCACTAGTGCAACAATCACTCCAAACTTGCCGGCAAGGCACATTGTGGGTAAGTCGTTGTTGACGTCGTGAGTAGAGAGGCAGTGGGGCAGCTGAGTGGCATTTTGGAGAGTGAGAGAAATGTGATGTCATGGGTTGGGTTGGATCACCGTTGCAGTTGGTGCTAGGTCGCATGGTGGAGGTTGTTCACTGTTTTTATTGATGGCAATATTTCTCGAGAGAACTGGGACCCGCTTGGGATCTACCACGAACAAGACGGGGATGGGGGATAAAGTTTGAGGATGGGGACAGGGATAAGAATGAAATCTTATCCTCGAAAATTAGCAGGGCAGGGACGAGGAAAGCACTCCTTACCCTATCCCCGCTCCAGCCCCCGTCTCCATGTATACATATGTGATTTCATATATAATATATATATATGTTAAAATATATACACTATGAAATTATTTTTAAAATTGTGTGTATTTATTAAATGAAAATTGAAATTGTGTGTATTTATTAAATGAGAAATAGACAAAGAATGAGAATTTTAAGTTTATTTTTTATGATTTCAAGCTTTTTTAGCTTAAGTGTTTTATAATATTTTGGTGAGATCTTTAATGGCTTTATGTTTAAGATTTCAATTATATGTGTTTAAATTTTGGTTTGGTTATGAAATCTTTGGTTTTAAACTAAATTTATGTTGCATTTCTACTTATTATTTACTTTTACTTTGTGCTATTTTCAAATCTATATATTTAAAATAGATAAGAAACGAGATAAGTATGTAAGAAAGTCCTCCGACGGGGAATTCATATCCCCGGCCCTGCTTCTATTTAAGGGGGATAAGGACAGGGATGAGGATAGTTTTTGAGATGGGGATAGGGATAGCCCTCGTCCCTTTACCATCCCTAGCTGTCGTAGGGGCTGGATCACATGGTGGGGTGCTTTACAGTGGAAGGGCAGCCCTTGGGTTGCATTGCTGGCCTTTGGGTAGTGGCGGCTCGCATTCAGATTCCGATTCAACTATGTAACTCACATGCCGCCGGCAATTCCCTTCTCCCTTGGCCATTCGTGTGTCCTTGTCTCTGGTGTTTGCGATTTCTCGTCATACAAATTATTAGGCTTGTGTTTGGGAGGTAAGAAAATTCAGACAAGACGAGGATTGCTCACCGGAGTTATCACCAAGTTTTTTTTTTTTTTTTTGGGGTTAACTTTGGGAGGGAAATTTTATAATATGTGAGGTTCTATTTTAATTTAATGGTCTTCAAGCCTTATTAACCATTGGATTTAAATCTAATGGGATATAGAATTTTTACTCCATCAATGGGGTAAGTAAAATAACATTATCCCATTGTAGAAGTCCCATTTTTTTTTTTTTAATACATTCAATTAATTGTCTTTCTTTCTTCTATTTCCATAGCATAATTTCTTAGGTGACCCTAAATTATAAATTTGTGACATTTCTTTCTCCCATGGGGTAAAATTTATGAGCCCTTGAATTACTTTTGGACAGGCCATCAACGACGCGAAGGGGCAGCAACAGGGATCTAGGTGCCAGTTGTCCTTCGCTGCACGCGATTCTCACGATGGTGAAGGTTCTTCTCCAATGACATGCTTTGCCACCGTTGTTGGGTCTCGTTGTCATCGAGTCTCCTTTCGTAAGGTCTAGACACCGTCACGGTTGAGGTGGGTGGCTGTCAGCATTGGTGGAACACAGAGAAAGATAAACTTTTTCCTTTTTCCTTTTGGTAAGTAGCTGAACTTTTTAAAATATGTCAATTGGTCCCCAAATTATCATTATTTGATTGAAACGTCCTCAAACTTTTAAAATAGATGCAAAGAAACCTTTGGTTTCACGGACGTTAAATTTCAAATGGCAACCTATATCAACTCACAAATAAATATTGAATTTACAAAATTGACCTTAAAATAATTAATTAAAATTGAAAAAATTAAAAAAAATAAATCCTCCTTTAACTTCTTCTCCAATCGAAGAGTTCCAGTGATTCAATGGTACGAGGAAGTCAAGGATTTGCTGTGACTTATACTGCACATGGTGGCTGCGACGGCACGGAGGGACAGTGGCTAGCGACAATGAGCTGAATTTCACGGCTGCTGGGCTTGCGACGACACAATGGCACGAAGGGGCAGAGGCGAGTGGCGGCCTGGGCTTGCGACAGGAGGTTTGCGACAGCTCAAAGATACTCACCATAAAGAGCTCATTTTCACGGCGACCTAGGCTTGTGATTGGGATGGGTTCGCCGCGGCACAAGGTGGGCTCGTCGAGGAGGTTTTGAGTGCTAGTGCTGGGGATGTGGATGGCTTTTACATTTTTTGCTGAGAAATTTGTGTTTGGGGAAGTACATTAGGCGGAGGGAAGCCGGGGAAAGTGACGAGAGAGAGAGAGAGAGAGAGAGAGAGAGAGAGAGGGGGGAGGGGGGGAGCTGGGGAAGCTGACAGAAGAGAGAGAATGAGTTTAGTTTTAGGGTGCGATTGGTTGGTCATCTCAATCCAACTCTAGTCGTATTTTTTTTGTCTTTTTCCCAAAAATTTTTTGTCTTTTTTCCAAAAAGTTTTTTGTCTTTTCTGAAAATTCAAAAAAATTTACTATTACAACTAAAATATTTCAACTTAAACTAACCAACCAAACAAACCCGTAAGTTACAGACTCGAATCTTATCCCCAAATCCATTTAATTCCCTCCAAACTTCAATCTATCACGTTATTTTACCAAAATGCCCTTTAACTAAAGGCATGTGCAGCTCACATGGGAAAAACCGTCCCTTTCTAGCGGCGGTTTGGATTATGCCCTTCTTTGCCCCATTATTAAGGGGTTGATGACCTTTTAATTATTAAAAAAAAGAAAATTAGGTATCATTTGATATCCTTTTAGAGAGCTCAAGGATTAAGAGAGTTATTTATTTATTTCTTGAAATGCTTTGTAAAGAGAATAACCAGATGTGGTATATATATATATTTTTTTGCGGTTTGGTATATCTATTTGATCTTAATCATTGAAAAATCATCTACTAATCAAGAATTTTTACTCTATCAATAGGATAAAGTAAACTTACCATATTGTAGAATTGCCATATTTTTTTAATATCTCAAACCTGAACTCTTAAAAGAGAAAGTTACAAAAATGTCCTTTTTAAATAAAATCTGTTAACTACCATTAATAGATTGGCTTAATTATTTGATTAGTCTTTAGGCTCTTATGCTTCGGTTCTTTTTTTTTTTTTAAACATACTTAATATTTTTTTGAATTTACTAATCTAATCTTAAGAAAATATCAGTCTCTCTCTCTAACTCTCTCTCACGACCTTGGGGGGACTGCTGGTCTCACAGTGATCTATATTGATCCGAATGAGGCTGACTACGGAGGGATATGTAGACAGAGAGGCGAGCTCAACAAAGGGGGTTCACGCAATGGTGGGATCTACACCATGGTGTCTGAGGGCCATGGGCGAGTCGCGGAGAGGGACATAAAAAGCGAAATAGGAGAGAGAAAGAGAAAGAGAAAGAGAGGAGAAAAATGGAAATCAATAGGAGAGAGAAAGAGAGTGGGACCGACAGAGGGAGGGAAAGAGGAGAGAGAGAGGGGGAGGGAGATCGAGGAAGAGATTAAGAGAAAGAGATAAAGGAGAGAGAGAGAGATTGGGGGATCAAGAGAGAAATTGAGAGAGATTTTTAATTTTCTTTTTTTTAAGGAGATGTGTGGCATTTAAGTTTAACTTGGGTTAAACTGTATTTTTTTTATTTTTTTCTGAAAAAGTTTTTTATCTTTTCTGAAAATTTTTTTTACCTTTTTTAAAAAGTCAACAAAAATTACTATTAAAACTTAAAAATCTTAAACTAAACTCGTTCACCAAACACCCCATAAATGTTTTTTTTTTATTTTGTTTTATTTTTTAAGGTTGCTTTAGTAAACTTAATAAAAATTAAGTTCACAAAAACAAAAGTAGCCAATAAAGAATCAAAAAAAATACTTTTTCGTAGGGGTCATTTCGAACTAAGAAAAAAGAATGAACCAAAATGACAAACATACTAAGCCCAAAAGGCGTGCATGATCAACGTTAAGCTAAAAAATAAAGAATCTAAAAGTAACCGAGAGAAAACACTTGATTGAAAGAAAAATTCGATTGAATTGAAAAGGAAAAGCTTGATTGAAAGAACAAAAAACGAAAGCTACTAAATTACCAAGCGTTGGCAACGACACGGGATTCGGACAATGTTGGGGCTTTGTTTGATTTGGAGATAAGGGTGTGTTCTTGTTAGAAGGAGAAGAGGAAGATGGAGGAGTTTTGTTTTTTGTTTTTGTTAAATTAAGGATTAATTTATTATATATATAAATGGAGATGAGAAACTAAAGGTTCCACTTAAATTTATTTAAAAAAAAAAAAGGAAACGAAATAGAAAATAATTAGAATCCAACGTTAATGGCATCATACTATTAAAAAGAATCAAACCTATTTTAGTTGAGGCTTTAGTTTCGGTTAAACCCACACTAACATGAAAAAATTTATGGAAAAAAAATCTTTATATGTATATAATTAAATGTATACGATGGTTATTATAATAATTTTGGCAAAAAATATACTCACTGAAGGATTTTGTTAAAAAAAAAAAACATAGAAGATTATTTTCACAATGTTTTTTATAATTTAGTCACTCAAGCTACGGAAAAAAAAACATGAATCAAAATTGTACAAATTTAAAGTTTAGGAACAAACCTACCAATTTATCTTTCTTTTTTTTTTTTTTTTTTTCTCTTACCAAGATTTTAGTTCATGTAAGTTTTTATTTAATTTAATGCCGTTGTTTATTTTCAATGATATGTTTTGTTTTTGTTAAAAATCAATGTTTTCTATGATATTCAATATTTATTTTTAATTTTAGTATATAATTTTTTTATTAGGCATGATAAGGGCACGATTGAGACACGCACACGTTAAGGGTATCGTATTTTTATAAAATAGGCCATTGGCCGGGCTTGATACTTTAGAGCATGACCGGAGACGTTTACTAAATTAGCTGGCATGACACAACAAGAAACACTAATTGATACAAAATAGATGAGAACCGTGTGTTTGACATCTCCGCTTTACTCTGTAGATAGGGGAAAAGTTTATTTCCTACCATAAAATTTTCCTGTGGCACGGTCAGAATTTCTTTTGCAAGGTCAGTGAAGGGTTTTTGAAAATCGTTTCAAACGAGATAATTTTCCACATTCAAGTTCAAAACGAATTTGTTTAGCTTGGGTTTGACACTTTTATCGACTCAAGTTGTGCTCACAAAATGTTATTCCCTATTTCTATTCTTTTTGCCTTTTCCCCTTCAAGAATGGAAAATCTTTCTACATTAGTTAGTTAAGCAAAGGGAAAATGAAAGGTAAATAATGGATTTAGGCACGTGGCTATATTTCCTTGTGCTCCAAGAAAAAAACGCCAGCAAGGTATACTTTGGTCAAATATCATCCGGCCATGTTTTTTTTTTTTTTTAATAATTTTTTTTTAAAATTTTTTTTCAGACATGAAGACAAAACAAGCATGAAACGTGTTGAACTAACATTTGTGCATGTTTGGGACACCAGTTCGGACTCAACTTTCTTAGTCCAAGCTGAGAACTTTCTTTACACAGTAATCCATCCCAAAATATCTTCTATTTGTACCTGTGGAATTGTGGTAGACTAAACCAAACTCACTTGCTTAGAGAGAGAGAGAGAGAGGGAGAGAGAGTGGGCTCTTATGGAGGAGTCTCAGCGTCTCCATATCTGCCATGTCCACAACTCTTCAAACATCGTTCAAAGATCACACACTTTCCTTCATGTCTTGGCAGTGGGATTCTTGATCCATTACAGAGTCTCTTTCTTTTTCCAAAACGACATCAAGGAAGTAGGAATACCAACCTTACCATGGCTTCTTCTCTTTCTCTCTGAGCTGCTTCTCTTCTTCATCTGGCTTCTAGGCCAAGCCTTTCGGTGGCGTACCGTTTCTCGAACCGTCTTTCCAGAGAGACTGCCCGAAGATGATAAGCTTCCATCAATTGATGTCTTCATTTTCACCGCGGATCCAGATAGAGAGCCTCCTTTGCTGGTGATGAACACCGTCTTATCTGCCTTGGCGATGGACTACCCGCCCGACAAGCTCCATGTGTATCTTTCTGACGATGGCGGTTCACCGGTGACTTTGAATGCGATGAGAGAGGCTTGGAGGTTTGCAAAGTGGTGGATTCCGTTTTGCAGGAGGTTTGGAATCCAAAAGAGGTGCCCGGAGGCTTGTTTCTCCTCACCAACGAATGACGATGATGATCATGGACACTTCGATAGCTCTGGCGAGTATCGGTTAGAGAGAGAGAAGCTCAAAGTTTGTTCTTTTCTTCCCTTCTTTGATACAAATCAATGTTTTGGTGTGATAGTATTTGTGTTCAGCAACAACTTTTGTTGTCTTTAAGGTTATTTATTTATTATTATTATTTTTTAACAGTTAAGGTTATGTAATTTTGACGCAGGAAAAATACCAAGACTTTAAGGAACGTGTAAAAGCATTAAAAGGGACATTTAAAGACACTATTGGCTTCACTAGCAAAGATCACCCATCTGTCATAGAGGTAATTTTTTTTTTCCCCCTTTATACCTTAGTTGTGGACAAGAATTAAGGGTCTTCAAGATTTGGAAGTGGGAAAAAGAGTATTTTTGCTTAAAAGATTTTATTTTGACAGGTGATTCAAGGAAATCCCAGTGGGATTAGAGAGCAAGAAGTTCAATCTATATTGCCTCGTCTTGTTTATGTTTCTAGGGAGAAAAAGCCCTCTCATCCTCACCATTTCAAGGCTGGAGCAATGAACACTCTTGTATCTCTCTCTCTCTCTCTCTCTCTCTCTCACTCTCTCTCTTTCTCGGAGTATATAAGGAATTGAATCATATGTTTTACAGTTATGATGTTCTTGTTGTTGTTGTTGTTGCAGCTTCGAGTCTCTGGAGTGATGAGCAATTCTCCTTACATACTATCACTAGACTGTGACATGTATTGCAATGACCCGACTTCAGCGCGACAAGCCTTATGTTTCCACCTTGATCCCAAAATATCTTCCCCCCTAGCTTTTGTTCAATTCCCTCAGAGATTCCACAACGTTGCGAAGAAGGATATCTATGAAAGTGGGTTAAGATCCACATATTCGGTATGCAAAGCAAAACCCAATTAGTTGTAACTCAATTATTTATGGCCTTTGATTAATCAAAAATGAAAAAATATCTTTCGAAAGTAATGTTAGGTATCCCAACTTTTTTATGCCAACCTACGTGGCAAGTGAGTTTTCATCTTTCTTTAGTAGATACCATTTGAATATTTAGTGACATGATTATTTTTTAAACACCTACCTATAAAAGGATGATAATTTACATACCATGTCAGTTGGTACGAATAAGTTAGAATGAAGGTCAAGATTCCTAGCATTACATAATCATGTTTTCAAACTGTGCTGTTGAGTACGTGATTTTTTATTTTATTTTATTTTTTTGCACGTTTCAGTTAATGTGGCCGGGTCTAGACGGGCTAGATGGACCAGTCTTGTCTGGTACAGGCTTTGTTATAAAGAGGATAGCATTATATGGCAGCTTTGTAAAAGAAGGTAAAGAATTGATAGATTACCTGAATGTATATATATAAGAGTGTTTGAATTTTGTTGTTATTAATGGAATAACCTTGTGTTTTTCTCAATAAAAAGGCGCTGATCCAATTGAACTCAAGAAGTACTTTGGACCATCCAATGAGTTAATCAAATCTCTTTTTCAACACACCAAGCCTGATCTAATCAATGGAAAAGACTCTTCCAATAAGCTGCTCGAAGAGGCCAAGTTCTTGGCTTCTTGCACCTATGGAGATCAAACAAAATGGGGTGAAGAGGTGAAGCAAGCTTGTTCATTAATAAAACAATTTATTCCTACTTGCTAATCCTTTTGTAGATTGTAATGACATCATAATTTTCTCTCCTTGCTATGAAAACCAGGTTGGTTTTCTGCATTATTCAGTTGCAGAGGATTATTTAACGGGCTTTGCCTTACAATGCAAGGGATGGAATTCAGTATATCTTAGTTCATCAAAACCACAGTTCTTGGGTTCTGGTGTCACAAATTTGAATGATCTATTGACTCAAGGGACAAGATGGAGCTCTGGGTTGGTCGAAGTTGGCATCTCTAAGTTTTGCCCCTTCATTTACAGCCCCTCCAAGATGTCTTTCCTCGAGAAAATGTGCTACGGAAATCTATCCTTTTTCCCTCTCTATTGCTTGCCTTTATGGTGCTTTGCTACTATTCCTCAACTCTGCCTTCTAAAAGGCATCCCTTTGTACCCTGAGGTAATGTCTAAAACTCCCTATTGTTATTTAAAATGACATTTAAAAGAAAAATGCTTGGGAGGTCATATACGAACAACACCATAACTAATAGAAGGTGAATCCACATTGCGGGACCATTGTCGACTACTGGTGCCTCGTAGCATTGTTTCATTGTTTATTATCTTCTCTTACAGCCTAAAATCGACAACATGATATTCCTAACATGAACCTTCTATTCTCTTTACAGGTTTCAAACTCATATTTCATCATATTTATGTTACTCTTTATCTCTTCTCTTGCGCAACAGTGTTATGAGATCCTCATAACTGGAGGATCATTGCGTTCGTTGATATACGAACAAAGAATATGGATGATGAAAGCGATTTCATCTCATTTATATGGAACTTTGGATGCCTTCGTGAAGAGGATTGGTATGAGGGAAGCCAATTTCTTGCCCACCAATAAAGCTGAGGATGATGAACGAGTTAAGCTATACGAAAATGGTATTTATGATTTCCGAACATCAACGATGTTTCTTGGTCCGTTGGTTGCCCTGGTGATCTGGAACGTGGGTTCTCTTCTTGCCGGAATTGCTAGAGCCATTCTTGTGGGAGATTTGGACAAGATGTTTGTACAAATTTTCATCTCATTTTATATTTTGGCTGTAAACTACCCCATTATAGAAGGGATGGTGATAAGGAAAGACAAAGGAAGAATACCAACATCAATCACCATATTATTTGCTATATTGTCCATCATAATTTTCTTGCCTGTGGGCTCTAGACTTCTTATGTACTAACTAATAAATGATATATATACATATGGTTGTTGTGTTGTTTATGATCTAATGTGCACGTAATGTTATCATTAAAGGTTTTATTTTTGTGAAATCAATTTTCCACGAAAAAGACAGTCAATGGTCACAAAAACAATTAAAGACAGAGAAACGGAGGTCTGGAAAGCTCTAAACAGAGGAAGCCACGAAAATGGAAGGCATACTCTAGGCTAATAGGACAGGTATTTTAAAAGAAAAATGTCGGGAACACCAATTTTAATGTAAACTTTTGGATATCAATTTATGTCACATATGAGTTGTCGTTTTTTTTTATTGGTAAGTGTTTAAAATATTGTCACATTAATTAATTATATCTATTAATAAAAATATGACACGTGAGATATTACTCAAAAAATTGATATTAGAGTTGGTGTTCTTAACACTACTGTTTATGAAATGGAGTTTGGTTTAATTGCCACGATTAATGCTCATATGCATTTCCTTTGGAAATATTGTCTGATTTTTTTTTTTCTTTTAAGTACCCATCAGATTGGCCATTCCAGCACTCTGGGATTATTGACAATTTTTATTTCTCCTATAAAAACAAGTTATTTTTAAAAGGATTCTTTACATTTTTAATATCTTGTATTTTGTTTTCATTCAAATAGTTTATCCTATATTTAAAATAATGTATTTTAAATTTAATATACAAATCTATATATTTTATAGGTATGAGAGCAAACTACACTGTATAAAATTATTAAAAGGAGTAAAAAAAAAAAAAAAAAAGTAAATAACACCTTTTAAAAGATGGCAATCAATTCATGAATGATTGCAAAACGTTAACACATGGGAATTGCAACAACAGATTTTCTCCTTCAGTGGGCCTCTGGTTTTTGTGGTTACTATTCCATAGCGACATACAGAATCAAAGATTTTTCCACACGCTGCATACGTGAAATTAGACATCTATAAGATAGTTAAAAAAAAAATAATAATAATAAGGCTATGTTTCGTTTGTATGTTTGCCTCTGAAACGAAAATTTTTCTTCTTTTAAAATAAGAAGTCGCCTTTTTCTGTTTGAAAAAAAAACATTCAGATGCATAATTTTTTATAATTCTAAAAAATTTAAAAATTTTGAAATGTTGTTTGTATAATTATTAAAAATAATAATGTAAATATTAGGTTTTTTTTTTTTTTTTTTTGTCAAATCACCTTTAGATCGGACACAAACAGGCACACCAATTATATAGATAAAATCTCCCTAAATGATCACAGGCCCGTCAGTTCAAAGCTCTAAGAGGGATAAAAGTTTACATACCTTACCGCCGCTTTACTCTTTGAGTTGGTAGCCAAAGAGATATTCTAAATAAGAAAGGGAGGGGGACAGATCAATTGAAAATGCTATTTGCTTTGTAATATGATGATCCAAGCAAACGTTTGGTTTCTAATCCCGTTGAGATGACCCAAGAATTTCGCTTTTTCGATTTTTCTAGTCCTTGGGAATAGCATAGCGACAGCTATTACATTAGCTAGATGATTTTGAGTGGCTAAACTAGCTTGCTCTTGTGTATATATATATATATATATATTTTTTTTTTTTGAAAAATGCTCTTATATATTTTACAAAAGGGGAGGGGGTTAATGTCAGAGAATAGCTAGTAAATGAATTACCAGGCACCATCCAAAAAAGAAGAATGTAATCCTATCATACTGTCACAGGACATGGATATAATCATATAAATTTGTTTCTCTAATAATTATGAAAGCATTAAAAAAATTGTTTTAGTCGGAGATCAAATAAAAAAGGTTACAAAATTTTAAAACTTTAGAAAATGATGAAAATTTTTGAATTTGAAAATGTTACTATGCAAAATATGTTTGAAATGTAAATGAAGGGGTTGACAATAGAGAAATGGGGTTTTTATTTATTTTCCTTTATTTTTTTGTATATATCATTTGTAAAATGAGATGAGTTTTTAGATCCAAACAAACATCACTAATTTATTTCTAAAATGAGATAAACCAAACATGTGAAACAAACGGCCTTTAAGAAGACTAGAACACAAAAGCTTTTTCTCTTTCTTTTTTTCTTGTTTTAATAACATGTTCTTCTACTCCATGACTGATCATCCAAGTGCTCCATGTTAGGCAAGCTACTTGAGTTCTGTTTCCATAAATTGCTAGATTGGTCTATAAATTTTTACATGTGCCATATGAATAAAATAGATTTGAAATTTCCACTTTCAAAAAAAAAAAAAAAAAAAAAAGATTTGTAAAATGGCCACTCTTACATGGCTTGTCTAATGAGCCTTTTCTCTTTCCATACCCATTTTTTAGCTTCTGTCTTTTGTCCTTCTCAAATACACTAATTGGACATTTCGCCTAAACGGAATAAATAAATAAAGCAAAACTTAAAATTTACATACTTAAAAATTACAAAAAAAAAAAATCAGCTGAGGATGGATGAAAGACTAGAAGTGTCTTTCTTTCTTTAACAACAACAATAATAATAATAGTAGTAGTAAGTTGATAAGTTGATCATACCAATTTTATCCTACATTTCTTCTGTTTGACATTTTTGGCCTATAGAGATTCTAATGGTCCTAAATTTTGTCACTTCTTTTTATTTATAAAGGGCTAGATGCAAGAATGTCATAAATTTGACATCTTCTTGTATATATGTTCCCCATAATATTAAAGTGATAACTTTGTCATTTAATAACATTAAAATTATTAATTCTAATGTTAAAGTGAGCAAAATTATAAACAAGTATTCAAAACATAACTCTCTACTTAATTTTCTCTTATTTTTTAAATAATTATTTAGGGTATGTTTGGCAATCAAACTCATTTTAAACTAAACCGTACTTTTTCATCATGTTTTTTGTCTTTTTCTGAAAAAGTTTTTTGTCTTTTCTAAAAAAGTTTTTTGTCTTTTCTGAAAAATCAACAAAAATTACTATTGAAACTTAAAAATCTTAAACTAAACTCATTCACCAAACACCCCCTTAGTGGTCATATTTACGCCCATTAAATTTATCAGTAAATAATAATTTTAAGACGAATAGTACACTTTTTAGATAAAAGTAAAATTCAAAGCATAAAAAGGTAAGGATCAATTTTGCTTTTGATCTCTCAATTATATGTACAATCTAATTTTAATACCCAAACTTTAAAACATCTCATAATCAGTACTCTAACAATTACTTTGTCCCATTATAATCCTTCCTTTAAAAACACACTAAAAATGGATTGTAAATACCTTTATCAGATATTAGCCAAAAAAAAAAAAAAAAGAGAAAGGATTTTACAGAATAAATAAAAAAAAATTTTTTTATACAATGGTAAGCAAGTTTCATTCCAAAAAAAAAAAAAAAAAAGATAAAAAAAAAAAAAAGAAGATAAAAAAACGGAGCCAAATATCATCAGTGCACCGTGAATGCTCTCACTAATTAGAAGGAAAAACGGAGGCAAATATTATTTATGGAAGGTTGCAAGCCTCCTTGTCCCGCGCTCATTTCCTCTGTCGTCCTTTTTTATTTTTCAGGTCTTGAGATTAATACGGCATTTCTTCTCTCATCCACTCCGAGTAAGTTCCCCTCTTATGCTCTCTAGCCTCTATCTTTTTATCAGCTTTACTTTTGTGCATAACTTAGGCCTTGTTAATATCAGTTTAATCGTTCATAAATATTCTACTTTAAGGTAACCGATTTTGTACACCTACGCTAACTTTTTTTTTTTTTTTTTTCCAAAAAAAAATTCCGTGACCATTATAATAGTTGATGAGTTTGACAATTAAATCCGGTTAATTACCAAGTGGATCAATCAGTGATTATCCGTCAGCTGTAAATCGATGATCAATCACGTACTTTTACATAACTTACTAGCATTAGCTTCATCAACGATCAGTTGCATTTTTGATTTTTTTTTTCTAATTTAATATATTAAGGGACTAATCAAAAGAAGACAAAGAGGGAGATGGCAGAACTTGTGATACCCATACGTCCGATGAATGGTGGAAATGGCGTTCATAGCTATAGTAAAAACTCCACTTTTCAGGTGCATAAATAAATATTAAATAGTAACAGAATAACTGTAGCTTTGTTAGATAATTGAATAAGGAATTGAAAGTAACCAGTTCATTTTTTGCAGAGAAAAGCTATAGAAGCTACCAAAGAACTCATCAACAAGACAATTGCTGAGGAACTTGATGTCAAGACTTTCTCTTCTTCAAACACTTTTAGAATTGCAGATTAGGGGCTGCTCCGTTGGAACCAACACACTCCTAGCCGTTGAAAACATAATTAATGCCGTGCAACACAAGTTTCAAAGCCAGGGAACTGATACTAAACCTCCCGAGTTCCAAGTCTTCTTCAACGATCAGGCCTCGAATGATTTCAACCAGCTTTTCACATCTCTTCCTTCTGAGATGCAGTACTTTGCGGCAGGCGTGCCGCGTTCCTTTTATGGCCGTCTATTTCCAAAAAACTCGCTTCATTTTGTTCATTCTTCATCTGCCGTCCACTGGCTTTCTATAGTATTGGAAGAGGTTTGCATTTGGGGAAGTTTTCCGGACAAAATTTTACCGTCTAATCCAAGCTCTCAATTTTACGTCTCACTTTTTCTCTCTTTCGTATTCAAAAAACTGAAACTTTAAAAGTCCATGACTTTTTCCATTTCAAATTGAAACAAAATAATTCTTATGTCAAAATGCTCACAACGACAAGACAAACAAAACAATATTCATTTTACAATTTTTTTTTTCCCAGCACATTTCAAATTTTTATATTATTTTTTATATTACATAACTTTCCAAAAATCCTCACCCAAACATGTATTTTCAACCCAACCTACAAAACTCTATTTGAATGCTTGCTTATCAAATTCCAAATTTATAGTACTTTTTTTTTTTCACTCTCTCTCTCTCACTATTTCATGAGACAGGGAATGAAAAGTGATGAAAAAATAGATTCCTTTAACGTACCAGTATATTTTGCATCACTCCAAGAAGTGGAAGCGGCAGTGAAAAGAACGGATGTTTCAACATAGAACTAATGGAGAACATAAATCATGAGAAGCCACAGCCCAAAGTCACGTCAGCCACTTTCAGAGCTGGCTTGGAGGGGACCTTTAAGGCGCATTTTGGAGATGAGATTTTGAATGAGCTGTTTGATAAGTTACCATACAATAAACTTGAAGAATCTTCCTTAAACTCCAAATCATGCGAATTGGTTTATCTATTTGTTTCACTAAAACACAACGCAAACGCATAGAAAAAGCGTCCCAGGCTGTGTAATCAATTTTGTCTATTCCGAAAATTTTAAGCAGTATAAACGGAAACTAAGCAAAGTTCTCTAGTTTTTATTTTTACCATTGTTGGGTACTTTGGTGTTGGGATCCAAATGTACCCTAAGGATAGAAAATCAATATTAAGGATTTTTTGTAAATATGACATTTTGATATGAATAAGAGAAGGTTATTCATGTTTAATAAGTTGTGTCCTATTTACTTGTGTTTGTTGATTGTATGGTTATTTTGAGCAAACATAAAATACTCCTTGACTGTTGGTAATATATCAGATTACCATATGTACACGGGGTATATATAGAAGACGTGGTAATTTGATAACAGTCTAAATAAATAATCTGCAATCGATGGAATAAGATTTGGGGATCTTATTCATGATAAAATTGTAAAGGTTATCTACTTCCTTGGAGGGATGGTTTGTCTTGACCATCGGATAGGTTCTGAGTAGAAACTTTAATGTATACCAGTATTAAGGTATGACATTGAACTGGACCTAAAGTGTTAATTGATTCGGTTTAATAATTCCGTTTATAAGAATCAATGATGCTTTGATTATCATTCTGCATTAATCTTAATCCTGAAATGATTACTTGAGTTCGTATCCATGACTTATATACTTTAATGCAATATAGGTGAGACACTGTTAATTCATGGTCAATCTACTTGTGTTTTGGGTGCATGACTTATGGATTGAGAAATCAAGATTCATAGATACGGAATCCATAGCTATCTTAACGATAGTACATGTTATCTACTTAAAGGTATTATTTAGGGATTGAAAGATAGTATAACAAGATCTTGGCCATCAGTTTACTTTGTGTTCTCTGATAGTTTACCAATTGTAAGGTTTTATAATTGGTGGTTTTTTTAATGGAGAATAATAGAATTTTAAGTTAAAATGACTGAAAAGGTAAAACGGAAAAAAATCCTTAATTCAATCATGGATAACATATGGGGATTAAGCAAGCGATGAATAAATCATGGAAGAAGCACTACGTGAGACAGCTTTCGTAATACGGTATGTAAATAGGAGTTCAGCTTCAAACTTTTAATGAAATAGTTTTGAAGTTGATAATTGATGAATAATTAATCTGTGATTAATTTTTTACAATTATAGGAGCCTCTTTACATATTTCCATCGGGTTCCTCTATTAGCTCATGTAGTTCCATATAGCGTCTCAGGATTTGTTCCTAATGAGATCGGTAAATTTAAATTTAAATGGAATTTAGTAATGTCTATTAAGACATAGTAGTCTCTAACATGCAATCCAGAAAGGATTGGACATGTGAAATTTATAGACAAATGATTTGTCAACATGTGATTGGTTAGTTTGAATTTTGGAAATAATATTGTGTTTGAATTATTTAATTTTGGAAAACAAAATTTTTCTCTCCTAATTAAAAGAGGTGCACGGTTTTTTATTGAGTGGAGCGAAGAAAATTTTATTTCAAAATTATTCAAATATATTCCTAACATTAAATTATTAATTGATTTAAATAATGGAGATTATTTCATGAATTTTTCTCTCCTAATTAAAAGAGGTACACGGTTTTTGTGAGGAAAGAAAATTTGAAATATTCCATTGATTTAAATTAATTAATATGGATAATATTTGTGGAAAATATTTATTCAAATAAGTGAATCTTATTTAAATTCAAAAAAGGTTTAAAAGAAATTTGAATCTAAATAGGACTAGGATCTTTTGACTAGTCTAGATTCTTGATTTAAAATTTGAATCACCAATCAACCTTTATTTTCTCCTTGTGACCGAATTTTTTGAGGGATTATCTCCCCTTGGAAAAACGTTTTAGGTTCAATGAATCTAACCCTATAATTGTATGATCTTTTGGTTCAAAATTTATACGGAAAAATAATTATTAATTATTAATTATTTTTCAAGAAGAAGATAAATTTTGAAGAGGATTGGACTTCTATATAAAGGCTAGGAATTCTTGAAAAGCCAACTTTTGGTATTTTTCATTAAGAAAAACGTTTTTGGTAGTAGAAAGAAAAACCAATTAGGTTTTTTCTACGTCATAAAATTCGGCAATTTTGTGAGAGAGAAAAAGAGAGAAAATTCCATTGAATCAAAATTATGAGGAAGGTTAAACCGAGTGATAATTTTCATAGGAGGTTAACCGGTTCTTGTTTTGTAGTTTTAAGGAAAGAAGTTGGATCATATTCTCAACGAGGATCATCGGAATTGAGAAGGAGGAATCTAGAATTCGGAAAGCACCACCGGTAGCTTAGATTCATAGAATGTGTGCCCATATACATTCTGAGACGTGGAACTTGAGAATAGTAGAGAAGACACGTTGGTCAAACGCTCTAGTAATTCCGGAATCCAAGAAATAAGGTACGCTTGATCATGAATTTAATTTATTGTTATATCCATCATGAGCTTCTTTACCGAATCGGCATAAAAAATTTTAAAACTTCTACTGCGCCTTAACTCTGATACCGGATCCAATTTTTCCAACAATTGGTATCAGAGCCAACTCATGATCATGTATATAACATTAATTATTTGATCAAATAAATTTCTTTCTATGTATTAATGAAATATTTTAGAGAGTTGGCACTCTAGGTTTTATTTTGAGTATGTTAAATATATTATGAATGGATGTATGGATGAATGAATGCTTTATATTATTTTTATAATATATGATGCTTGTTCAATTTTACCGGTCATGATTCCATAGAGGTTAGAACTTGTATCTAGGTTTTTCAAGTATAATAGATGCGGTCTATTATTACTGCTAGGTCGTTCTTTCAATTCCTAGAATTTTTGTAAGCCGGAAACGGCGTAGGAATGTTTTTGTAAAATTCGAGCTACAATGAATTCAAGAAGATTGAAGATGAACAAATGTATGGAAATTTTCAAAAGATGTGATTTTTTGTTTTTTGAAAATTTTTTTCAATTAAAAAAACATTTTTTATTAAAAAAAATCACAAAATCTTTTTGAAAAATTTAATTTTCCAATGATATGTGATCTTGATAATTTGGAAATCAAAATTGAAAATTTAAATTTAAATTTAATGGATATTATTATGAATTTTAAAATTTCATGATTTAAATTTGAAATTTGGAAATTTCAAATTTTTTGAATTTTAAAATTTAATAAACCAGATTTTTATTTAAATTTTGATATTTTGTAATTTTGATTAAAATTAAAAATCACATATAATCTTTTTGAAATTTAAATTTAAATTTAAATTTAAAAGATGTGACATTGGAGAAGGAAGACATATTGAAGAAGGATATAAGGCATGGATCTACAAATAAAGGTCGATATATGTTTCGGTTAATTTTTATAAATTTTACAATTTTCTTTTCTTTAGGATGGAATCATGTTTCACGGCTATTTACATATTTTTGCAAACCATGAATAATGTGTTTCTAGATGAATATGTTATACTATTTCGTGATGTATTGATAACATGCCATATAGATTAGGGAGTGCGACTCAATAAATGTTGTTTATGTATGAAAAATAAAAACCCTAATTTAAAAGATTGAGTGGGAGAAGGTTTTACACATTAAGACCTACGGCCTCCATTGTTGGTCCAATAGTTACGCATGGTAGTGCCTGCTACTCGGTTTTAACTCGAGAATTTCCTTCGGATAGGTATCTTACCTAGAACGCACACTGATTTGGATTTCCGAAAGGATAATAATTTTAGACATATTTTATATTTAGATCACCCCTCGGTGGCGGATGTAAAATATAGATTCAAAATTGAAAATGATGGTTACACACTCATGCTAGTTTATTTATTAACTCTCCCTCGAGGCTCTGTTATATAAAGTAGTGGCCAAATAAACGATAGTTAATATATATTTAATAGAGTTTGCTCCATGGACGAATATGTATTAATCGGAAGAGATCCGTGTTCTTGGCTAGTTATTCTATAACTACCCCTCGGTAGCTTAGAAAGCGGAAGCTAGGAATTATCGTTGTAAGGTATGTGTTTTAAGGATTTTACACATAAACATTTAGATTGCATATAGATCTTTTTATTTCATTACAAAACCAAATTTTATAAACAAAAATGATGTTTGCTCGTCCTTAATACATGTTTTCTTATTATAGATCAAAATGTCGAGCCCTTTATCTGTGATACTTACGCAAAATAAATTAACTGACGAGAATTTTAATGACTGGAAAAAGAATTTGCTAATCATCCTAAATTTTTAGAAACACAGTTTTGTCCTAACCCAACCTCGACCACCTACGCTTGCGATCGACGTTCTTGATAGGGATTTTGTAGCACTTGAGCACTGGGACAATTCCAACCTAAGTGCTATGTGCTATATTTGGGCGAGCATGTCTAACGTGCTCCAGAAATAGCATGAGGAACATCAAACTGCTAGGCAGATCATGGATAACCTGGAGGAAATGTTTGGTGAACAAACTATCCAGGCTAAGACCGATGCTATCAAAGGTCTCATGAACTACAGGCAGAAGGTTGGAACTCTCATCAAGGAGCACATGATGACAATCATGGCTTATTTGTCTGAGGCTCAGGCAAATGGGACTAAGATCGATGCTGCAACTCAATTGGTTATGGTTTTCCAAACCTTATCCAAGGATTTCGATTTGTTTCAGGCATCCTACAACCTTAATCAGAAGGAGATGTCTTTAACGGAATTGATGAAATAGTTACAAGCCTTTGAGAACATTTTTAAGGGTTCTGGAACTAAGGCTGAGGCAAATGTGACTGAACTTGGTTCGCCTACTCCTAATCCCAAAAAGAAGAAGGAAAAGGGGAAGAACAAAGGGAACAAGCCTGCGGTGAATGCGCCTGCTTCTAAGAAGTCTAAAAAGACAAAGAAGTGAAAGGTGGATCTCAAAAAGGTTAAGTGTTTTCACTGTGGGAAGAAAGGAAATTTCAAGAAGGATTGCCGAGAATACCTGTCTATGCTAAAGCAAAAAGGTAATTTCGATGTCCTGTATCTTGATGGTTGTTTAGTGGTAGAATCTAAGGACAATTGGGTTATAGATTCTGGAGCTACTAATCATGTTTGTATTTCTCTACAGGGGTTCAAGGTAACGAGAAGTCTGCATGAGGAAGACTTCACGTTAAGAACCGGCGATGGGATGTTGATGCGAGTTGAAGCAGTGGGAGAAGTGCATCTTTATTTTGATGAATTTAGGTTTATTGTTTCGAGACATTGTTTTTATGTTCCTAGTTTCAAGAGGAACCTAATTTTGGTAGCTTGTTTGATTAAAGATTCTTATTCAATTTCTTTTAATAATAAAGTTGTTATTAGGAAAAATAATTCTCTTATCTGTAATGGTTGGATGCATGAACATCTTTATTTTATCAAACCTAAAATGCACTCATTGCTTGATACAAAATTGGATAAAAACTCTAAAAGACATAAGTCTTCTCACTCTAAAAAATAATATCTTTGGCATTTACGAGTTGGTCACATAAGCCTTAACAGAATTCAAAGGATGGTAAAGGAGGAATGCCTTGACTTGTATGAGGTTGAACCTTGGCCACAATGCGAATCCTGTTTGGAGGGTAAGATGACTAAACGGCACTTTGCTGCCAAGGATGGTCGTATTCAGGAACTTTTAGAACTAGTGCATACAGATGTTTGTGGTCCCATGAATATAAAAGCACGTGGTTGGTATGAGTATTATATCACTTTTATTGATGATTACTCAAGGTATGGATATGTCTATTTGATGACCCGCAAAAGCGAAGCCTTTGACAAGTTCAAAAAATTTCAGGCTGAAGCGGAAAAACAATTAGGTAAGTCCATTAAGACACTTCGATAGGATCGAGGTACGGAATACCTATCGGATGAGTTCTTAGGATATTTGATAGAGAATGGGATACAATCCCAGTTGACTGCACCTGGTACTCTTCAACAGAATGGTGTAGCTGAGAGAAGGAATAGGACCCTATTGGATATAGTTCGGTCTATGATGAGTTACTCTATATTACCTTTGTCATTTTAGGGTCACGCCATACAAACTGCATGCTATCTTCTGAATAACGTACCTTCCAAATCGGTTCCTAAAACTCCTTGCAAGTTATGGACAAGTAGGAAACCTAATTTGAATCATATTCGAATTTGGGGTTGTCCGGCACACGTCCTGGATAAGGAAGCGAAAAAGTTGGAGTCACGATCAGAAGTGTGCTTGTTTGTTGGCTATCCAAAAGGGACAAAAGGTGATCTGTTCTATAATTTGAAGCAAGATAAAGTCTTCGTTTCCACACATGCAACATTTCTGGAGGAAAGTTACGCGAAAGACTTTAAACCTCGTAGCAAAGTAGTGCTTGAAGAGATCACTTCGGGTTTGGATGTTCCTAAAGTCACAGAAAACCCTATAAAAAAACCATAAAGAATCAACAACAACAGGGAGCTTCAACGTAGTGGGAGGATTATCAGAGAACCTGAAAGGTACATGTTCAATGATGAAGTTTTTGAAGCAGAATCCATAGAACATGTTGATGATCTGGCTACGTACAAAGAAGCTATGGAGGATGTTGATTCTAGTCTTTGACAAAATGCTATGAACACCGAGATGAAATCTATGGATTCTAACGGGGTCTAGAAACTTGTAGACTTACCCCAAGGCATAAAACCGATTTGGTGTAAGTGGGTATACAAGAGGAAGAGAGGTGTGGATGGGAAAGTGGAAACTTTTAAGGTAAGACTTGTAGTGAAGGGCTATGCGCAAAGAGAAGGAATTGACTATGATGAAACCTTCTCGCCTGTAGCAATGCTCAAGTCAATCCGCATTCTTTTATCCATTGCGGCTGCTCTCGATTATGAGAACTGACAAATGGATGTCAAGACAGCTTTCTTGAATGGCTCTCTTGAGAAATATATCTATATGACACAACCAGACGAGTTCAAGGCAAAGGGCCAAAAAGACAAGGTATGCAAGTTGCTTAAATCCATTTATGGATTAAAGCAAGCATCTCGTTCTTGGAATATTAGGTTTGATCAAGCGATCAAAACCTATAGATTCGAACAAAACATTAAGAACCATGTGTTTATAAATGAATCAAGAATGAGAAAGTGGTTTTCCTTGTACTTTATGTAGATGATATATTGCTTATTGGAAACGATGTGACAACATCATCATCTGTCAAAGTTTGGTTAGCCAAACAGTTTGACATGAAGGACTTAGGAGAAACTAGTTATGTTCTTGGTATTCAACTCTTTAGAGATAGAAAGAATAAAACGATAGCACTCTCCCAAGCTTTATACATTGCTAAAGTGCTTGAGAAGTTTTCTAAGAAGAATTCCAAGAAAGGTGCCCAACCTTTCAGGATTGAAATCGAGCTTTCTAGAAATGACTGTCTCAAGACATCGGAAGAAAAGGAGCGTATGAAAAATGTACCTTATGTATCAATGGTAGGTAATCTTATATACGCTATGTTATGCACTAGACCTGACATTTGTTTTGCGGTTGGTATGGTAAGTCAATATTAGTCGAATCTGGGACCGAACCATTGGGCTACAGTCAAGTATATACTCAAGTATCTACGGAGAGCGAGGGACTATATGCTAGTGTATTCCGGTCAGGACATTGTTCTTATAGGATACACAGATTTTGATTTTCAATCAGATTAGGATTTAAGGAAATCAATTTCTGGATCTGTCTTTACCTTTAGAGGTGGTGCTGTTGTGTAGAGGAGTATTAAGCAATCTTGCATTGCAAACTCGACCATGGAAGCCGAGTATGTGGCAGCCAGTAAGGCATCAAAGGAAGCGGTATGGTTCCCTAGGTTCCCTGGTGACCTTGAGGTCGTTCCTGATATGGATAAAGTTATGGTGCTCTACTGTGACAACAGTGCAGCAGTAGCTAATACCAGGATCCTAGGCATCATAAGAGGAGTAAGTACATTGACAGAAAATATCACATCATTAGAGGTTTTGTTGAGAGTGGAAATGTGACGGTTTGCAAAATCGCATCAGAGGACAATCTTGCTGACCCGTTCATAAAGACTTTGGTGGCCAGAAGATTCAAAGAACACGTTGAAGGCATGGGGATGCATAATATGTCACATTTACTCGCTTATGGCAAGTAGGAGATTGTTGGGATCTAAATGTGCCATAAAGATAGAAAATCAATATTAGGGATTTTCTGTAAATATGACATTTTGATATTAATAAGAAGAGGTTATTCATGTTTAATAAGTTGTCCTATTTACTTTCATTTATTGATTGTATTGTTTTTTTGAGCAAACATAAAATACACCTTGGCTGTTGGTAATATATCGGATTACCATATGTATACGGGGTATACATAGAAGACGTGGTAATTTGATAACAGTCTAAATAAATAGTCTGCAATCAATAAAATAAGATTTGGAGATCTTATTTATGATAAGATTGTAAAGGTTGTCTACTTCCTTAAAGAGATGGTTTGTCTTGACCATCGGATAGGTTCTGAGTATAAACTTTAATGTATACCAGTATTGAGGTATGACATTGGACTGGACCTAAAGTGTTTATTGATTCGGTTTGATAATTTCGTTTACAAGAATCAATGACGCTTTGATTATCATCCTACATTAATCTTAATCCTGAAATGATTACTTGAGTTCGTCTCCATGACTTATGTACTTTAATGCAATATAAGTTTGACACTATTAATTCATGGTCAATATACTTATGTTTTGGGTGCATGACTTATGGATGGAGAAATCAAGATTCATAGATACGGAATCCATAGCTATCTTAACGATAGTACATGTTATCTACTTAAAGGTATTATTCGGGTATTGAAAGATAGTATAACAAGATCTTGGCCATCGGTTTACTTTATGTTATCTGATGGTTTTCTAATTGTATGGTTTACAATTGATGGTTCTTTCAATGGAGAATAATGGAATTTTAAGTTAAAATGATTGAAAAGGTAAAATGGAAAAAGTCATTAATTCAATCATGGATAACATATGGGGATTAAGTAAGCGATGAATAAATCATGGAAGAAGCACTACGTGAGAGAGCTTTTGTAATACGATATGTAAACAGGAGTTTATCTTCAAACTTTTAGTTGAATAGTTTTGAAGTTGATAATTGATGAATAATTAATCTGGGATTAATTTTTCACAATAATAAGAGTCTCTTTACATATTTCCATCGGGTCGCTCTATTAGCTCATATAGTTCCATATAGCGTTTCGGGATTTATTCCTAATAAGATCGGTAAATTTAAATTTAAATGAAATTTAGTAATGTCTATTAAGATATAGTACTCTTTAACATGCAATCCAGAAAAGATTGGACATGTGAAATTTGTAGACAAATGATTTGTCAACATGTGATTGGTTAATTTGAATTTTGGAAATAAGATTGTGTTTGAATTATTTAATTTTGGAAAACAAAATTTTTCTCTCCTAATTAAAAGAGGTGCACGGTTTTTAATTGAGTGGAGGGAAGAAAATTTTGTTTCAAAATTATTCAAATATATTCCTAACATTAAATTATTAATTGATTTAAATAATGGAGATTATTTCATGAAATTTTCTCTCCTAATTAAAAGAGGTGCACAGTTTTTGTGAGGAAAGAAAATTTGAAATATTCCATTAATTTAAATTAATTAATATGATAATATTTATGAAAAATATTTATTCAAATAAGTAATTTTTATTTAAATTCGAAAAAAGTTTAAAAGAAATTTGAATCTGGATAGGACTAGGATCTTTTGACTAGTCTAGATTCTTGATTTAAAATTTGAACCACCAATCAACCTTTATTTTCTCCATGTGGCTGAATTTTTTGCGGGATTATCTCCCCTTGGAAAAACGTTTTAGGTTCAATGAATCTAGTCCTAAAGTTGTATGATCTTTTAGTTCAAAATTTATCCAGAAAAATAATTATTAATTATTTTTCAAGAAGAAGATAAATTTTGAAAATGATTGAACTTTTATATAAAGGCTAAGAATTCTTGAAAAACCAACTTTTGGTATTTTTCATTAAGAAAAACGTTTTTGGTAGTAGAAAGAAAAACCAATTAGGTTTTTTCTACATCATAAAATTTGACAATCTTGTGAGAGAGAAAAATAGAGAAAATTCCATTGAATCAAAACTGTGAGGAAGGTTAAACCGAGTGATAATTTTCATAGGAGATTAACCGGTTCCTGTTTTGTAGTTTTGAAGAAAGAAATTGGATCATATTCTTAACGAGGATCATATGCTTAACGAGGATCATCGGAATCGAGAAGGAGGGATCTAGATTTCGGAAAGCACTACAGGTCGCTTAGATTCATAGAACATGTGCCCACACACACTCTGAGACGTGGAACTTGAGAATAGTAGAGAAGACACATTGGTCAAACGCTCTAGTAATTCCGGAATCCAAGAAATAAGGTACGCTTGATCATGAATTTAATTTATTGTTATATGCATCATGAGCTTCCTTATCGAATCGGCATAAAAAATTTTAAAACTTCCGCTGCGCCGTAACTCTGATACCCAATCTGATTTTTCCAACATTTGGTGCCTATGGATCTGTTGTACTCCATTATTTTAGAGTAAATTAATGTTTTTTTGGTATACATAGCAAGTACACGCACACATAAATTTTCACGGAACAGATCTACCACAAAAGCCTTCAGAAGGAAGAATCAGGTAAACTCTACTAAATTACAACCTTCAAACAATTGCTCGCTACAAAAGAACTCATGGACACTAATTGTGGTGCCCTTAAAATTCATGAACTCGATTCGCAAACTATTATGATGGATTTTCTTCATCAATATACTTCTAATGAATTATTTTGATGAATACCAAATTTCAAGATTATGAATGATTGTATATGTATCATCAGTATGATGATGTCGATAATTTAACAATATTGAGTTTCTCTATTTAAGTGAGAAATTTTAAATAAATAAAAGATAAGTTGAACGACATATAGATTTATACATACGACTGTCATCGAATACGGCTTTCCACAGAATTCTATACGTATCTATGAGATCGAGTATGGAATTCTGTTTACTCACTTTAAATTGAGTATCCGTTTCCCTCCTTTTCTTGCTAGGATTGAAAAAAATTTATTATGTCGTATTAGAGGGATAATGTTAATTTTTGGAAAGAACTCCGATTTTTATTAGTATGTCAATTTAATGATCATAATATTTATTTTTGATCATATCAATAATTAAGTTTTGAGAGTATGATTGGGAAAGTAATGTATCATATAAATAGAAGATGAGTGATTAGTATTTACTCTTAGAAAATCCAAAGGTGGAAGATTGATAAAGAATTATGCTTAAGTTTGCAATCAATGGTATAGATTTTATGTTAAGGAATCCTAGACAAATTAATGGCTAAACTTTGGATGATAACTAACTAATGAGAGTTTAAGGTAAGGATTGGTATGATGGAAGATCCAATGGATAAAAATAAGGATGATAACCTTGGATCAATGGTGAAAATTGGAAGGGCAAAAAAAAAACAAAATATCAATGAAAAGGCAAAGGGGGGACAGATTTTTGGGTCAAAAAGCAAGAAGAAATTTGAACAAATGAGAAAAAAAAAAAAAAAAAGTAGCGCATGCATGCAACCTTATTTAAGAAATGATATGGTTTATTTTAGCAAGTTGACCCAAAGAAGAGACAAGTGAAAGTGACCCATTGTCTTCACTTTGTTAAACAAAATCTTCACTCTAAATCCCTTCCAAAAGTGGTGGCAATGCAAGGGGTGGATTAGCCAAAAATTTTTTAATTTTACCCCTCAAAATATAGCTCCCCTTAAGGTAAAAGTTGACTGAAGACAAGCCCCTAACACCTCATTTTATTCTCACACAGGTTAGGCTAAAAAACCCTAGCTTCTCTAGCCATCGTTAAGCTCAAAACATAAAAAAGAACCACCAACACTATTCTCCATCTCTAACACCCTCTAGCACCCTCCTGCCTCCATTTTCAAGCTCTAAGCAACCCCGTTACCAAGTTCGAAGAAGTGTGAAATAGAGTTAGAGGACATTTTACTAGAAGTAACTTAGTGATATTCTTTGTATTTTAGTCATTTTTGATAAACTGAAGCATGATGATTAGTTATAATCTTAATGTTAGACTTTTTCTTACTGAGGAAAATTTTTTTAGAAGAACTTTGGAGTTCCGGGATCTTAAAGGATGCACGGAGCATTTCGGTAAGATCTACGAAATTTGTTAAAACTTGTAGTAGTTGTGGTAATATAGCATGCATTAGTAACTTTGGTATGAAAAATAAATTATATGATAAGATTCTACAGAGAATAAGCTTTAGAATCACTTGGTTTGCTTTTGTATGTCTAAAGTTATGTGCATTTGAAGTTGTGACACAATGACACAAAACTAAAGAGAAAATGAACCTTTGGTGTACGGTCTAGCCATAGGTTTTATGTACTCTGAACCCTTTAGCCTCAAAATTTTGGATTAAAAGTTATAAATCTAAAAACTAGATTCTTTAAGCTTTCCAACAACATATCATACGCCTTGAACGGATAAATGTGTAGTTTTTGGTGAATTTTAAAAGTTTGGACTATGAACCGAAAATCTGCTGAAATTGTGCTAGCCATGGATTTTGTATATTTTGGGTTAGTAAACCATAATTTTTTAAACAATTGTTCTTTGCATACGAAATAGACACTATAAGCTTTCTAATGACGTATCTTTTACCTTATTTGGACTTATAAGTGAATTGTTATGATTTTTATAAATTTACCCATGAATTTGGCTTGTGGTACATATGTGGGACCAACAGTCACAAAACCTAAGTTTATGGTATGAAACGCTCTAAAACTAAAGAAACAAATTTTATATCTGTAAAGTAGACATCTTAACCTTTAAAATGAGATATTACGCATTTCAAACGGATATGTATATAAATTTTAATAAATCACATAATATTGTATTATAATCTGGTAAACTGAGATTTGACCATGAGCTATTTAGGAAAACACCTATAGTAATGTTTGAAATGCTTGAAATCTTGGAAAATAAATTATAAAGACAGAAACTAGATGTTTCAAGTTTTACAACGAGTTATCAAGGGTCCAAAACGGAATTATACTCAAATTTAAATAAATCTTAAAAGTTAAAAATCCTACACCAACGAAACATTAAAATGTGACATAAGGGTAAGTTATAGTATATGTACATATTCAGTTATAAAATGAGTTAGTATGAAGTATACAATTAAATAATGCAAAAAATCCTAACTTTACAAAGTTGAATCATAAGTTTTAAATGTGATAAGATAAAGTACACTGGAGAGTTACTGGGCATTTACCAAGAGACTAATTTAGCCTAACTAAATAATTATAACTAAGGGAATTGGACCTTATAAGCCCAATAATAGGTGGAAAGTATATACTTAGGTAACTCCTTGTCATCTTGATTAATTAATTAATTTATACATAACCAAATATAATTAATAAAGTAATTAATTAATTAATTAATTATAAGAGTTAGTAGGTGATAATTAATATTATTATGTTGAATAACTACATAATTATAATACATAATTAATTAGATATTAATTAATCATTAATCATTGATTTAATCATCAAAATAACTGTGAATGATTAATTAGAGATTAATCAAAAATTAATTATTAGATTAATCAAATTATTAATTATTAATATCAAAATTAATAATTAATAATTATTATATGATAAAGAATATTTAAGTAACATAATTAAATTATTAACAATATAATTATTAATAAGTCGATTAAAATTATATGATTTAATTATAATTACTCAATTAAATAAAGTAATAATTAACTACTATCTAATTAATTAGTTAATAAATTAATTAATCAATTGATTAAGTAATCAATTAAATTAAATTAAGTAAATTAAAATTAATTAAAGAATAATAGTAGAAATTTATTTAACACTTAATAATTAATTTGAATTAAGTATTAAGGTTAATTATGATATAAGTAAATTAAGCTTACTTTAATTTATAAAATAAATAAATAAATAAATAAATAAAATTATTTAATTATGATTCCATCTAATACTGAGATATTATTAAATCAGGATAAATTCTCAAATTTGCGTAGTAGGAAATACAACTTGGAAGTTTAAGCACATAAGAAAAATAAGTACAAATCTCACCTACAGCATGAAACAAAATGTTTTTCTTTGTTGATACGCTACGTTTACTATTACTTGACTTGATGATATGATGAGTATATGACTTATACGTATTGCTTTGATTAAGTATTTAGTGTGCATAATTTCTCATGCACTGATATGATCAGCATACCTTACAGATATTTATGCCATAATGATATATGCGTAGTGCATGTAAATCTACACACTGTCACAATTAATAAGAATAAGACAAATGAAAGATAGAATTAAGTGTCGTACCAAAATCTAATTAATGAGAGGATATAATAAGTACAAAAGTTATGAGATATGACTTTGGTGGTTATTGAAGGGTTACTTTCCTAATTCCCCATTGGTTGCGCGCATATGGGTACGATATAGGGCCCTTATGTAGACAAGATATGTATATAATGAAGCATAATTGAACACATATAGATCACATGCATTTTTGAATATTTATGATATTACATATGATAGTATGATTTCATGAAAATGATTTGTGAAATATTATTTGTACTTATTGAGCAAAAGTTCATACGTATGTGTTCGTGCTGTAAGTAACGTGGGTAAGCAGCTACCTACTTAGATGTTTTATAGATTGCCAAATCTGTGTGGAGGCAATGAAGGACGGGAGTAAGATACTGCCACGAATTTAATTTTCGCATTTAGATTTCTTAAATTATTTTATATTGACTATATTTATAACTATATTCTAATGTTTTGGTACTACTAAACTAGCATGAGTATTTTACGAGAAAAAGACTTTAAACTCTTTTCTTTTAATTTACATTACATGAAGTTATAATTTTTTAAATATTATCTAAATACGAATTTGAATATGATATTTATTAGCTAAAGGTTTTCAATTTTCTCAGTTAAAAATTTTAGTAATTCTAACTTTTGTAGTATAATTTTAAAAAAAATTATGTATTTTTAGAACCAAATATAAATAAGTGTTAAGACTAAATTCAATAAGAATAAGTAAGCTAATTAACGGTCTGAAAAATCGGGTCGTTATACTAATTTAGGGTAATTTAATTAATGCTTGATCCTTAATCTACTGAACTCTAAAGCAATATCGGCTCTTTACCCCGTCATTTAGCTTCCCTTCATCTCCCGTTTCTTTTCCTTTCAATTTTCTAGTGAAGTTGTGAAAAAAATTCTTGAAAAATTAATAATATATTACAAACTAAGGTTGTGGGTGGATTTAAATTAGAATGCACCTGATTAATATGATAAAGTATGTATGTCTTTCTTCTTAAACGATTTAACTTATATGTTTTATTTTTTCGCTTCAAATTATAAAATAACATGTTAATAAATTAATATAATTTTTTAATTGAATGATTTTTTAATTAATATGATAATTTATTTGACATATCATAACATACCAAGGATACGAAGCAAGAAAAGAATAAATTCACACGTGGTTCCATTGTCTTCTAAACAAGTAAGCAAAGACCAATTATATAATACTTTTTCACTTACTACCATCGTTGTCATTATTATTAAAAAAAAATGACAAACGAAAAGACAACATGTTGACAGTACCATTAAACCAATTAGGCTATTTTTTAATTTTTAATTTTTATTTTTTGGGGGTGGGGGAATAAGGCAATTTAGTAATTTTCTCGATAGCAAAGGTTGCTTTTGCAGAGAAATTTGAGGAGAAAAAGACAGCGGAAGACAAAGTTTTACCGGGAAGGGAAAATGTTTCTTTTGGTGAATGAGTTTGAGTTGGAAATTTTAAGTCTTAATAGTTATTTTTATTGACTTTTCAGAAAAGATAAAAAAAAAAAGATAAAAAACTTTTTCAGAAAAAGATAAAAATTGAGATAAAAATTTTGAATTTGAACTCAAATCCCAAGCAAGGCCTTGAACTTTTTGTTTGGTCGTTGAGAAAGAAGAAATAGATGAAAGGTATGTGAGAAAAGGAGTAAAAAATGGGCTGGGAGGTTTTACTAGACGATGAGAAAATAGAGAGAGAAAACAAGTGGAGATTCATATGAAAGGTTTTTTTAATTGCTAATTTTTAATTTTTTTTGGGAATAATTGGCTCAACTAATTCCTGAACATTTTAAGAAATGACACTTTGATCCTAATTTTTTTTTACTTGACCCTAAAAAGGTGAGGGTTTGGTTATTTTCATTCAATTATGTTGAATTACTAACGAAATCAGTCATATACATTACATGTGATCTAATTTAAAAGGGTATTTTAGTAATCTAAGGTGGAGGTGGAGGTGGAGGTGGGGGTGGGGGTGGGGTGGGGGGGGGGGGGGAACCCAAATCGCACCCGATCTCTCTTTTTCTCTCTCTCAAACCCAGAGCGAGGAAAGCTGGGTTCGTTGGCGGGGGTAGAGGGAACCCAGATTATGCCCGATCTTTCTCTCTCTCACACAAACCCAAATCAAGGGGAAGGGTTTCCTGAGTGTGTCACACAAGGGAGGGGATATGGTCCGAATTCGGGGTGGGAGGGCTAGGTTCGCTGACAAGAGGGCGAACCTAGATCGCGGTGGGCAACTGCAAAGGGAAGAAGGGAGGGCCTAGATCACATCGGGGGGAGGGCTGGGTTAGCGACAGGGGGGCGAACCTAGATCGCGGTGGGCAACTACAAAGGGAAGGAGGGAGGGCCCATATCACACCGGGGGGAGGGGGACCAGATTGTGGCGGGCGGCTACAAAGGGAGGGAGGGAGGGGGAGAGGGAGAGAGAGAGATGGCCTCCGACTCTAGCTCTGGCTCTGGGTCAGATCTATTTGGTGTGGGGCGGAGGGAGAGGAGGGGAGAGAGAGAGAGATAAGGGTGGGGGGAGCTTTAAGTTCAACTTTCTTTTTGTTTTTTGTTTTTTTGTTTTTTCTAATATTATTATATGAATAAGGATATATTTTTTTTTAATCATTTTCGGGGTATTTTCCTTTAAGAAGAAGAAGACAAATTTGGAGATGCACCTATTGCATTTTTTTCATTCCTTAGCTTTGAAGTTAGAACACATAATTCTTTTGACTCTCAAATTCAGACTTAAAATTTTCATTTCAGTTTTTGTTCTTTTCTTAAAAAGTCAACAAATAATATAACTAGTTTTAAAATATCAAATAACTTCAATCTAAAAATTTTATTTCAAATTTCTGTTTTAAACACAAGTTAAAGATTTTTTTTCCTCACAAAACAACAAAAAAGAAAAACAAAACAAAACAAAACAAAGAAGGGTTTTCCAATATGCCTGACATCAAACTTTGTACCCACTTAGATATAGAAATCCACCGGAATAATCTTTTTTTTTTCTTTTTTTGTTTTTTTCGTCTTTACCCGCTGACGATGCGCCCACTTTCCTCTCTTTTTACTCCTTTCTTATACGACCAGTCGGCTGATGGGGTCAGTGGATAAAGATAAAAAGGAAAAGTTTCAGTACGATCTATGTGCTTGTTTGATTTGTCAATTCAAACATAAAAATTTTATCTTAATTTTTATTTTTTCTGAAAATTTTTTTTATTTTTTTAAAAAAATTTTTTTATCTTTTTTAAAAAGTCAACAAAAATTACTATTGAAATTTAAAATTTTCAACTAATGAACTAAATAAAGTCATAATATTAGGATAACAAATTCTCTGTGGGAGCAAAATAGAAAAAGTGCAAAATTTGAGAAGTAAAACTAAAAGGAAACAGAATTCAGCGGGGGATAGCCTGCTATTGAATCGGCCCTTGGTTGGCGGCATTTCCTAGCTTGCCATTATTTATGGAAGGTTCAAGCCTCCTTGTCCTCCGCTCATTTCCTTTGTTGCCCTTTTTTTTTTTTAATTATTATTTTTTATTATTTTTTGTCTCTTGAGATTAATATGGCATTTCTTGTCTCATAAATTCCTAGTAAGTTCCCCTCTTAAGCTCTTTAACCAATATCTTTTTATCAGCTCTGCTTTCGTGTACAACTTAGGCTTTGCTAATATTAGTTTAATCGTTCATAAATATTCTACTTTAAGGTGATCGATTTTGGACAGTTAGGCTAACTTTTTTTTTTTGAAAAAAATTTCGGTGACTATTATAATAGTTGATGAGTTTGACAATTAAATCCGATTATCAAGTAGATCAATAAGTGATTAGCTGTCAGTCGTAAATAGATGATCAATCACTTTTAGAAATAAAATAGATGAGGACGTTGTGTTGGACATCTCTGCTGTATTCTGCAGACAGGGGAGTAGTTTATTTCCTCCCATAAATTTTCCTGTGGCATGGTCAGAATTTCAATTGCAAGGTCTGTAAAGGGTTTATGAAAATCGTTCCAAACGAGATAATTTCCCCATTCATGTTCAAAACGAATTTGTTTGGCCATACTTTGGTCAAATATCATCTGGCCTTTATTTTTATTTTTTATTTTTTATTATTTATATATACATATATATTTTTCCAGACATGGAGACAAAACGAGCAGGAAACGTGTCTGACTAGCACTTGAATTTTCATTTACATAGTTATCCATCCCAAAATACCTTCTATTTGTACCTGTGGAATTGTGGTAGACTACACCAAACTTACTTGCTTAGAGAGAGGGAGAGAGGTGGGCTCTGATGGAGGACTCTCAGCGCTCCATATCTGCCATGTCAACAAATCTTCAAACATCATTCAAAGATCGCACACTTTCCTTCATGTCTTGGCAGTGGGATTCTTGATCCATTACAGAGTCTCTTTCTTTTTCCAAAACGACATCAAGGAAGTAGGAATACCAACCCTACCATGGCTTCTTCTCTTTCTCTCTGAGCTGCTTCTCTTCTTCATCTGGCTTCTAGGCCAGGCCTTTCGGTGGCGCACCGTTTCTCGAACCATCTTTCCAGAGAGACTGCCCGAAGATGATAAGCTTCCATCAATTGATGTCTTCATTTTCACCGCGGATCCAGATAGAGAGCCTCCTTTGCTGGTGATGAACACCGTGTTATCTGCCATGGCGATGGACTACCCGCCCTACAAGCTCCACGTGTATCTTTCCGACGATGGCGGTTCACCGGTGACTTTGAATGGGTTGAGAGAGGCTTGGAGGTTTGCAAAGTGGTGGATTCCGTTTTGCAGGAGGTTTGGAATCCAAAAGAGGTGCCCGGAGGCTTATTTCTCCTCACCGACGAATGACGATGATGATCAAGGACACTTCGATAGCTCTGACGAGTATCGGTTAGAGAGAGAGAAGCTCAAAGTTTGTTCTTTTCTTCCCTTCTTTGATACAAATCAATGTCTTGGTGTGATAGTACTTATTTTCAGCAACAACTTTTGTTGTCTTTAAGGTTATGTAATTTTGATGCAGGAAAAATACCAAGACTTTAAGGAACGTGTAAAAGCATTAAGAGGGACATTTAAAGACACTATTGGCTTCACTAGTAAAGATCACCCATCTGTAATAGAGGTAATTTTTTTTTTTTCCCTTTATCCCTTAGTTGTGGACAAAAATTTAGGGTCTTCAAGATTTGGAAGTGGGAAAAAGAGTATTTTTGCTTGAAAGATTTTATTTTGACAGGTGATTCAAGGAAATCCCAGTGGGATTGGAGAGCAAGAAGTCCAATCTATATTGCCTTGTCTTGTTTATGTTTCTAGGGAGAAAAAGCCTTCTCATCCTCACCATTTCAAGGCTGGAGCAATTAACAATCTTGTATCTCTCTCCCTCTCTCTTACTCTCTCTCTCTCGGAGTATGTAAGGAATTCAAACATATGTTTTACAGTTATGATGTTGTTGTTGTTGTTGCAGCTTCGAGTCTCTGGAGTGATGAGCAATTCTCCTTACATACTATCCCTAGACTGTGACATGTATTGCAATGACCCGACTTCAGCGCGACAAGCCTTATGTTTCCACCTTGATCCCAAAATATCTTCCTCCCTAGCTTTTGTTCAATTCCCTCAGAGATTCCACAACGTTGCGAAGAAGGATATCTATGAAAGAAGGTTAAGATCCACATTTTCGGTACGCAAAGCAAAGCCCAATTAGTTGTAACTCAATTATTTATGGCCTTTGATTAATCAAAAATGCAAAAATATCTTTTGAAAGTAATGTAAGGT
>CM046380.1:14237903-14262903 GCA_025413485.1 Ficus microcarpa | reverse complement strand
TAAAAGACACTCAATGGTCACAAAAACACCTAAAAGACACAGAAACGCATGTCTAGAAGGTCTCTAAACAGAGGGAGAAGAAATAAAAATTTCAGGTATGAGCCTTGATGAGCCACACCGACACGTATGATGAGGCTCGGTACGCGTTGTGTGAAGTCTCTCTGATGAAGATGAACCGCCCAAGAATGAAGGTCGGGACCGCATCGTTTGAGGAGAAGAAAACGAGGCAGACTGAGAAGATGTAAAAGTTAAGAAGCTTTTGATGTTCTTGAAAGTGGGCTGGTCCAGCTTCTTGAAAAGGGTTGAGAGAACAAGTGCCATTACTGTGAGTACTATTTCTCGAGAAAGGAATAGCTCCGGTGTTCGAATCACATTCAAAGCAGATCGCCATGACAAGACTGCAACTTCTCTGAGCCATGGATTCGCATATTTCGGCCCCAAATCAGGCTCGTCGAGCACTTCTTCCACCTCGTATTCCTCGTATTCATCGAATGAAGGTTGATAAGTATCAATCGAGGAGCTGTTATAGGCCGAAGGGGTTCTAGCTCGAGAACGGTTAACTTGAGGAGTTGGATATTGGCTTGAGACGAAGCTTCTTCCTCCAGAAATGGACGTTTTCCCAGGTGTTTGTCCTGGTGTTCTTGCTGGAGTCCACGACGGAGGACGACGAGGTGTTCCTTTAACTCCATTGTAAACCCAAAGGGAGAAGTCCTTGTAGAACTGAGAGGCCAAAGGAGGATTTGCATTGTAAACCCCACTGTGCACCATAGGAGTACGAGATCCTCTGCGCTCCAAGGAGTTATCGAAGTCTTCATCATCGTCTTCGCCGGTGTAGCTGAACTGACTAGAAAAGTTTAGCCGAGGTGTCATGTTTCCGGACGAGAAACCTTGGCGACGGAGGCTGATCATGTGCTTTGAAGCAGGCGTGCTTTGTCTGTACGGTGTTAATCTTGGTGTTTTCGGGGGTTTTGGTACCGGAGTTCTGGCTATTTGATCAGGTTTGATGCCATCACGTTGGTACAAAACAAGGGGTTCTAGTCCCAGGGTTGATTCGTCGTACTCCCTGATAACGTCTAGGAGATACTCGTGGTTGTTCTCGCCATCCGGGACTGGTCTTCCGAAGCTGCCCATGTAGATCAATCTTCCCCTGCCATGAATATTGTATGCATACTTGATCAGTAACATACTTTTTCAGTGTAACGCCCTAAGCACTAACTAACAATAATATTAGAAAATTAACATTAGAATTAACATAGATAATGTGATGATATAGTAATTTCTTGATTCTAACGTTATGTTGAGTTATTTTTCTCAGGTGACGCGATGAGGACTCGACGTGCCAAAACAACATTCATGCCAAATTGATGAATTTTTTTATGATGATTTGATAATTTGGTGTAATGACTTAAAATTATGTATAATAAGAAAATTGTTGCATTTATTTTTTTTTTTATGTTATCTAAAGCATAAATATACCTTACACGATTATATTATATATTTATACACTATACATGTAAGTATATTTCATTTTATATTGTATATACTTCTTTATATGTATATATATATATGTTAAGTTAGTATTTGCCAACGTATATATATATATATTGCATGTGTGTGTGTATATATATATATATATATATATGTGCATGTGTTTGATAGCAAATATAAAGGTCAACAAACGTGGGAAAAGAAAATGAAAAGAAGGAAAATATATGTGCATGTGTTTAGTAGCAACTATGAAGGTCGAAAACGTGGAAAAAAAAAATGAAAAGAAGGAAAATTTTCTTTTTTTCCATTCAATTTCTGAATGACAACCTTCTTTATCTAAAATATACAAAGTTTGACCATTTTTAAATTTCATTAATTTCAAAATTTATTGGAATTAATAGCTCATGGTTTAATAGGGTATATTGTTTCAATTCATTCTTTTATGCTCATTACATAATATACATCTCTCTCTCTCTCTCCCTCGCACTCTCTAACTCTCACGCCCTCAATCAGAAAAAAAAAAAAAAAAAAAAATTGCTGCCAAACCTCCAAATCCTTCCAAACCGAAAATTAAAGGATTTCAAGGTATGTTTCGGTATTGTTTTTGTTATTTATTTTGTTTAGGATTCTTTGATGATTGAATAATTTTATGTGTTAGAAACATGTCTTAGGGCTGTTTTGTGTGTGTGTGTGTGTGTATGAATCATATACATTGTGATGATAATTTTTAATGCTTTTAATGATTTTCGGATTTAACCACTACACTGAAATTTTCAGATTCTAAAATAAGAATTTCAAACGGTTTTTAAGGGTGCAAACGGCTCCGTTTTTAACAAATTTGATATCATTGGAAAGCCCTAGATGTCTATTTTCGTTTGAAATCAGTCTCACATCATTTGGAGTTATGTATGAATTTATATGATTTTTCAAATAGTCGGAGGTCGGACTGCCAGGTTCGGTAGATTTTAATGAGCAGATTTCAAAACTGTTTTTGAGAATCCAAACGGTCCTCGTTTTTAACAAATTTGATATTATTAGAAAGCCCTAGATGTCTATTTTCTTTTGAAATCAGTTTCACATCCTTTGGAGTTATGTATGAATTTATATGATTTTTCAAATAGACAGAGGTCGGACTGCCAGGTTCGGTAGAATTTAATGAGCAGATTTCAAAACTGTTTTTGAGAATCCAAACGGTCTCCGTTTTTAACAAATTTGATATCATTGGAGAGCCCTAGATGTCTATTTTCGTTTGAAATGAGTTTCACATCCTTTGGAGTTATGTATGAATTTATATGATTTTTCAAATAGGCAGAGGTTGGACTGCCAGGTTCGGTAAATTTTAATAATCAGATTTCAAAACTGTTTTTGAGAATCCAAATGGTCTTCATTTTTTATGAATTGGATACCACTAGAAAGATCTGGATGTCTACTTTTGTTTAAAATTGGTTTCAAGCTTTTTGGAGATCTGTATTAATTTTTATGAATTTTTGAAGGGACAAAGGTCTAATTGGCAGATTCGGTCTAGATTTAAAATTTCATGAAATTGTTCAATTTTTGTGTTGTGATGTTATTGAATGATGAAATAAGCCTTTTAGGCACTATTATGATATGATGGATGTATTTGATGAATTATTATGAGATTTGTTGATTTTATTATATTTAATACTCATGGCATGAACGGTTCTAAGGGCGAGCACTCGAGATCTCAATCGCGCGTCACCATCGGAAAATTTGAAAAGGTTAAGTAAGGAGTTTATGTAAGTACACTCTCACCTGCAACATGAATAAAAATTTGAGAAGTATATGTTTTGATGTTGATGACGATATTATGATGTTCTTAAATAATACTTCTCTTATGATGACGTTTTGATGAAAAGTTTATATATGGTATGTATATGTATTTTATGTTTTAAAATGGCATTGTACACCCTTGATGATGATGATGATGATGTTGTCCGGTGAGCGGACTTTTGTCACCGTTGGTTTGGGATTTGCTACCCCAACCCTTCCGTGACTAGCGCGCTATGATGGTACAATGGACGGTTTTAAAAGTTAAAAGGTTTTTTAAATGATGTTTATATCTATGATGATAAGAGAAAATTATTTATTTATATTTGTGAGATTCAAGTGTCTTACTAAGCCCTTGCTTATATAAGTTATTCATGTTGCAGATAAAGGAAAGGGTAAGATGTAGTGTTGGAGGAGCTTGGAGCGGATAATGGGACGATACGTGATAGGAAAACGGGAGGAACGATCATGAAATGGACATTTTTAATTTCCAATAAAGTTTTGAGACTTTAGTTTATTATTATTTGTTTGGATGTTTCATATGGACTTTAATTTTATTTCATGAATTGGGTTTTTAAAAATATATATAAATTAATTATGAAGTTTAATTTTTATGTAGCTCTAAAAAAAAAAAATTCTAGAGTTTTCTAAAAAATATATAAGTAAAATTTTCCGTTATGTAAATGTTTTTATTTCAAACTTAATATTTTCCGCAATTTAATAAGAGATGAATGTTAATTAAGAAGTCAACGGTAACAGTTCGTGAGGGGTCGTTACAGATATGGTATCAGAACGGTTTCCTATTTCCTATCATGCATCGTCACGTATGCACTTCAAACTTCTTCAAGTAAGTAACTAATTATTTTCCTTAAATAGAAATATAAGAATTGTAAGGTGATGTTCTATTTATGGAAAGTTTGAATCTTGACTCGATATCCACAAAAAAAAAAAAAAAAAAGGGTCTCTTTTTGACTATTTTGCTACTAACAGACGACTACGATAAGATGGTACGCGGACGAGGACGTGGAATTCGAGGACGTGGTAACGGCCGAGTGCAAGCCGAAGATGAGGTTGCTGCGGAACCTAACTTGGCAGAAATTATGGCGCAGTTACGTCAAGACTAACAAAGGGGTTGTGGACAAGTTGGAAATGAAGTGATGGCAGGGCCTAATTTAGTAGAAATGGTGGTTCAACTTCAAAGGCAAGTTCAGGAACAGCAGGCTCTCATCAACAATTTGCAAGCTAATGCAAACAGAGTTGAAGTCCCCATTAATCCACCGGTTGTACAACCAGTGCAAGATAGAGGAGTTCAAGCATCAACAAATCATGAGCCCCTGTATCTGCGATTCAAGAGGATGAAGCCTAAGGAATTCAGTGGTTCAACTGATCCCTTGGTAGCTCAAGGATGGTTGAAGTCGATCGAGTTAGTCCTTAATTTCATGGGTTTAACTGAGAATGAGAAAGTGAAGTGTGCTTCCTACTGTTTAATGGATGATGCTAGAATCTGGTGGGAAGGAATAGAACTGAGCAGGGATATTAGTCAGATGACATGGGAAGACTTTATCGAAGAATTTAATGAGCAGTATTTCAACATGTCTGTGACCAGAGAGTACTATGACGAGTTTAATAACTTTTGTCAAGGAAATCTATCGGTGACAGAAGCTGTTAAGCGGTTCAACCAACTAGCACGCCTTTGTCCCCACATGGTGCCAAATGACGAAGAACGGCTGAGGAGAATGATCGGGATGCTGAGACCCGAGATTGCAGTAATTGTTGATAGCGGGATTGCTCCACCAACCACCACAGCTGAATGTGTCAGATGTGCTCTTCGTGCTGAATATCATCTAAACAAGCAAAAGGAAAGCCAGCCATGTCAGAATGAAGTCCCTAAGAACAACAACAACCAGAACCGCGGAAACCTCGGAAATCAAGGCAGGCCTCAGGGAGGTCAGTGGAACAATAACAAAAGGAAAGGGAACTTTTCCAATCAGAGGAACCATAACAACCGTCAAGCAGGAGGCCAACCAACTAAGCAAGCCAAAAACATTCCACCTTGTTCAAAGTGTGGAAAGCTACATTTGGGGGAGTGCCGTATGGGCACAAATCTATGTTATGGCTGCGGACGCGAGGGTCACCTGTCCAAGGATTGTCTGAACAAGACGTACCAGCCCTTCCAACAAAGACAACAGAGAAACCCACCAGCTCAGCTCCACAGTATGCAGGCCGTTCTTGAAGGGCCTTATATTTCTCAGGGACGACTTTAGGCTCCTCCACTTACCACTAATGCCAGAATTTTCACCATGACCAAAGAAGAAGCAGCTGCTGAGACCTCTACTGTTGTCACAGGTCAGATACTTGTTCATAATCAGTATGCTAACGTTCTTTTCGACACAGAAGCCTCACACTCCTTTGTGTCTTCTACTTTTGCTAAAGAACTAGGAATAAATCAGGATATCTTGAGTCAAGGATTCACTACGACACTACCCTCTGGGGAAGTGATGATATCCACTCATTGGCTACGAGCAGTGCCGATGAGGATCGTTGATAGAGAGCTCTACTATAATCTGATAGTGCTCGAGATGTTTGACTATGACCTAATTTTAGGTATGGATTTCTTAGGAAAGTATAATGCGTCTATTGAATGCCGAAGACGTAAGGTCAGTGTTTGATCTCGAAGGAGATGATCGATTTGAATTCATTGGTGATGCGAAGAAGAAGATGAAATTGTTCCTGTCAGCAATGAAGGCCCGAAAGATGCTAGCCAATGGCTGTAAAGGTTTCTTAGCCAGCATTGTCGATAAGAAGAAAGAAGACAAATTGAAACTTAAAGATGTACCTGTCGTACGAGAGTTTGGCGATGTGTTTCCAGAGGACTTGCCAGGTTTGCCGCCAGATAGAGAAATCGAGTTCGAGATTGAGTTAGCACCGGGGCAATGGGCCAATCTCTAAGGCACCTTATCGTATGGCACCCACTGAATTAAAAGAATTACATGAGCAACCTCAAGAGCTATTGAACAAGGATTTTATTCACCCTAGTCATTCATCGTAGGGAGCTCCAGTATTATTTGTGAAGAAGAAGGATAGGACAATAAGACTCTACATCGACTATAGAGAGCTAAACAAGGTGACCATAAGGAACAAGTATCCATTGCCGAGAATTGAAGATTTATTCGACCAACTACAAGGTGTGACTGTGTTTTCAAAGATTAATTTACGATCTGGATACCACCAACTGAAGATCAAGGAAGGAGATATCCCCAAGTCAGCCTTTAGAACTCGATACGGCCATTATGAGTGCATGGTCATGCCATTTGGGTTGACCAATGCCTCTGCTGCATTTATGGACTTAATGAATAGAGTGTTTAAGGAGTTTCTAGATAAATTTGTGATAGTGTTTATTGACGACATCCTCATTTATTCAAAGACTCGAGACCAACATGAGAAGCAAATAAAAACAGTTTTGCAAACATTGAAACAGCACCAGTTGTTTGCCAAATTCTCTAAGTGCGAGTTTTGGTTAGATCGTGCGGCATTTCTTGGTCATGTGATTTCTAAAGATGGCATAATGGTGGATCCTGCAAAAGTTGAGGCCGTTAGTAATTGGAAGAGACCAACCAGCGCAAATGAGATCAGAAGTTTCCTTGGTTTAGCGGGGTATTACAGGAAATTTGTGGCTGATTTTTCGAAACTTGCTATACCGCTTAAGACACTTACCCGAAAAGGAAAGAAGTTTGAATGGACAGAGGACTGTGAAAAGAGCTTTCAAGAGTTGAAGAGATGACTCACAAGTGCCCCAATCTTGGCGATTCCGGATGGGGATGAAGGGTTTGTAATTTACAGTGATGCTTCTAAAATGGGACTCGGTGCAGTCTTGATGCAGAATGGGAAGGTAATTGCCTATGCTTCAAGGCAATTAAAGGACTATGAGAAAAACTACCCTACCCAGGACTTAGAGTTGGTTGCTGTTGTGTTTGCATTGAAAATGTGGAGGCATTATTTATATGGAGTCCGATGCCAAATATACACCGATCACCAAAGTTTGAAATACTTCTTCACGCAGAAGGATTTGACTATGAGGCAAAGGAGGTGGCTTGAGCTAGTAAAGGATTACGATTGTGAAATCCTATACCATCCGGGGAAGGCAAATAGAGTAGCTGATGCATTGAGTCGGAAGACCCCTGTCTCATTAATGTCCTTGAATGCGATGTCCAAACCTCTTCAAAAGGAGATTTTTGAATTTGGGCTAGAATTAATAGTTGGACGACTCTCTGCCATGACCTTGTCTCCAACTATTTTAGAGGACATTCGAAGTAAGCAAGACCTTGATCCAAGCCTTGCGAGAATTAAAAGGAAATGCTTGAAGGGAAGTGCGAAGGTTTATTGCGTCTGATGATGGAGTGCTAAAGTTTAAGGGACATTTATGTGTTCCTAAGGACGAGAAGCTGAGGAAAAAGATTCTTAAAGAGGCGCACAACACCCCGTATACGCTTCATCCTGGTGCAACCAAAATGTACGTGGATCTTAAAAATAGTTTCTGTGGTTCGGAATGAAGAAGGATGTAGCACACTATGTGAAGCATTGTATGACGTGCCAACAAGTTAAGGCTGAACACCAAAAGCCAGGAGGAGTGCTCCAGTCAATTCAGATACCAGAATGGAAATGGGAAGATATTGCGATGGATTTTAGTATTGGACTACCAAGGACTACGAATGGATATGATGCGATATGGGTGATCATCGACAGATTGACGAAGTCAGCACATTTTCTTCTATTCGAATGACGTCCTCTATGGAACAGTTGGCAGAATTATATGTGAAGGAGGTCGTAAGGCTTCATGGAGTTCCTAGATCTATTATTTGGATCGAGATAGTAGGTTCACCTCCCATTTTGGAAAAGTGTTCAGGCTGCTATGGGCACAAAGTTGAAGTTTAGCACGGCTTTTCATCCGCAAACAGACGGTCAGACGGAAAGGACTAATCAGACACTTGAGGATATGCTTCGAGCTTGTACCTTAGACTTCAAGGGGAGTTGGTGTAAGTTTTTGCCGTTGGCTGAGTTCGCTTATAACAATAGTTATCAAGCGACAATTGGGATGGCTCCCTATAAGGCGCACTTTATGGAAGACGTTGTAGGTCCCCAATTTATTGGCATGAGGTTGGGGAAAAGAAGCTAGCGGAGTCGAACTTAAGGAGAAGACTGACTTCTTCAATAAGACAACCGAAGCATTGAAAGTGATTCACAGCGGATTACCACGGCTCAAAGTAGCAGAAAAGCTACGCGGATGTGCGTCGAACGCCCTTAGAGTTTGAGGTTGGAGACTTGGTGTTTATCAAGGTCGCCCCGATGAAAGGTGTGATGCGATTTGGGAAGAAAGGCAAGCTTAGTCCCAGTATGTGGGACCATACATGGTGATTGAGCGTATCGGCAATGTGGCATACAAGTTAGATTTGCCTCAGGAGATGATGTCTATCCACAATGTATTTTGTTTCGATGTTGAAGAAGTATGTACCGGATCCATCTCACGTCATCCAACCCAATCGATACAGATTCAAGAAGATATGAGTTACGAAGAGAAACCAGTTGAGATTCTTGATCGAAAGACGAAGACCTTGAGAACAAAGAGATTCCTTTAGTAAAGGTTCTTTGGCGTAATCACAAGATGGAGGAAGCTACATGGGAGCGAGAAGATGTTATGAGAACAAATTATCCGGAATTATTCTAAGTTTCGAGAACGAAACTTTTATAAGATAAAGGGATTGTAGCGCCCTAAACGCTAACTAGCAATAATATTAGAAAATTAACTTTAGAGTTAATGTTGGTAATGTGATGAGATAGAAACTTCCTAATTCTAATGTTTTGTTGGGTTGTTTTTCACAGATGACGCACGTGGACTCAATGTACTAGAACAAAGTTCATGCCAGATTGATGAATTTTTTTATGATGACTTGATAATTTTGTGTGATGGCTTAAAATTATGTATAATAAGAAAATTGTTGCATTTATTTTTTTTTATGTTATCTAAAGCATAAATATACCTTACACGATTATATTATATATTTATACACTATACATGTAAGTATATTTCATTTTATATTGTATATACTTCTTTATATGTATATATATATATATGTTAAGTTAGTATTTGCCAACGTATATATATATATTGCATGTGTGTGTATATATATATATATATGTGCATGTGTTTGATAGCAAATATAAAGGTCAACAAACGTGGGAAAAGAAAATGAAAAGAAGGAAAATATATGTGCATGTGTTTAGTAGCAACTATGAAGGTCGAAAACGTGGAAAAAAAAAATGAAAAGAAGGAAAATTTTCTTTTTTTCCATTCAATTTCTGAATGACAACCTTCTTTACCTAAAATATACAAAGTTTGACCATTTTTAAATTTCATTAATTTCAAAATTTATTGGAATTAATAGCTCATGGTTTAATAGGGTATATTGTTTCAATTCATTCTTTTATGCTCATTACATAATATACATCTCTCTCTCTCTCTCCCTCGCACTCTCTAACTCTCACGCCCTCAATCAGAAAAAAAAAAAAAAAAAAAAAATTGCTGCCAAACCTCCAAATCCTTCCAAACCGAAAATTAAAGGATTTCAAGGTATGTTTCGGTATTGTTTTTGTTATTTATTTTGTTTTAGGATTCTTTGATGATTGAATAATTTTATGTGTTAGAAACATGTCTTAGGGCTGTTTTGTGTGTGTGTGTGTGTGTATGAATCATATACATTGTGATGATAATTTTTAATGCTTTTAATGATTTTCGGATTTAACCACTACACTGAAATTTTCAGATTCTAAAATAAGAATTTCAAACGGTTTTTAAGGGTGCAAACGGTCTCCGTTTTTAACAAATTTGATATCATTGGAAAGCCCTAGATGTCTATTTTCGTTTGAAATCAGTCTCACATCATTTGGAGTTATGTATGAATTTATATGATTTTTCAAATAGTCGGAGGTCGGACTGCCAGGTTCGGTAGATTTTAATGAGCAGATTTCAAAACTGTTTTTGAGAATCCAAACGGTCCTCGTTTTTAACAAATTTGATATTATTAGAAAGCCCTAGATGTCTATTTTCTTTTGAAATCAGTTTCACATCCTTTGGAGTTATGTATGAATTTATATGATTTTTCAAATAGACAGAGGTCGGACTGCCAGGTTCGGTAGAATTTAATGAGCAGATTTCAAAACTGTTTTTGAGAATCCAAACGGTCTCCGTTTTTAACAAATTTGATATCATTGGAGAGCCCTAGATGTCTATTTTCGTTTGAAATCAGTTTCACATCCTTTGGAGTTATGTATGAATTTATATGATTTTTCAAATAGGCAGAGGTCGGACTGCCAGGTTCGGTAAATTTTAATAATCAGATTTCAAAACTGTTTTTGAGAATCCAAATGGTCTTCATTTTTTATGAATTGGATACCACTAGAAAGATCTGGATGTCTAATTTTGTTTAAAATTGGTTTCAAGCTTTTTGGAGCTCTGTCTGAATTTTTATGAATTTTTGAAGGGACAAAGGTCTAATTGGCAGATCCGGTCTAGATTTAAAATTTCATGAAATTGTTCAATTTTTGTGTTGTGATGTTATTGAATGATGAAATAAGCCTTTTAGGCACTACTATGATATGATGGATGTATTTGATGAATTATTATGAGATTTGTTGATTTTATTATATTTATTACTCATGGCATGAACGGTTCTAAGGGCGAGCACTCGAGATCTCAATCGCGCGTCACCATCGGAAAATTTGAAAAGGTTAAGTAAGGAGTTTATGTAAGTACACTCTCACCTGCAACATGAATAAAAATTTGAGAAGTATATGTTTTGATGTTGATGACGATATTATGATGTTCTTAAATAATACTTCTCCTATGATGACGTTTTGATGAAAAGTATATATATGGTATGTATATGTATTTTATGTTTTAAAATGGCATTGTACACCCTTGATGATGATGATGATGATGTTGTCCGGTGAGCGGATTTTTGTCACCGTTGGTTTGGGATTGGCTACCCCAACCCTTCCGTGACTAGCGCGCTATGATGATACAATGCCGGACCCAATATATGACGGTTTTAAAAGTTAAAAGGTTTTTTAAATGATGTTTATATCTATGATGATAAGAGAAAATTATTTATTTATATTTGTGAGATTCAAGTGTCTTACTAAGCCCTTGCTTATATAAGTTATTCATGTTGCAGATAAAGGAAAGGGTAAGATGTAGTGTTGGAGGAGCTTGGAGCGGATAATGGGACGATACGTGATAGGAAAACGGGAGGAACGATCATGAAATGGACATTTTTAATTTCCAATAAAGTTTTGAGACTTTAGTTTATTATTATTTGTTTGGATGTTTCATATGGACTTTAATTTTATTTCATGAATTGGGTTTTTAAAAATATATATAAATTAATTATGAAGTTTAATTTTTATGTAGCTCTAAAAAAAAAAAAAAATTCTAGAGTTTTCTAAAAAATATATAAGTAAAATTTTCCGTTATGTAAATGTTTTTATTTCAAACTTAATATTTTCCGCAATTTAATAAGAGATGAATGTTAACTAAGAAGTCAACGGTAACAGTTTGTGAGGGGTCGTTACATTATAATAGAGATTATTATGTAGAATGACAACACAGTAATCTATTTCAAATATTAGCGGAGGTGCAATTACATTTTTATTAATAAAGCGGGGACGCAAATTAAGTTTCACAAAAATTTTAGGGGCAAAGATCAAATTTTTAAAGAATGGAAAACACAACAGTTGGAGCAACCAACTTCAATACCAGAGTTGTAAGATCAAGCAAAAGAAAACTATAAATGCAATGAAAATTACATGTTTAGCTTACGCGTACAATCTGTTTCGGATTTAGAGTTCTATATATGTACGCGTATATATATTACGGACTTCCATATATATTGAAAAGAGATGAAAATACTGTTAAATTTTGAATTTCGGAGTTCTTATTCAAATCATTCCCTCTAACCCATTGAGCTAAACCGTGTTAAAATTAAATAAATAATGTGAGTTTCTACTCTTCATAAATTTATATTAAAATCACTCCGATTATGAACGAAAAGAGAAAAACATAGTAAGGAATCCCATGAAAATTTAACGAGTTTAAAACTTTCTTTGTTTATTCTCTCTCTCTTTTCAATACTTTAGCTGGAGGCGAGATCTCTTGAGGGTTCATAGGCCATTTTTACAGGTGAAATTATTCCACCTACCTGGCGAGGACTGTGATTCGGTCCAACAGCATTTGAATCCGAAATGAAGGCTGATGGATGGTCATTAGGACAATGCTACCACCTCGAGCTATGTCTTTGACCTTCTCCACAACACTGTAAGCACTTGTTGAGTCGAGTCCAGAGGTTGGCTCGTCAAGGAAGAGCAACGACGGCTTGTGGATGATGTCGATTCCGATGGACACCCTTCGCCTTTCTCCTCCCGAGACTCCTCTCCTTCCCTCGTCACCAATATATGTGTGTATTGCACTCTGCATTTGTCATGTCAGAGCATCCCTTTAAAATTTTAAATCATTCCAAAATAAGGATCCACACTTGTAATGCTGAAATTACCTGCAAGCCTTTTCGGCTTTGGAGATGGAAGGAGGTAGCCTAACCTCGGCTGCAAACAGGAAACTCTCAAAGACGGTCAACATCGGAAATAGCTGGTCATCTTGCAATCACATAAGATGATATCCTCTTCATGTAGCTTGTCGTAACCTAGAAAAAGCGACATTAATAGCAGATTATTGATAAACGAGATAGAAGTTTAACTAATTAATGATTGGATTTTCCTGATTTGATCATGAAAATCTGAAGTGAATAGCTTTCCATATCCTGGAGAATAATTTTGCATAGACATATAATAAATATAGAATGACTATATATATGCTAACCCGCTTTCCATCAATCCTAACAGAACCTTCTAAGCTTCCTTGAGCAATCCGTCCAGCCAACGCATCAAGAAACGTCGATTTTCCAGCACCACTCGGGCCCATAATAGCCATGATTTCTCCTCTCATTGCTTGGCCAGAGATGTCGTTAAGAAGATAAACGTCTTTCTTGATTCGTTCACCATCTTTCTTTAGCTTCTTGGTCACGCTGTACGAGAGGTTCTTGAACTCCAGTCCGTGGCCAGGAATCATGTTCCGAGGTTGTAACGGAACATCATTCTTCACAGGGTTGTCCATGTCAAGGAGATTCTCCAAGTTCCTTCCTGAACGACCAGGATTTGCCATGACGGTAACCAACAGGGGAAGGACGCACTTTGTGTCCTCCTTTCTGAGCACCTTTTTCTCAAGGACTTTTAAAGGTCCAATGCACGAAAATTACGTAACGGTATAAATGGAGTTAGAGGCAAGAAGTTCTTGAGGTATGGACAAAACGGTGACGGGCAAATTTTGATGGAGTTTAGTGAGCGAGTTTTGGAACTTTTGGACAATGAGAAAGGAGTGAAGAGAAAGACGGCAATACTGAAGACAAGTTCTTATTATGTTGTTTTTTCAGTCTCTCTCATTCTCCTTTGGGCTTGACGTTGGTTAGCTTTGATATTCTCGGAAGGTTTTATGATAATAATTGTGTTCAAAGAGACAGCTTTCCTCTCACTTTGAACCTTGTAAACTAGAGCCTTTAAAATCAATATATTAAAGGGTAACTTTTGCTGGAAGAATGTTGCCAAAAGGTTGTATTTTGCTATATTATTAAATATTTGTCATATTTAAGAAACTACCTTAAATATTTTCGCAAAGTGTAAAGTATATCTTGCGTATATCTGTTAGTGTTTTGGTTGGACTTGGAGCAATGATAAACAGTGGTTCTTGTAGTTTGTATAAGAAAAAAGTGACAAGTAGGGACTATATTTTGTTCATGATCAAGATAAAACTTTAATTCGGAGTAATATTCAATTAATCATTCTGCATTTATTTTTGGAAATACTACAGATATCAACTCTACATACATGATATGTGAGTTTTTTTATTTTTTATTTTTTTATATTTTTTTTGGGTCTTTAAAATTAAAAGATTTTCGCTATATATTAGTGAAAAGTTACGATATAAGTTATTAGTTTAAAGTTGAAATTCGAGGCACTACTCTTTATTTTTCACTATGACATGATAAATTTTTTTTTAATCTACATATCCTCTGTCTATTTTTAGCCAAGAAAAGAAAAATGAAACTTACGTCCACATTTGACAAAATTTTGTGGTTCCATATAAGATTGTGAATAAAATTATTAAAATTATGAGGTCTCAAGTACTACTGGCCATTGTTTTTTCTTCTTTTTCTTCTTCATCTCAAGCTCTAGCATTCTTCCCAATGGAGAGGGAGATAGAATCTCCCTTCATGGTAGGATCTTTCATTTCTTTTCATATATTTTATATTTTTTTTTATCTCTTATATTATATTATTTAAAAGATATATATACATATATATATATATATATATTTCTACTTGTTTTGTATCTCTATGTTTGTTTGTAATGTATTTTGTTTACTCAGTTCTCATTATGAATTAGTAAATTACTCATTTAGTCTCTGATCTATTTTTATAACTGGAATGCCCCAATATTATTAAAATGTTACTAGAATAGTCATTTCCATTTTTTTTTTTTTTGGATAGAATTCATTAATTAGCATCATTTTTTAAATTAAATTACTAACGAAATATATCCAAAACTTAACAAAAAGGACTATTATAGCAACATTTTTGTATTTTTGAGATATTTTGGCTATAAAAAAAAAGATCAAGGACCAAAGTTACATAAGGTCAAAAGTTTAGAAACCAACCTAATAATTTATCCTTCATCTTATTTAACATCTATTTTGTGCTTATGTATGATTTTCTATTTCTTTTTTTTATTTTATTTTATTTTTTTGTTATATAAGTTGCTTCTAAAAGCCGATTTAAAAGACATTGATAATTGATTTGTTATCCGGAGTTGCACATATTTTTACAAATAGGTTGGGTGATTTTAAATATTAACTAGTTGTTAGTCACGTGCGATGCACGTGGGAGTAATTTTGCAAACTTAATCCATATAATAATATTCTCATCATCGTGCGGTTTTTTTTTTTTTTTTTTTTTAAATAGATTAGTTGGTAATATTAAGAGGTCTTAATTAGGTATTAACATGCAATTAAGACAACTGAACATCGTATGTATATATATATATATATATATATATATTTAGTGAGAAAACTATTGGGAAATCGTAAATGCTCGAAGTTCCAAAATATGAATAGCAATATTTCAAATACTACACAAACATGTTTACTTATATCTAATCTTATTACACAAACATTAGCCACGGTACATAAAATAATATTTGAAAAGATAATTAAAAAAACACTATAATAAGTTTTTTTTTTTTTTTGAGGAAAAAATTAAGAAAAGACAGATAGAATAGCCGTTCATCAAAACAAAATATACTTAAAAAAATCCATACAAATAAAATAATATAGTATAGAATAATAAAAGAAATATGTAAGTAAAGACAAATTAGAGAAAATTTAATATGTGCGGGACAAATTTAACTTTTTAAAACATAATGAAAAAAATTGTTTAATTAAGAGTGTATTTGAGAGAGGGAAAAACATTTTCACATGTGGCATTTTTAAATATTTAATTCTTTATTGATGGACCAAACCATGTGCTTTAATCAAAATATGTATTTTGGTTGGAATGAAGATGTCCATTATTTTAAGGAAAAAATTATGAAGCTAATAGAAAACAATCTAGAGATTTATGGAAAGGAAAATATATATTTTTTTAAGTAAGAGGAAAATAATTTTTAATGTATGAATATATCTGAGAAAATTTATTTTGATAGAATTGTTGCACAAAAGATACTTAAAAGATTCACATGAATAAAATAATATTTACAATGATAATAAACGAAATATGTAAGTAAAGATGTTTTAGAGACAAAGTATCTTTCTGAATAAATTGAAAAAATAAGCTATTTGAAGAAAACATTTAAAAAATTTAAGATCAAAAAGTTTAACGAAGAAGAGAGAGAGAGAGAGAAGAAAGAAAGAAAGAAAAGAGAGGGGGGGGGGGGGTTAGGAGAGAGAAACACATAAATTAGAAAAAGAAAAAATAGGGAAATGAGTCAAAACGTCCAAAGGAGTAGAGTAAGCCTAGCGAAGAAGTTAAAAAAATTAAAAAAAAAAAAAAGGTAGGAAGGAAAATAACAAAGCATCAAGATGGACGAAAGTTTAAATAGTGTGCATATGAGAGGAACTACAGTAATGCAAGGAGTATAATCGTCCATTTACTGTTGAAAAAATAGTAAATTCTCCCTCTCTTTTAGTATATATAGAATAATAATTTTTAATTTGAATAAATAGTAACGTCAATAAAGAATCACTTCCAACGGTAGAAGAATCAATTTGGAAGCAGATAATATGGTGGCATGTTTTACCCCACTCGTATAGTAAATGTTATTACTCTTGTGATTAAATTTTAATATTATGATCTACATAGGACTGTCCAAATTAAAAATTCATAATGCACTGTGCAACATAAAGTGCTGGTTTGAATGGAATTAGAAAACAAAATCAAAATTCAACACAGTTACAGTTTTTGAAAATGTCCATAATGCCGTAAATTAAAAATATATTCAGCTACCCTCAAAAAAAAAAAAAAAAAAAAGATTCAGCTATAAAAATGTGCATTAAAAATTAGTTTCAGCTGCTACATGGCACATAATGCGATGTCCGGAAAATTCAATATATAAATGGAATAGCTCATTGTGGAGGGTGCACAACGTGGCAAGGGCATTGGTGAGTCTAAAAGGCATAAGTAAATCAAATGCCGCTTCATTAGTAAGGTTGCTTGCTTGTCACACAAGTCGTCTTTGGCTTGTCTGCTTTCGCGATAGGCACTTGGTAGTAGCTTAATTGTAGATCCAACTTCACAAAGTATCTTGTGCTTATTGATTAGGGCAAAGAAGCCTGCAATTAAAGTGGATACTTATTCTTGATGGTTATGTTACCTTGTTGAGCGCCCAATAATCAATGCACAAGGCTACCTCTTCTTTTGGAATAAATAAAACAAGGGCTCCCCCCCAGCAAGATAGGGAAAAATTGCCTTGGAGGCTAGAATATAAATAGGCCTCAATGAGTTCCTGAAATTTTTTCCTAATCAAGGCTAATATGACAGGTATTTTAAAAGAAAAATGCTATGGACACCAACTTTAAAATATTTCCTGAATATAAAGGCATACTGAAGGCTAATATGACAGGTATTTTAAAAGAAAAATGCTATGGACACTAACTTTAATTCTAACTTTTGGGTATCAATTTATGTGACATATGAGTTTGTTGGAAAATCGGATCCGGTATTGGAGTTACGGCGCAGCGGAAGTTTTAAAAATTTTATGCCGTTTCCGGAAAAGAAGCTCATGATGCATATAACAATAAATTAATTCATGATCAAGCGTACCTTATTTCTTGGATTCCGAAATTGCTAGAGCGTTTGACCAACGTGTCTTCTCTACTATTCTCGAGTTCCACGTCTCAAAGTGTGTGTGGGCACACGTTCTATGAATCCAAGCGACCGGTATTTCTTTCCGAAGTCTAGATCCCTCCTTCTCAATTCCGATGATCCTCGTTGAGAATTTGATCCAACTTCTTTCTTCAAAACTACAAAACAGAAACCGGTTAACCTCCTATGAAAATAATCACTCGGTTTAACCTTTCTCGCAGTTTTGATTCAATGGAATTTTCTTTCTTTTTCTCTCTCACAAGAAAGCCGAATTTTTGATGTGGAAGAAAAAAAATTTTTTTTTTTTTTATTAAAAAAACGTTTTTTCTTTTAAAATTATCAAAAATTGGTTTTTCAAGAACTCCTAGCCTTTATATAGTATTACAATCCTTTTCAAAATTTATCTCCTACTTGAAAAATAATTAATAATTATTTTCCGGATAAATCTTGAACCAAAAGATCATACAACTTTAGGGCTAGATTCATTGAACCTAAAAACAAATTTCAAGAGGAAATCCCCTTTAAAATTCGGCTACAAAGTGAGAGAAATCTTGATTGGTGGTTTAAATTTTAAATCAAGAATCTAGACTAGTCAAAAGATCCTAGTCCTATCTAGATTCAAACTTCTTTTAAACCTTTTCGAATTTAAATAGGATTCACATATTTGAATAAATATTTTCCATAAACATTATCCATATTAATTAATTTAAATTAATGAAATATTTCAAATTTTCTTTCCTCACAAAAACCATGCACCTCTTTAATTAGGAAAGAAAAATTCATGAAATAATCTCCATTATTTAAACCAATTAATAATTAAATGTTAGGAATATATTTAAATAATTTTGAAACAAAATTTTCTTCCCTCCATACAATTAAAAAACGTGCACCACTTTTAATTAGGAGAGAAAAATTTTGTTTTCCAAAATTCAAATACAATCTTATTTTCAAAATTCAAATTAACCAATCACATGTTGACAAATCATTTGTCTACAAATTTCACATGTCCAATCCTTTCTGGATTGCATGTTAGAGAGTACCATGTCTTAATAGACATTACAAAATTCCATTTACAATTTACCGATCTCATTAGGAACAAATCCCGAGACGCTTCGTGGAACTATATGAGCTAATAGAGGGACCCGATGGAAATATGTAAAGAGGCTCCTATAATTGTGAAAAATTAATCCCAGATTAATTATCCATCAATTATCAACTTCAAAACTATTCCACTAAAAGTTTGAAGCTGAACTCCTGTTTACATACCGTATTACGAAAGCTCTCTCACGTAGTGCTTCTTCCATGATTTATTCATCGCTTGCTTAATCCCCATATGTTATCCATGATTGAATTAAGGACTTTTTCCGTTTTACCTTTTCAATCATTTTAACTTAAAGTTCAATTATTCTCCATTGAAAGAACCACCAATTGTAAAACCATACAATTGGAAAACCACCAGAGAACACAAAGTAAACCGATGGCCAAGATCTTGTTATTCTATCTTTCAATCCCCGAATAATACCTTTAAGTAGATAACATTTACTATCATTAAAATAGCTATGGATTCCGTATCTATGAATCTTGATTTCTCCATCCATAAGTCATGCACCCAAAACACAAGTATGTTGACCATGAATTAACAGTGTCTCACCTTTAGTGCATCAAAGTACATAAGTCATGGATGCGAACTCAAGTAATCATTTCAGGATTAAGATTAATGCAGGATGATAATCAAAGTATCATTGATTCTTATAAACGGAATTATTAAACCGAATCAATTAACACTTTAGGTCCAGTCCAATGTCATACCTCAATACTGGTATACATTAAAGTTTCTACTCGGAACCTATCCGATGGTCAAGACAAACCATCCCTCCAAGGAAGTAGACAACCTTTACAATCTTATCATGAATAAGATCCCCAAATCTTATTCCGTTGATTGCGGACTATTTATTTAGACTGTTATCAAATTACCACGTCTTCTATGCATACCCCGTATACATATGGTAATTCGATATATTACCAACAGCCTAGGAGTATTTTATGTTTGCTCAAAATAATTATACAATCAACAAATGAAAGTAAATAGGACACAACTTATTAAACATGAATAATTTCCTCTTATTAATATCAAAATGTCATATTTACAGAAAATCCCTAAGATTTTCTATCCTTAGGGCACCTATAGATCCCAACAATCTCCCACTTGCCCTAAGCGAGTAAATGTGACATATTACGCATCCCCATGCCTTCGACGTGTTCTTCGAATCTTCTGGCCACCAAAGTCTTCGTGAACGGGTCAGCAAGATTGTCCTCCGATGCGATTTTGCAAACCGTCACATTTCCACTCTCAACAAAGCCTCTGATAATGTGATATTTTCTGTCAATGTGCTTACTCCTCTTATGATGCCTAGGATCATTGGTATTAGCTACTGCTACACTGTTGTCACAGTAGAGCACCATAGCTTTATCCATACCAGGAACGACCTCAAGGTCACTAAGGAACCTACGGAGCCAAACCGCTTCCTTTGATGCCTCACTGGCTGCCACATACTCGGCTTCCATGGTCGAGTCAGCAATACAAGATTGCTTAACACTCCTCCACACAACGGCACCACCTCCAAGGGTGAAGACAGATCCTGAAGTCGATTTCCTTGAATCCTGATCTGATTGAAAATCAGAATCAGTATATCCTATAGGAACAAGGTCCTGACCGGAATACACTAACATATAATCCCTCGTTCTCCGTAGATACTTGAGTATATGCTTGACCGCAGCCCAATGGTTCGGTCCCGGATTCGACTGATATCGACTTACCATACCAACCGCAAAACAAATGTCAGGCCTAGTGCATAACATAGCGTACATAAGACTTCCTACTGCTGATGCATAAGGTACATTTTTCATACGCTCCCTTTCTTCCGATGTCTTGGGACAGTCATCTTTAGAAAGTTTGATTCCAATCCTGAAAGGTTGAGCACCTTTCTTGGAATCCTTCATAGAAAACCTCTCAAGTACTTTATCAATGTATAAAGCTTGGGAGAGTGCTATCGTTTTGTTCTTTCTATCTCTAAAGAGTTGAATACCAAGAACATAACTAGCTTCTCCTAAGTCCTTCATGTCAAACTGTTTGGCTAACCAAACTTTGACAGATGATAGTATTGCCACATCGTTTCCAATAAGCAATATATCATCCACATAGAGTACAAGGAACACCACTTTCTCGTTCTTGATACATTTATAAACACATGGTTCATCAATGTTTTGTTTGAATCCATAAGTTTTGATCGCTTGATCAAACCTAATATTCCAAGAACGAGATGCTTGCTTTAATCCATAAATGGATTTAAGCAACTTGCATACTTTGTCTTCTTGGCCTTTTGCCTTGAATCATCTGGTTGTATCATATAGATATCTTCCTCAAGAGAGCCATTTAAAAAGCTGTCTTGACATCCATTTGCCAGATCTCATAATCGAGAGCAGCCGCAATGGATAAAAGAATGCGGATTGACTTAAGCATTGCTACAGGCGAGAAGGTTTCTTCATAGTCGATTCCTTCTTTCTGCGTATAGCCCTTCGCTACAAGTCTTGCCTTGAAAGTTTCCACTTTCCCATCCACACCTCTCTTCCTCTTGTATACCCACTTACACCCAATCGGTTTTATGCCTTGGGGTAAATCTACAAGTTTCCAGACTCCGTTGGAATCCATAGATTCCATCTCGGCGTTCATAGCCTTTTGCCAAAGACTTGAATCAACATCCTCCATAGCTTCCTTGTACGTAGCCGGATCATCAATATGTTCTATGGATTCTGCTTCATAAACTTCACCATTGAACATGTACCTTTCAGGTTCCCTGATAATCCTCCCACTACGACGAAGCTCCTGTGGTTGTTGATTCTTTAGTGATTTTTCCGCAGGGTTTTCTGTGACTTTAGGAACATCCAAACCCGAAGTCATCTCCTCAAGCACTACTTTGCTACGAGGTTTAAAGTCTTCCATGTAACTTTCCTCAAGGAATGTTGCATGTGTTGAAACAAAGACTTTATTTTGCTTTGGATTATAGAACAGACCACCTTTTGTCCCTTTTGGATAGCCAACAAACAAGCACACTTCTGATCGTGACTCCAATTTCTTCGCTTCCTTATCCAGGACGTGTGCCGGACAACCCCAAATTTGAATATGATTCAAATTAGGTTTCCTACTCGTCCATAACTTATAAGGAGTTTTAGGAACCGATTTGGAGGGAACGTTATCCAGAAGATAGCATGCAGTTTGTATGGCGTGCCCCCAAAATGATAAAGGTAAAGTGGAATAACTCATCATAGACCGGACCATATCCAATAGGGTCCTATTCCTTCTCTCAGCTACACCATTCTGTTGAGGAGTACCAGGTGCAGTCAACTGGGATTGTATCCCATTCTCTATCAAATATCCTAAGAACTCATCCGATAGGTATTCCCCACCTCGATCCGATCGAAGTGTCTTAATGGACTTGCCTAATTGTTTCTCCGCTTCAGCCCGAAACTCTTTGAACTTGTCAAAGGCTTCGCTTTTGCGGGTCATTAAATAGACATATCTATACCTTGAGTAATCATCAATAAAAGTGATATAATACTCATACCCACCACGTGCTTCTATGTTCATGGGACCACAAACATCTGTATGCACAAGTTCTAAAAGTTTCTCGGCACGACCATCCTTGGCAGCAAAGTGCCGTTTAGTCATCTTGCCCTCCAAACAGGATTCGCATTGTGGCCAAGGTTCAACCTCGTACAAGTCGAGGCATTCATCTTTTACCATCCTTTGAATTCTGTTAAGGCTTATGTGACCAAGTCGTAAATGCCAAAGATATGATTTGTTAGAGTGAGAAGACTTATGTCTTTTAGAGTTCTTTTCCAATTCTGTATCAAGCAGTGAGTGCATCTTAGGTTTGATAAAATAAAGATTCCATGCATCCATCCATTACAGATAAGAGAATTGTTTTTCCTAATAACAACTTTATTATTAAAAGAAACTGAATAAGAATCTTTAATTAAACAAGCTACCGAAATTAGGTTCCTCTTAAAATTAGGAACATAAAAACAATGTCTCAAAACAATAAACCTAAATTCATCAAAATAAAGATGCACTTCTCCCACTGCTTCAGCTCGCACCAACGTCCCATCGCCGGTTCTTAACGTAAAGTCCTCCTCATGCAGACTTCTCGTTACCTTGAACCCCTGTAGAGAAATACAAACATGGTTAGTAGCTCCAGAATCTATAACCCAATTGTCCTTAGATTCTTCCACTAAACAACCCTCAAGATACAGGACATTGAAATTACCTTTCTGCTTTTGCAAAGCCAGGAAATCTCGGCAATCCTTCTTGAAATGTCCTTTCTTCCCACAGTGAAAGCACTTAACCTTTTTGGGGTCCACCTTTTGCTTCTTAGTCTTGGTAGACTTCTTAGAAGCACGTGCATTCACCGCAGGCTTATTCCCCTTGTTCTTCCCTTTTTCCTTCTTCCTTTTGGGATTAGGAACAGACGAACTAGGTTCAGCCAAATTTGCCTCAGCCTTAGATCCAGAACCCTTAAAAATGTTCTCAAAGGCTTGCAACTCTTTCATCAATTCCGTTAAAGACATCTCCTTCCGGTTAAGGTTGTAGGATGCCTGAAACAAATCGAAATCCTTGGATAAGGTTTGAAAAACCATAACCAGTTGAGTTGCAGCATCGATCTCAGCCCCATTTGCCTGAGCTTCAGACAAATAAGCCATGACTGTCATCATGTGCTCCTTGATGGGAGTTCCAACCTTCTGCCTGCAGTTCATGAGACCTTTGATAGCATCGGTCTTAGCCTGGATAGTTTGTTCACCAAACTTTCCTCCAGGTTATCCATGATCTGCCTAGCAGTTTGATGTTCCTCATGCTGTTTCTGGAGCACGTTAGACATGCTCGCCCGAATATAGCACATGGCACTAAGGTTGGAATTGTCCCAGCGCTCAAGCGCTACAAAATCCCTATCAGGAGCATCGATCGTAGGCGTAGGTGGTCGAGGTTGGGTTAGGACAAAACTGTGTTTCTCAAAGTTTAGGACGATTAGCAAGTTCCTTTTCCAGTCATTAAAATTCTCGCCAGTTAATTTGTTTTGCGTAAGTATCACAGATAAAGGGCTTGACATTTTGATCTATAATAAGAAAACATGTAATAAGTATGAGCAAACATCCTATCAGTTTATAAAATATGATTTTGTAATGAAACAAAAAGATCTATATGCAATCTAAATGTTCATGTGTAAAACCCTTAAAACACATACCTTACAACGACAATTCCTAGCTACCGCTTTCTAAGCTACCGAGGGGTAGTCATAGAATAACTAGCCAAGAACACGGATCCCTTCCGATTAATACATATTCATCCATGGAACAAACTCCATTAAATATATATTAACTATCGTTTATTTGGCCACTAATTTACATAACAGAGCCTCGAGGGAGGGTTAATAAATAAAGTAGTATGAGTGTGTAACCATCGTTTCCAATTTTGAATCCATATTTTACATCCGCCACCGAGGGGTGATCTAAACATAAAATATGCCCAAAATTGTTATCCTTTCGGAAATCCAAATCAGTGTGCGCTCTAGGTAAGATACCTATCCGAAGGGAATTCTCGGATCGAAACCGAGTAGTAGGCACTACCATGCGTAACTATTGGACCAACGATGGAGGCCGTAGGTCTTAGTGTGTAAAACCTTCTCCCACTCAATCTTTTAAATTAGGGTTTTTGTTTTTTATGCATAAACAATATTTATTGAGTGGCACTCCCTAGTCTATATGGCATGTTATCAATACATCATGAAATAGTATTACATATTCATATAGCAAGTCATCATCCATGGTTTGAAAATATGTAAATAGCCGTGGATCATGATTCCATCCTAGAGAAAAGAAAATTGCAAAATTTACAAAAATTAACCGAAACATATATCGGCCTTCATTTGTAGATCCATGCCGTGTATCCTTCTTCAATATGTCTTCCTTCTCCAATGTCACATCTTTTTAAATTTAAAATTAAATTTAAATTTCAAAAAAGATTATATGTGATTTTTAATTTTAATCAAAATTACAAAATATCAAAATTTAAATTAAAATTCCGGTTTATTAAATTTTAAAATTTAAATTTTGAAATTTCCAAATTTAAAATTTGAAATTTCCAAATTTCAAATTTA